>JAVIAB010000160.1:57366352-57863852 GCA_032433765.1 Megaustenia siamemsis | reverse complement strand
TTCACATGTCTATGATTCCAATATTGAACTTGTCCACATGTCTGTGATATTACATTAACACATGGTCGTTGGGGCACATTAACACATGGTCGTCGGGGCACATTAACACATAGTCGTTGGGGCACATTAACACATGGTCGTCGGGCACATTAACACATGGTCGTCGGAGCACATTAACACATGGTCGTCGGGGTACATTAACACATAGTCGTTGGGGCACATTAACACATGGTCGTCGGGGCACATTAACACATGGTCGTCGGGGTACATTAACACATGGTCGTCGGAGCACATTAACACATGGTCGTTGGGGCACATTAACACATGGTCGTCGGAGCACATTAACACATGGTCGTTGGGGCACATTAACACATGGTCGTCGGAGCACATTAACACATGGTCGTCGGAGCACATTAACACATGGTCGTTGGGGCACATTAACACATGGTCGTCGGAGCACATTAACACATGGTCGTTGGGGCACATTAACACATGGTCGTTGGGGCACATTAACACATGGTCGTTGGGGCACATTAACACATGGTCGTTGGGGCACATTAACACATGGTCGTTGGGGCACATTAACACATGGTCGTTGGGGCACATTAACACATGGTCGTTGGGGCACATTAACACATGGTCGTTGGGGCACATTAACACATGGTCGTCGGAGCACATTAACACATGGTCGTCGGGTACATTAACACATAGTCGTTGGGGCACATTAACACATGGTCGTTGGGGCACATTAACACATGGTCGTCGGGGCACATTAACACATGGTCGTCGGAGCACATTAACACATGGTCGTCGGGGTACATTAACACATAGTCGTTGGGGCACATTAACACATGGTCGTCGGGGCACATTAACACATGGTCGTCGGGGTACATTAACACATGGTCGTCGGAGCACATTAACACATGGTCGTTGGGGCACATTAACACATGGTCGTCGGAGCACATTAACACATGGTCGTTGGGGCACATTAACACATGGTCGTCGGAGCACATTAACACATGGTCGTCGGAGCACATTAACACATGGTCGTTGGGGCACATTAACACATGGTCGTCGGAGCACATTAACACATGGTCGTTGGGGCACATTAACACATGGTCGTTGGGGCACATTAACACATGGTCGTTGGGGCACATTAACACATGGTCGTTGGGGCACATTAACACATGGTCGTTGGGGCACATTAACACATGGTCGTTGGGGCACATTAACACATGGTCGTTGGGGCACATTAACACATGGTCGTTGGGGCACATTAACACATGGTCGTCGGGGCACATTAACACATGGTCGTTGGGGCACATTAACACATGGTCGTTGGACATATTAACACATGGTCGTTGGGGCATATTAACACATGGTCGTTGGGGCA
The DNA here is from genome assembly GCA_032433765.1 of Megaustenia siamemsis. Classification (NCBI taxonomy): domain Eukaryota; kingdom Metazoa; phylum Mollusca; class Gastropoda; order Stylommatophora; family Ariophantidae; genus Megaustenia; species Megaustenia siamemsis. Next base: position 57,862,459 of record JAVIAB010000160.1, on the reverse strand, counting down.
CATTAACACATGGTCGTTGGACATATTAACACATGGTCGTTGGGGCATATTAACACATGGTCGTCGGGGCACATTAACACATGGTCATTGGGGCACATTAACACAAGTTCGTTGAGGCACCTTCACACAGTGTCGTTGGGGCACATTAACCCATTGTCGTTAGAGCACATTACCCATGGTCGTCGGGGCATATTAACATAGTGTCTTTGGGGCATATTAATACATGGTCGTCAAAGCACATTAACACATGGTCGTGGGGGCACATTAAACACATGGTCGTCGGGGCACATTGACACAAGGTCGATGAAGCACTGTCTAAGGATGACAGACTCCGTCAACCTTCTCATTTCTCTTTCTTCAGTCATTCTTCAATCAAAGTCGAGGCCTGTCTACTGTTTGATGTTATCTTCCCATCTCTTTAGCTGTCTGCCTCTTGTTCTTGCTCATCGCTGAATGTTAATGACTAAGCTAGTAATTTAAAACAAACAAACAAACAAGGAACTACAAACAATTAAGTGAACAACAAAACATCGTGCAGTGAGCAAACACTCCAAAACGTAATACCCGGGAAAGCGTTGTTTGCTGTTGAATGTAAGTCAATAAAAGCTCTGAGGACTTTAAGAGGAGAGAGAGAGAGAGAGAAAGAAGGAGAGAGAAAACTATAGTTCGTTCACAAATTCGTGCCCACAGAGTTAATCAATTATCTCGGAAACTGATGAATTTCTGTAAATCCTTTTCATGAAATCTGATTTGTTTTTTACCGACCTTAAATTGTTATAACATTTAAGTACAAAGGTAGTCTGAATTTTGCACAAATCGTTTTTTATTATATAATTTTAGGAAAATATCAAAACCGTGAGCTATAAACATTAGATTTTACTGTAAATTATGTAAATATTCTAACAAACCTCTCAGTGGATTGTGTCTTACAAGTTACGGTTCAGTGTGAGCGAGATGGTGCTAAAATTGTGTGGAGAGCACGTGAAATTTGCCTATTTAAACAGTGAGTTGATTACAACAAATGTGGGTATTGTAAAATCATGAAAATTAGGACAAGCAAGAAAATCCTATTTTTATATACCTCAAAGAGACAAAGATCTTCCTAAATGCATGACAGTAGGGGAAAAAATCAGACTTAAGGTCGTGGAAAAAAAAAAAAGATTTCATGAAAAAGAATTACAGAATTTCATCTGTAAAGTAAATTCAATTATAGTTCTCTTAGCACGGCCTTCATTTCAATGTGGAATACATTGTCTCCCTTTGTTTCGAGTTTCTCTTGTGTTAAATCTGAGCTGGTCTTATCTCAACGATTGAGTTACTTACCCTAGGAGCTGCTAATGGAGATAAGGCAAGACACTTGCGATGTGTTTATTCTTGACTTGGTAACATGGCGTCCACAGAGAAGTGAAGTGGTTGTTCATTTGAAGTGAAACATTATATTCTTGATCAACTCTGGTGACGTACAATTACCAGGGACAGGTTCTCAGTTCACGGTTTATAAGCGACTTCTGTATCAGACGGTAACTACGTATTTTCTCCCGTATACTATTAAAACGGCGTTAATGGTCGTTTGATTATTAGGAAGTAACAACATGGCGGAAATAAACAAACACAAAGTCGGTTTTATGATTGAAAGTAATACTGAACAAGAATATACTGGAAATTGATTACAACTCGGAAAGAATAATAAGTATCAAATTAGCAGAAAGAGGAGGAAATACCACTTATATTCAAACATATGCTCCATGCAACGACACATATAGTGAGAGCAGCAAACAAGAATATTTTGATGAACTCTCAGTCACAATAAATAAAGTCAAATGAAACCATAAGAAAAATGGTAGGAACAAAATCCTGCCAAGAATACATAGAACAACAACTTAAATGGTTTGGCCACCTGGTCAGAATGAATCCTGACCAATCACCATCAAGGGCGTTCTTCTCGAGAATGTATGGAAAAAGATCAAGAGGAAGACCCAGAAGAAGATGGATAGATGCAGTGACAGAGACATGTAACAACAAAGGAAAATCACTAATTCAGACAGTGCGAGCAGCTCAAGAACGACAAATGATATAACTACGAAACCTTTCGGTACCAGTGAGAAAGAGAAAAGAAAGAAAGAAAGAAGATATTCGTTAGACCGTCGTTCGCAGCAAAACTGCAATATCTTGTTTGTCGATCCTTCACATCCGACTTTATCGTACTATGTACGGGGTTGCCTTTCTTTTGAATGTTTACACTCTTCCATAATGATTAATACAATGATCCCCAAACTGCTGACACAGACGGTTCCCTGCTGATCGTCTACCGATGGGCGCCCTCATGTATGTACATGTTGGAGAAACCCTGATTCTTCTATTTATTGTTTGTATAGGTCAATACTTTAGGGACGAAAATGAAGTCCAGCAACAATAAAGACACGTGACTTAATGTAGCATAGAAAAACTACAGCACACTTGTGTTTACAAATGTTATTTTCCCAACAGTTCACTCACTCACTCACATACTTAAACACGCACACATGCAATATCAATTAATTATTTCACGCACTTACATCTCGTTTTTTAAACAAAAAAAATAATGTTTGATTATTACAAACACAAAAATCAGTTGATGTACTAAAAGTAGTAAGAATATGGTTGGTTGGTTGTGGTGTTGCGTTCGCCCGATGACTAAAATATTCTAGAGTCTCGTAGTACACTAGAATATTCCTCTTCATCATCCGCCCTTACAAGGACGTAGTAGACGTGTCTGCGTTGTGTTGTGGTTTGCAGTAAACTGTTGTATTTGCGCCTTTCGGCCCAACACATCCGACTTCAGCACGACATTTTGAGTACCGGTTGTCTTCCCTCTTCGAACCCTGCACGCTTGGCCAGACTAGACAGGTTAGTCTGTTACTGGAGCACCACGGAGAGGTGGAGCAGGGTCTGGACGAGTCATTCGCCTCGGTGAATGATTTATGATTTCTAACCACAGAGTAAAAGTATCCCTCCGTCACGCCAAGTGGCGTATAGGGAATATGGTGCTAGTGACCATAATTTTTATAGACCTTCGGCACATGATTTTGGGGTAATGGGGTCGGTATTACGCCTGTGCCGCTATACTTTCCCAGAATAAAATCGGTACCCATTAATGGCTGGGTGAACCTGGAAGCCGTCGGTCAGGATCGAACCCGACATCTCGTTGGCTCCCTAACCACTGAGATATCGTGGCTCACTAACCACTGAGATATCGTGGCTCACTAAACACTGAGATATCGTGGCTCCCTAACCACTGAGATATCGTGGCTCCCTAACCACTGAGATATCGTGGCTCCCTAACCACTGAGATATCGTGGCTCCCTAACCACTGAGATATCGTGGCTCCCTAACCACTGAGATATCGTGGCTCCCTAACCACTGAGATATCGTGGCTCCCTAACCACTGAGATATCGTGGCTCCCTAACCACTGAGATATCGTGGCTCCCTAGCCACTGAGATATCGTTGGTCCCTAACCACTGAGATATCGTGGCTCCCTAGCCACTGAGATATCGTGGCTCCCTAGCCACTGAGATATCGTGGCTCCCTAGCCACTGAGATATCGTGGCTCCCTAGCCACTGAGATATCGTGGCTCCCTAACCACTGAGATATCGTGGCCCCTAACCACTGAGATATCGTGGCTCCCTAACCACTGAGATATCGTGGCTCCCTAACCACTGAGATATCGTGCTCCCTAACCACTGAGATATCGTGGACCTAACCACTGAGATATCGTGGCTCCTAACCACTGAGATATCGTGGCTCCCTAACCACTGAGATATCGTGGCTCCTAAACCACTGAGATATCGTGGCTCCCTAACACTGAGATATCGTGGCTCCCTAACCACTGAGATATCGTGGCTCCCTAACCACTGAGATATCGTGGCTCCCTAACCACTGAGATATCGTGGCTCCCTAACCACTGAGATATCGTGGCTCCCTAACCACTGAGATATCGTGGCTCCCTAACCACTGAGATATATCGTGGCTCCCTAACCACTGAGATATCGTGGCTCCCTAACCACTGAGATATCGTGGCTCCCTAACCACTGAGATATCGTGGCTCCCTAACCACTGAGATATCGTGGCTCCCTAACCACTGAGATATCGTGGCTCCCTAGCCACTGAGATATCGTGGCTCCCTAACCACTGAGATATCGTGGGCTCCTTAACCACTGAGATATCGTGGCTCCTTAACCACTGAGATATCGTGGCTCCCTAACCACTGAGATATCGTGGCTCCCTAACCACTGAGATATCGTGGCTCCCTAACCACTGAGATATCGTGGCTCCCTAACCACTGAGATATCGTGGCTCCCTAACCATGAGATATCGTGGCTCCTAACCACTGAGATATCGTGGCTCCCTAACCACTGAGATATCGTGGCTCCCTAACCACTGAGATATCGTGGTCTTTTTCCACTAACCACTGAGATATCGTGGCTCCCTAACCACTGAGATATCGTGGCTCCCTAACCACTGAGATATCGTGGCTCCCTAACCACTGAGATATATCGTGGCTCCCTAACCACTGAGATATCGTGGCTCCCTAACCACTGAGATATCGTGGCTCCCTAACCACTGAGAATCGTGGCTCCCTAACCACTGAGATATCGTGGCTCCTAACCACTGAGATATCGTGGTCCCTAACCACTGAGATATCGTGGCTCCCTAACCACTGAGATATCGTGGCTCCCTAACACTGAGATATCGTGGCTCCCTAACACTGAGATATCGTGGCTCCCTAGCACTGAGATATCGTGGTCCCTAACCACTGAGATATCGGGGCTCCCTAACCACTGAGATATCGTGGCTCCCTAACACTGAGATATCGTGGCTCCCTAACCACTGAGATATCGTGGCTCCCTAACCACTGAGATATCGTGGCTCCCTAACCACTGAGATATCGTGGCTCCCTAACCACTGAGATATCGTGGCTTCCCTAACCACTGAGATATCGTGGCTCCCTAACCACTGAGATATCGTGGCTCCCTAACCACTGAGATATCGTGGCTCCCTAACCACTGAGATATCGTGGCTCACTAACCACTGAGATATCGTGGCTCCCTAGCCACTGAGATATCGTGGCTCCCTAACCACTGAGATATCGTGGCTCCCTAACCACTGAGATATCGTGGCTCCCTAACCACTGAGATATCGTGGCTCCCTAACCACTGAGATATCGTGGCTCCCTAACCACTGAGATATCGTGGCTCCCTAACACTGAGATATCGTGGCTCACTAACCACTGAGATATCGTGGCTCCCTAACCACTGAGATATCGTGGCTCCCTAACCACTGAGATATCGTGGCTCACTAACCACTGAGATATCGTGGCTCCCTAACCACTGAGATATCGTGGCTCCCTAACCACTGAGATATCGTGGCTCCCTAACCACTGAGGATATCGTGGCTCCCTAACCACTGAGATATCGTGGCTCCCTAACCACTGAGATATCGTGGTCCCTAACCACTGAGATATCGTGGCTCCCTAACCACTGAGATATCGTGGCTCCCTAACCACTGAGATATCGTGGCTCCCTAACCACTGAGATATCGTGGCTCCCTAACCACTGAGATATCGTGGCTCCCTAACCACTGAGATATCGTGGCTCCCTAACCACTGAGATATCGTGGCTCCCTAACCACTGAGATATCGTGGCTCCCTAACCACTGAGATATCGTGGCTCCCTAACCACTGAGATATCGTGGCTCCCTAACCACTGAGATATCGTGGCTCCCTAACCACTGAGATATCGTGGCTCCCTAACCACTGAGATATCGTGGCTCCCTAACCACTGAGATATCGTGGCTCCCTAACCACTGACCAATCATCATCATCATCATTGAGTGCCGTCTCCGCATCGAAGGTTGGATATCATGGAGCGCCATTCCACTTTGTATCTTGCTTTGATAGTGCAGATTGTCATGGGATGACTTGTCCATCTTTTGATGTTACTCGTCCATGTTAGTCTTGGACTGCCTCTGCCTCTTTTACCTTGTATTTTCCCTTCCAATATTACTTTATTAGACTGTTATGTCTTTTAACCGACCTATCACAGCTCCCTAACCACTGAGCTATCGCGGTTCCCTAACCACTGAGCTATCACAGCTCCCTAACCACTGAGCTATCACAGCTCCCTAACCACTGATCTCTCGCAGCTCCCTAACCACTGAGCTATCGCAGCTCCCTAACCACTGAGCTATCGCGGTTCCCTAACCACTGAGCTATCGCGGTTCCCTAACCACTAATTAGAAACACACAAATATCCTCAGCCCGGAGGCCTTACGGCCGAGCACAATTTGAGAACCAATGCCTCAATCTGCTTTCAGGCCCACCACTGGAAAGTTAGGTAGGATCTTGTTCAGTTCTTGTTCGCTGATCCAGAATCAAAAAGTTAGTTATGACAAGTTTTCAGCTTAAAAGAAGAAGCAGAAGCATTCATGTAATGCACACAATCACCTTCATGATGCACACAATCACATTCATGATGCACACAATCACCTTCATGATGCACACAAATCACCTTCATGATGCACACAATCACATTCATGATGCACACAATCACCTTCATGATGCACACAATCACCTTCATGATGCACACAATCACCTTCATGATGCACACAATCACCTTCATGATGCACACAATCACCTTCATGATGCACACAATCACATTCATGATGCACACAATCACCTTCATGATGCGCACAATCGCCTTCATGATGCACACAATCACCTTCATAATGCACACAATCGCCTTCATGATGCGCACATCGCCTTCATGATGCACACAATCACCTTCATGATGCACACAATCGCCTTCATGAAGCACACAATCACCTTCATGATGCACACAATTACCTTCATAATGCACACAGTCATCTTCACGATGCAAAAATGACCTTCATAATGCACACAATCACCTTCATGATGCACACAATCACCTTCATGATGCACACAATCATCTTCATAATGCACACAATTACCTTCATGATGCACACAATCATCTTCACGATGCACACAATCACTTTCATAATGCACACAATCATCTTCATAATGCACATAATCACCTTCATAATGCACACACTCATCTTCATAATGCACACAATCACCTTCATAATGCACACACTCATATTCATAATGCACACAATCACACAATCACCTTCATAATGCACACAATCATCTTCATAATGCACACCAACAACATCTTCATAATGCACACAATCATCTTCATAATGCACACAATCATCTTCACGATGCACACAATCACTTCATAATGCATACAGTCACCTTCATAATGCACACAATCACCTTCATAATGCACACAATCACCTTCATAATGCACACAATCATCTTCACGATGCACACAATCACTTTCATAATGCACACAATCATCTTCATAATGCACACAATCATCTTCACGATGCACACAATCACTTTCATAATGCACACAATCACCTTCATAATGCACACAATCATCTTCACGATGCACACAATCACTTTCATAATGCACACAGTCACCTTTAGAATGCACACAATCACCTTCATAATGCACACAATCATCTTCACGATGCATACAATCACTTTCATAATGCACACAATCATCTTTATAATGCACACAATCACCTCCATAATGCACACAATCATCTTCACGATGCACACAATCACTTTCATAATGCACACAATCACCTTCATAATGCACACAATCACCTTCATAATGCACACAATCATCTTCATAAAAGCCTCATGTCTCAAACCCATAGCAGACCGGCTGTACCCTCCCAAATAGGAACTAATATGATCACCACTCTACCTGGCTATTTAATTTCCATAACCTTGATGGTCAGGTACCTATAAACATCTACACTAACTAAGAAACCCCATTCAAACCCCCCAGTCATGAAAGTAGAAGGAACGTCTGAGCACGGAGCTATCAGTAAGTTATTGTTGAATGCTGGATCAATGCCAGCGACTTACTGCTGACCAAAACCCAGATCCAAGTATTCTTCTAACATTGTAAATGTCGCAGCGAAGTATTAAACTAGGCCTCATCATGTGGAAGTAAGAGAAGGCCAGTGCTCTGTCTCGTTATTATTTCCCTTCCCAACTCATTGAGAAAGGTACTGAGAAACGCTACAATATCAAATATCAATAGCTGAGACTATAACTATAGTTGTATGTCTTCCTAGACACCCGAAGTAGTATAAGAAAGGGATGGGGGCTGGTTGGCCTCGCGACAGAGAGGTTATGAGTTCAAATCCATGCTGTATTTCAATTTGTGATTCTCTCTGCGGCAAACACCCGAGAGATGCTCGGCTTGAAACGTCAATTACTCATTGATGGAAAAAAACATGAGTACCTCTGAAGACAGAGTTATCTGCATGTGCGGCGAGGGACCCCTGCGCACACGGCTGCCAGGAAAAACGGATTAACACGTTAAATCCAGTTCCTAATCTCTAGGGACTTCGCTAGAGGTGAACGCTGGCGAACGAAAAAAAGGTGCTATAAGAAGTAAAGAATGAGAGATAGAGACAGAGAGCGAGAGAGAGACGCTCGGAGAATAGTGTGTAATACTAAATACAGAAGACTAACAACAGCCTGTTTCCCGTCTCAGTCCCGCCCACAGATGGCGTTAAATAAGCTGGCAATTCCTTCTCATCCATGACCCATGAACTGTCCTTTCGTGTCCCACACAAGCCGAATCTAACTCTCGATGTTGAGAGTTCCAATGCACGTCTTCCTTCAGATGTGATGCATCCAACTCGGCAGTTTATTATTGCCGTTCCCAGGTTTACATAACCGCCAGCATGTCGACGGGCGGCATTCCTTCAACAAACATGCCTTCAATTAACGACCAGCAGCATCGTATACAAGACGTGGGTGAGCTCTCCACCCAGTTTAGGAAACTAGAAAAATACACATCGGACGGAATCAGGACAGAATACAGACGGAATACATGAAGGAATGCAGGACGGAATGTAGCTTCAAAGTAAGAAAATTGCAAAGAAAATGTTCACATTTTGAAACCCCCCCCCCCAAAAATGAAGAAAAATGAAATAATAGGCTTGATACAGGAACATTTTCTTTCCAATAATCTGTGTTTAAAAGAAACAAGGTTTATTAAACATTACCACCATCATTATGTGTCGTGAAGTGCATCACGTATCCACAAAACCTCCAGTTAAAATGTCTGCGTCTACTCGTTGTTGACTCTATGTCAAGATACTACACTCTCGTATGTTCTTAATTTTTTTTTAAATTTAGCGCCCTGTCTTTCATTCTCTCTCTCTCTCTCTTTATATATATATATATATATATATCTATATATATCTATATATATATATATATATATATATAATGACAATTGTATGCGATCGGGAATGGGTAGTGGATTCGATCAGAATTTTTGCGCAGAATAATTATTATTAAGAATAATATAAGAAAAATAATAACATCATCATCATGTGCTATACCGGTTGGCGTAGGCGATCATGTCCTTCCACAATCTTCTATCTACAGTGCATAGTATCAGTTCTGTTGTTGACTGCTTTCCATGCCATGACACCAAGCTATCCAGTATTTTCCCCTTGTCGTCCGCGATCTCACATTCCTCCCAGTGTAACAAGTATTCCAACTTTCCACTTCTCATGATGTGCCCGAAAAATGTTGACTGTTTCTTGCCGATGTTTTATAGGAGCTCCCTTTTTGTGTTGGCCTCTTTGAGAATTTCCTCGTTGGTCTTTTTAGCTGTCGATGGGCCTTTCAACATTCTTCTGAGAAATCCCATTTCTGTGGCCTTTAATCTTCTGTTCAATTCACTAAATTGACTGGCCCTAGGTACGAAGTTCCCCCTGCGATCTCTTTGGCTGACCGGAGCATCAAGCGCATGTAAAGATATTTCAACTAAGGGCCGCAATGACCGTTTAATCTTAGCGACTTCAAAGACATTGACAATCTGTTGATTGACTGCTTTTGACAAACTGCTAGACGCTGGAGCCAAGCTATAAAATTACTGGCAGGGCCTATCTGAAGGTGTAGATAAGATTGACCAATAAGACTAATCATGTTAAGTCAATCCTATTATATGGTGTGTGAAACATGGAGAACAACACAATTCACAATCATGAAGATACAGAATTTCATTAATGGATGCTTACGCGAATAAAAGGATGGAAATGGCAGGACAAAATCACTAACATAGAATTGTGGAAATGTACCAGTCAAACACCAGTGGATAAAGAGATACAGCGAAGATGATGGCGCTGGATAGGAAAGAGGCAAATAATTGCAAAGCTGCGGTAAAGCTGGTAGCAAAAGCTGTCACCATACTTTGGAGTGTCTAACACTAGATAGGACACACACTGCGGAAGCCAACTGAGAGTATTACACAACATGCCCTTTTTTGGAATCCCCAGGGAAAAAGACAAAGAGGAAGACCAAGGATTTCTTGGAGAAGACAGATAGAAGCAGAGATGAAGATGATGGGGAAGACATGGAATGATCTTAAAAGAATGACAAAAAAACAGAACGACTTGGAAAGTGTTTGTTGAAGACTTATGCTCTACAGGGAGCTAAAAAAGGTAGAAGAAGAAAAGAGTAATAAGAAGGGATTAAACTGAGTGTTGGGGATGTGACAACTGGAAGAATAGAAGGAATAAGAGTGAGAGATAGGTTAATGAGAGAGAGAGAGGGGGAGAGAGAGAAAGGAGAGAAAATACAAGACAATATCAGAAAATCAGGAGGAAATCAACGTAATTGATAAATAGCTGTTGAAGTAGAGAGGTAGCTGTGGAGAGACATGATCACCCACGCCAGCAACGTGCCAGTTGTGAAATCGATTCTGAACCAAGAGCGTCTTGACCTAGAGTGGGTCATGAATACTGATCCGCCCACCCCCTCTTTAATGTAAAATATTAACATGAGATTGCATTATGGCGATTATAGCAGAGAAGAAGTCATCGAATAGCGCACGCGCAGAGCGTTTCACTTGAGGTGCAGGGTTGGAGTTTCATACTCGATACCCACTGTGCAGCAATAAAACATGGCAGGTTACTTGTTCGATCCAACAGGAAAAGAAGATTACCGCATACGTTAGTTAAGTGTCTGTTTTAACTGGAGTATTGACTTCAAGTGATGTGTGACCCTGTGTGGTGATCACACTTCACGTTCTTTAACTTACTTTATAACGTTTATGGGTGTACTTCTATGTAATTTGTACTGGGAGCAAACAGCAATAATAAAATATAACAAGGAGAACTCTACACCCATTGATATAAAAAGAGGAGTAAGGCAGAGATGCATCTTATCACCAAGCTTGTTCAATCTATACACTGAGCAAATCTTTAAAAAAATCACAGAGATGCCAGGCCTAAACATTAATGGAAAGATAATCAATAACCTAAGGTATGCTGATGATACTGTACTACTAGCAGAAAATCCTAAAGATCTACAACAATTACTTAATGTAATAAACATGACAAGCAAAAAATATGGACTAGATATGAATATCAAAAGGCTAAAACTATGATCATAAACAAAGAAAATTATCAAGACCTACAATTAAATATCAAAGTTGAGGGAATACATCTAGAGACAGTTCAGAGCTACAACTACCTGGGACATACTATAACCAGTGATGGAAAGTGTACAACTGAAATAAACAAAAGAATAGGAATGGCAAAAAGTAATTTTAATGCCATGAAGAACATACTAACATCAAAACAAATAACACCAGGGCTAAAACTAAGAATAGCAAAATGTTATGTCTTCTCAACATTCCTATATGGTGCAGAAACATGGACATTAGACAAGAAAACAGAACAGAGAATTGAAGCCTTTGAAATGTGGATGTATAGAATAATAGGTAGAATTGGATGGAAGGAAAAGAAAACAAACGATGAAGTCTTAAAACAACTAAACATGAAAAGAGAACTATGAAACACAATTCAAACAAGACAAATGCGATTTTTGAGCCAGTTAAAAGACACAACATTCTACTAAAAGTAATCCTGGAGGGGAAAATACAAGATAAAAGAGACAGAGGCAGACCAAGACTAACATGGACGATTAACATCAAAAGATAGACAAGTCAGCATATGACAATCTGCATCTTCAGAGCAAGAGACATAGCGGAATAACACTCCGTGGTAGCCAACCTTCAATGCGGTGACTGCACTCAATGATGATTATGAAAACAGATATACAAATATAAGGACAGGCAAACGACCAGGGATATAGCCAGAGTAAGAGAACGATACAAATTAGAGCGTGCTTAGTTAACTGAAGAAGCTGCCAGGACACACACAACGCTTTTCACCCAACCATGACAGCCGCATCTCTCTCCGTCATGTCCCCCCATGTCTGGCGCCATATCGCATGTAAAGCGCAGTTTATAGGAGATTGCCGGTAATTAACCAACAGTTCTGCTGAAATTGTGAATGAGCTCAGGCAAGCAAATTCTCCCGCGTTTTTAGTCAGGAATTATTTCCGTGCACCATGTCATTATGCACTTTCGGTTTTTGTGGTTCCATTCCAAACACCGCCAACCCTTCTCCAATCCAACATTTCCAATTTGGTAACATTAGTTTTTGGTTGGCACTTCCGCCTGTCAGTTTGTGATTTCTGCGGCTGTTGCCTCGTTCCTGGTATTTTGTCTCGTCTGTTTCCCGTCTTTCTTTCTTTCTTTCTTCCTATCTTTTTCTTTCTTTCTTTTTTCTTTCTCTTTTTCTTTCCTTCTTTACTTCCTTCCTTCCATTCTCTCTTTCTCTTTCTTTCTTTCCTTTTCTTTTCTTTCTTTATTTGATTCTATATAAATATGTGAACCACGTCAAAGCAGTGGTTTATGAACTGGTCAATTGAAGACAAGGGGTAAGTTTCTATTCTCATCGACGGCTTCTAGGTTCACCTAGCCATACTTTCTGATAATGAAGGACGTCACTGCCACACAGAAATACGACTATGATTCTTGTCAGCAAATAAAGACGGCATAGCTAGTGAAGCTTCACATCTCATAACAAATCAACAAAGAATTGGAGTCGTCAGTCTCCTCCACATATTGAGGGACATACTGAGCGTTTATGAACGCGTCTGATGTGCACTGAGGATGATCCGTCGACTAAACTACAGTTCCAAGAGCCGAACTCATTGCTCTGTGGTTGACCAAAGGCTGATGTTAGTATTCAGTTACTGATACGCTAACTTCATCTTTTTAACATTTGTCACAAGATGTGGCGGTCCATCCACTCATCCACCCTCCCTCCCCACTTCCATCCTTCCCTCCCTCCCCACTTCCCTCCCTCCCTCCCCACTTCCTTCCCTCCACCCTTCCCTCCCTCCCTCCTTCCCTCCCTCCCTCCTTCCCTCCCTCCCAACTTCCATCCACTCATCCAACCTCCCTCCACACTTCCATCATTCCCTCCCTCCCTCCCCACTTCCTTCCCTCCCTCCCTCCCTCCCTCCTTCCCTCCCTCCCTCCTTCCCTCCCTCCCAACTTCCATCCACTCATCCAACCTCCCTCCACACTTCCATCATTCCCTCCCTCCCCACTTCCTTCCTTCCCCTCCCTCCCTACCTTCTCCCTCCCTCCTTCCTGTCTATTCTTAAAGGAATCATCGATGTGGATGGGAAACGCCTACTACATTGCGGGTCAGTCAATGATTGATGCTCTAATAATTTGTTACTTGTCACCACACGTAGTTTGTTCTTACACGGTACATAGAGCATGGGTACAGAGTGTACAGATACGTAGCTATGTTCAACAAATCATCATCATCAAATACCAAGCCTACTGGCGTATGTGGTCATGTCGCTCCACAACTTGTGATCTCGACAGTTAATCAGCATTTCTGTTGTTGACCTTCTGCCAAGCCATTCTCTTAAACTGTCTGGTATCTTTTTTTTTGCTTCCCTCTATCTCTCCGTCACTCAATTTTCCCAGATGTCACAAAATATTCCAGCTGTTCCCTTCTCATTACATGGCCAAAAAATTATGATTGTTTCTTCCTTATATTGGAAATTAGCTCTCTTTTTGCTCTGGCCTTTTTCAGAACGTTTTCATTATTCTTCTTAGCTGTCCATGGTATTCTCAACATTCTTTTGTAAAACCACATTTCTACAGACTCCAGTGATTTTTTTATTTGTTGTCATATTGTCCATGATTCACATGCATATGTTAAGACTGGTTCAACATAACATTTAAGAACTCTTTTTCTTGTTTCTATTGTCAAAAATGGATTGCATAGTATCATCCCCATTTTTGGAAAGCTGCTTTTGCCTGAGCCATTCTGCATCTCACCTCTGTTGTACATCTTCCATCTGAGGTTAACAAAGTTCCCAAATATTTAAATTCATTTACCTGTTTTAATATTGTTCCACTTGTCTTTATTTTGCACTGAGGTGATGTCTTTTTCTTTGTTTTTACCATTACTTATGTCTTTCTGCTATTAAGGCTGAGTCCTTTAGCTTTGCTCTCAACAAATGTTGAGAAATGTTTTGGACTCAACAAATAGCTCATTATAATGGGAACTAGTTTTCAATTCACAGCAATCGCCATCACTTCTAAATGTGACAGAATTTGTAACAAATGAGCTTTTATAACTTTTTGTTTTTCGTACTTCATCGATTCGTTGTTTCTATCTTTTATGTTTCTTCTGCTGCTGCGATCACCCATTAAGCGGACAATGCAAGGATATATTGTGTCGCTAGTTTCCCGTAAAATAAACATAAAATTATATATAGACGCTAAATTATTGGAGAGATACAAGACAACCAACGACGTTCGACAAAAGCATTGATTAATAGACAACATGCCATGTAGGAATGAATCGGACCAACAGGTGCCAAAAAGTGAAATACTAAGGATTCACATAGTGTACAATTAAACAAGAGAAAGGGAAAAGAGAGGGACGGAGAGTGCAAAAACGGGCTATAAGTTGGTTCTCCAAATCGAACCGATTGTGGGCATCAGATCAAGAGATGATGTCAGTAACCTAAAAGTCCACAGAGGAATGATGGGTTGGTGATCTGAATTGGCTTAAACTAGGAGTGCTGGAATCGCGTACGATGTATACAGGTGTTCGCGGACTCGATGAAACAAACGCCTGTCTGTTTGGCCAATCTGCATCTTTGGCGGATAGCGTTGGCAGATGATAGTGTATATAAGATTATGGGATATACAAGTGAAGCCTTCCTGGATTTCAAAGGGGCCACCACTCAGGAACAGGACTTGGTGAATATGTAGCACGAAGGGGGCACGTACTGCATGATCTAAGCGGGCCGTGCCCTTAGGGTTATTTTTTTCCGAAACGTCGTTGTTTGTCTCGTCTCTCTATTAATTTAGCTGCCAGATACAATTTCATGTTTATTTTACATGTTCTATGTAGCTCTACTCGCTGCCCCACATAATATTTTACATGTTCTATGTAGCTCTACTCGCTGCCCCACATAATATTTTACATGTTCTATGTAGCTCTACTCGCTGCCCCACATAATATTTTACATGTTCTATGTAGCTCAACTCGCTGCCCCACATAATATTTTACATGCTCTATGTAGTTCTACTCGCTGCCCACATAATATTTTACATGTTCTATGTAGCTCTACTCGCTGCCCCACATATTATTTTACATAATCTATATAGCTCTACTCGCTGACCCACATAATATTTTACATGTTCTATGTAGCTCTACTCGCTGCCCCACATAATATTTTACATCCTCTATGTAGCTCTACTCGCTGCCCCACATAATATTTTGCATGTTCTACGTAGCTCTACTCGCTGCCCACATAATATTTTACATGTTCTATGTAGCTCTACTTGCTGCCCCACATAATATTTTATATGTTCACAGTAGCTCTACTCGCTGCCCCACATAATATTTTACATGTTCACTGTAACTCTACTCGCTGCCCCACATAATATTTTACATGTTCACTGTAACTCTACTCGCTGCCCCACATAATATTTTACATGTTCACTGTAGCTCTACTCGCTGCCCCACATAATATTTTACAGGTTCACTGTAACTCTACTCGCTGCCCCACATAATATTTTACATGTTCACTGCAGCTCTACTCGCTGCCCCACATAATATTTTACATGTTCACTGTAACTCTACTCGCTGCCCCACATAATATTTTACATGTTCACTGCAGCTCTACTCGCTGCCCCACATAATATTTTACATGTTCTATGTAGCTCTACTCGCTGCCCCACATAATATTTTATATTTGTTCTTATCACCACAGTTTACGGTACGCCGCGATATCTGCTCATTTCCGCACGATACATCAGACTTCGACACGAATATATTTGGAAAACCTTCACAAATCTTCTCAGGCAGTTGCCATTTTTGCCTTTTTTATTTGAAGTTGTTATTGCCAAGAATTCTGTAGTGTGAGCAAAGCACACACGAGATCTTTTTTTGGTGTTATCCGACAGACCTGTAACAGACTCTCACTACCCAGAGGCCAGGGGAAGGAAAGGCTATAAAGAGACCATGGCTACGACTAGAACAATTCCCACAGCTTGCGGTGGGGCTCAAATCTTCTTGTCCACAGGCCGACTGTAGCCAATCGAATTATCTTAGGGGAAGGAAAGGCTATAAAGAGACCATGGCTACGACTAGAACAATTCCCACAGCTTGCGGTGGGGCTCAAATCTTCTTGTCCACAGGCCGACTGTAGCCAATCAAATTATCTCAGGGGAAGAGGTATGTTTACAACACTCGGAAAAAAAAAATTAACAACAGAAAAAGAAACAAAGAACAATAAATGGTCCGAAGCAGGACCGAATCCGTACTTCTCGGCACAGTGCCTTGCCACAAGAACCAAACGCTTGAACACACGGCCAACTCAGCTACCTAAAAATATAGCTATCACTGGCGATGTCTTTCATGCATGTGTAAAGTAAACTAAGGAGCCCCGTCACGCCATGTGGCGTATAGGGAATACGGTGTTAGTGACCATAATTTTTACAGACCTTCGGCACATGATTTTTGGGGTAATGTAGTCGGTATTACGCCCGTGTCGCTTTACTTTCCCAGAAAAAATCCGGTACCCATTTAAGGCTGGGTGAACCGGAAGCCGTCGGTCAGAATCGAACCTGACCTCTTGTCCTTTGTAGTCCAGTTCACTAACCACTGAGCTATCGCGGCTCCCCAGTTCACTAACCACTGAGCTATCGCTGCTCCCCAGTTCACTAACCACTGAGCTATCGCGGCTCCCCAGTTCACTAACCACTGAGCTATCGCGGCTCCCCAGTTCACTAACCACTGAGCTATCGCTGCTCCCCAGTTCACTAACCACTGAGCTATCGCGGCTCCCCAGTTCACTAACCACTGAGCTATCGCGGCTCCCCAGTTCACTAACCACTGAGCTATCGAGGCTCCCCAGTTCACTAACCACTGAGCTATCGCGGCTCCCCAGTTCACTAACCACTGAGCTATCGCGGCTCCCCAGTTCACTAACCACTGAGCTATCGCGGCTCCCCAGTTCACTAACCACTGAGCTGTCGCGGCTCCCCAGTTCACTAACCACTGAGCTATCGCGGCTCCCCAGTTCACTAACCACTGAGCTATCGCGGCTCCCCAGTTCACTAACCACTGAGCTATCGCGGCTCCCCAGTTCACTAACCACTGAGCTATCGCGGCTCCCCAGTTCACTAACCACTGAGCTATCGCGGCTCCCCAGTTCACTAACCACTGAGCTATCGCGGCTCCCCAGTTCACTAACCACTGAGCTATCGCTGCTCCCCAGTTCACTAACCACTGAGCTATCGCGGCTCCCCAGTTCACTAACCACTGAGCTATCGTGGCTCCCCAGTTCACTAACCACTGAGCTATCGCGGCTCCCCAGTTCACTAACCACTGAGCTATCGCGGCTCCCCAGTTCACTAACCACTGAGCTATCGCGGCTCCCCAGTTCACTAACCACTGAGCTGTCGCGGCTCCCCAGTTCACTAACCACTGAGCTATCGCGGCTCCCCAGTTCACTAACCACTGAGCTATCGCGGCTCCCCAGTTCACTAACCACTGAGCTATCGCGGCTCCCAGTTCACTAACCACTGAGCTATCGCGGCTCCCCAGTTCACTAACCACTGAGCTATCGCTGCTCCCTTTCACGCATGTGTACTCATGTCTATAGCTAGGGTTACGAACACAGCTTGGGAATAAATTGTAATCTGTATTTTCTTTTTTTTTCTGTTGTTAATTATTTGTGATTTTTTCCCCCTAACATAGTAAACATACCTCTTCTCCTGAAATGATTCGCTGATCTATCGCCTTGGAAGTTTCCCTCCATAATAATATTCATTTATTATTACTTGTCTCCCGACTGTAGCCCATCTAGTCTTCCATGTGGTGTGACCTTGACTGATGCTATTCCACTGAACAGTTCTGTGCAAGTGTTTTCCAGGAAAGTAACGACGATATTAAAGATCCTTAGATACACCGTGAGAGAGTCTTCGCAGCGCTTCGCTGTCCAGAGTCCGTTCGCCTTACTTCGCGGAGCCCCTCGAACATCAGCTATTTCAGGACGAGAAGACCAAACGTGATCATTCGTTTATGCCTGGATTATCATTTTTGTGCCATAGGCGCACTGGACATTTTCCAAAGAAACTCAAGTAACTAATATATATATATATTTGCTCTTCACACTGCAATTATGTGCCCATTTTCAAAGAAAAATAAATATAAAGCACGGCATCTTACTAACAAAAACAAAAATACATATACTGTGAAGATAAACAGCAAAATGAGAACTATTTTAAAAAAAGAAAACATTACACTGTACTTAATGTGATTTTTGGCATTGCATTTTTGTTCTGTTAGATCTTCAAAGTTGGGAACGTATAATTCATGTCAATTCAAGTTCACCCCTATTCAAGCCTATCAAGACACCACACCAAGCCTAATTTCGCCCGCTAAATTCTGATTTGTTCTGACCATTTCATGTCGACGGTTACCGTTTCTGTTCATGTGGAAGGCTACAATATCAGTATTGCCTTCCTCCTTCCTTTTTGTTTTCCCCTCAATCTTTCGTTTACCAGAATGCTGGAACAATAGAATGACGTCACTCGCTGGAATGAGGCTGGATCTTTCCGGGCACCAAGAAAATACGCGGCGGGGGCAATGACCCTGCCAGGCAGGCGCTGACAACTACTGGTCTATACCATGCGGGGCTTTACAACATGCCTTACTCAAACATCCTTTACAACATGCCTTACTCAAACATCCTTTACAACATGCCTTACTCAATCATCCTTTACAACATGCCTTACTCAAACATCCTTTACAACATCTCTTACTCAAACATCCTTTACAACATCTCTTACTCAATCATCCTTTACAACATCTCTTACTCAATCATCCTTTACAACATGCCTTACTCAAACATCCTTTACAACATGCCTTACTCAAACATCCTTTACAACATGCCTTACTCAATCATCCTTTACAACATGCCTTACTCAAACATCCTTTACAACATCTCTTACTCAAACATCCTTTACAACATCTCTTACTCAATCATCCTTTACAACATCTCTTACTCAATCATCCTTTACAACATGCCTTACTCAAACATCCTTTACAACATCTCTTACTCAAACATCCTTTACAACATGCCTTACTCAAACATCCTTTACAACATCCTTTACAACATGCCTTACTCAAACATCCTTTATTCAAACATCCTTTACAACATCCTTTACAACATCCCTTACTCAAACATCCTTTACAACATCCCTTACTCAAACATCCTTTACAACATCCCTTACTCAATCATCCTTTACAACATGCCTTACTCAAACATCCTTTACAACATCCTTTACAACATGCCTTACTCAAACATCCTTTACAACATCCCTTACTCAAACATCCTTTACAACATCCCTTACTCAAACATCCTTTACAACATCCCTTACTCAAACATCCTTTACAACATCCCTTACTCAAACATCCTTTACAACATCCTTTACAACATCCCTTACTCAAATATCCTGTACAACATCATTTACAACATCCCTTACTTAAACATCCTTTACAACATCATTTACAACATCCCTTACTCAAACATCCTTTACAACATCCTTTACAACATCCCTTACTCAAACATCCTCAAATACCAATTCTCCTTTTTAATGATCACGACAGGAGCCGCGATAGCTCAGTGGCTAGTGAACTGGACTACAAAGGACAAGAGGTAGAGTTAGATCCCAACCAACGGCGTCCGATTCACCCAGCCTTTAATGGGTACCGGATTTTTTTTCTGGGAAAGTAAAGCGGCACGGGCGTAATACCGACCACATTACCCCAGAAATCATGTGCAGAAGGACCGTAAGATGTATAGTCACTAACACCATATTCCCTATACGCCACTTGGTGTGACGGGTCACTAACACCATATTCCCTATACGCCACTTGGCGTGACGGGGGTACTTGACTTTTTGACTTGTACGAGAAGAAGCAATTCAACATGGACAGTACAAACCTGGAAACATGTGCCACAGAAAGAAAGAAACGGCGCGGATTGGTCAAGAGTGATAAGTAGATTGGAGAGAAAGAGACAAAACAAATAGCAAGAAAAAAGAAGACCAAACAAAGAACTGAAAACTCTCTATGATTATTTTTTAGGGGGAGTGAAACAGTGACTGATGAGGATGGATCAGACTTCATGAATTAGGAATCAAACTGAAAACTTTACATCTAACGAGCTGCAGGAGCTATCAGTCAGCGTTCATATGTTGGGAAGAAATGAACACCAATAAGTCTGTCCGGAGTACAGTAATTAGTAATCTGTTCTATAAACAAGAGTAACTAAAGGCCAAAGAGATGGGATTTCTCAGAAGAATGTTGAAAGTTCCTGGACAGCTAAAAGACCAATGAGGAAGTTCTCAAAGAGGCCAACACAAAGAGGCAGCTCCTAAAAAAACATCAGAAAGAAACAATCAACATTTTCCGGGCACACCATGAGAAGAGGAAATTTGGAATACTTGGTTATAACTGGCAAAATAAAAAGAAAGATAGATGGTGGACGACAATGAGAGAAAATACTGGATAGTTTGGTGTCATGGCGTGGAGAACAGTCAACAACAGAACTGATACGATGCACTGTAGATAGAAGATTGCGGAAGGACATAATCGCCTCGCATTACTCCAACCGTATGGCACATGATGATGAACAGTTTAGCAGAACTTAAAAATATATACTCGCCATCATTCAAGTCTGTACTCGACCCGAAAAAGGGGGGGGGGGGAAGAAAGAGGGACCCAGGGAGATTTGACCTTGAACTTGAACAACCGGAAGTGATCCATCCTAAAGTGACACCTATTTCACACGCCGAGGAAAATAAAGAGCTATTGGTAAATGAATATTTGTGAACTGACGTATTTTTGGTACGCAATCTACACAGAGCTTGGTTGTGTTGTGGTTGGTGCATTCCCTGTCGACCTGAAGGTTTGGGGTTCAAATATCAGTAGAGGCAAAGTCGTTTCCGATCTAAACGGCTCTCGAGGTCCACTCAGCCATTTTAAACGTAAGGGAGAGATCTTCTCTGGGGAGAAAATGCAGCGAGGAAGGGAGAGATCTTCTCTGGGGAGAAAATGCAGCGAGGAAGGGAGAGATCTTCTCTGGGGAGAAAATGCAGCGAGGAAGGGAGAGATCTTCTCTGGGGAGAAAATGCAGCGGGGAAATGAGAGATCTTCTCTGGGGAGAAAATGCAGCGAGGAAGGGAGAGATCTTCTCTGGGGAGAAAATGCAGCGAGGAAGGGAGAGATCTTCTCTGGGGAGAAAATGCAGCGAGGAAGGGAGAGATCTTCTCTGGGGAGAAAATGCAGCGAGGAAGGGAGAGATCTTCTCTGGGGAGAAAATGCAGCGAAGAAGGGAACTGACCACCTCCAGCTCATGAAACCATGGATTAGAAAAATGACATCACAAACACTTCATTACCCAACGGCAATTGTTATGGGTTCATGTGTGTTACCTGGGCCTCATTATGAGGGAAGTAAAGAATAGTGACACTGTGACCTTCCAGGCATGTCGTAAGAGGCGACTAAGGAGATTGATTGATGGTTTGACATGCTGTCATTGTAAAAAGTATTGTTATGGAAACAGCGCCATAGATTTTAGAAGCAGTGATCTCTGCAATATGTGCCATTTTGGCACGCAAGGTTTATGTTTTTGAGATTGTGGTTCTGCCCTATGTGCCGTCTTCGGCTCGAAAGGACAATAGATAGATAGATAGAATTGTTATGGGACTACCCTTACTTTTTAAACCTATAAAATCTATCTATAGAACTAATTGCACTGTATCTCCATATCCGTTCCAATGCCTGTCCCATCACTTATAAAAGTGTAGAGGTCAAGTACGAAACTTGAATCGGCGTCTTAACACGCGAGTTTACACCCATATGTGCTCGACCTCCTATCCAAGTGTTTGAAGACTACTGGAGAGTATCGCTTTAAACATCGTAGCTCACGATGCGATTCCTCACTTTTCTCAGGGTAATACCCTGGTACCCATTTCTACCAGTGGCTGGGTTGACCGTGGGAGTATTTTTTTTTTCCAACTACGAGTAGAACACTGCTTGCAGCAGGAATCAAACACAGATTGTCCGCACGTCGTTAGTCCAGTCGGGTGGTTTTCCCAACTGGGTTACAGAGGCCCCCAATTCTTCTTCTTCTTCTTCTACTTTCAGCTCCCTGTGGAGCATAGGTCTTCAACAAACACTTTCCAAGTCGTTCTGTTTATTGCCATTCTTTTAAGATCACCCCATGTCTTCCCCATCATCTTCATCTCTTCTTCTATCTGTCTTCTTCAAGAATTTTCTGGTCTTCCTCTTTGTCTTTTCCCCTGGGGATTCCAGAAAAAGGGCCCGTTAGCCCCCAATTATAAAAGCATATTCTGACTTAGTCCATATGTCATATGTTGATTGAAGACACATCTTCTCCAGCCTACCACACGTTATCAACTAGATTCCCTTTTCATCTCTGATATAACAAAAATCTCTCAGTATCTATATCCATTCCGACTCATCCACCTCTTCTGGTCCATTCAAGAATTAAGAACAAACATGGCGATACCCTCGTTATCCAGAATCAGACGCAGTCAGTGCAAGTCACCACTCGCCAGTCTATCCGCGATTTCCTGCTGTTAACTCCAGCATTAGCTGCACGGTACACTAGGAGTTGCACTCCCATCGCTGAGTGTATGTCGATCTTCTGTAATAAATTTTGCGAATCCGTAACATGAACAGTAAAATAATCAATCCGTCACCTGAACAGTAAAATAATCAATCGGTCACCTGAACAGTAAAATAATCAATCGGTCACCTGAACAGTAAAATAATGCGTCAATAAGAACAGTAAAATAATCCGTCAATAAGAACAGTAAAATAATCCGTCACCTGAACAGTAAAATAATGCGTCGATAAGAACAGTAAAATAATCCGTCAATAAGAACAGTAAAATAATCCGTCAATAAGAACAGTAAAATAATCCGTCAATAAGAACAGTAAAATAATCCGCCACCTGAACAGTAAAATAATCCGTCAATAAGAACAGTAAAATAATCCGTCAATAAGAACAGTAAAATAATCCGTCAATAAGAACAGTAAAATAATCCGCCACCTGAACAGTAACATAATCTGTCAATAAGAACAGTAAAATAATCCGCCACCTGAACAGTAAAATAATCCGTCAATAAGAACAGTAAAATAATCCGTCAATAAGAACAGTAAAATAATCCGCCACCTGAACAGTAAAATAATCCGTCAATAAGAACAGTAAAATAATCCGTCAATAAGAACAGTAAAATAATCCGCCAACTGAACAGTAAAATAATCCGTCAATAAGAACAGTAAAATAATCCGTCAATAACAACAGTAAAATAATCCGCCACCTGAACAGTAAAATAATCCGTCAATAAGAACAGTAAAATAATCCGTCAATATGAACAGTAAAATAATCCGTCAATAAGAACAGTAAAATAATCCGCCACCTGAACAGTAAAATAATCCGTCAATAAGAACAGTAAAATAATCCGCCACCTGAACAGTAAAATAATCCGTCAATAAGAACAGTAAAATAATCCGCCACCTGAACAGTAAAATAATCCGTCAATAAGAACAGTAAAATAATCCGCCACCGGAACAGTAAAATAATCCGTCAATAAGAACAGTAAAATAATCCGCCACCTGAACAGTAAAATAATCCGTCAATAAGAACAGTAAAATAATCCGCCACCTGAACAGTAAAATAATCCGTCAATAAGAACAGTAAAATAATCCGCCACCTGAACAGTAAAATGAAGTCTGGAGACAATTATGCTTGCTGCCGGAGCTACTGAGTTTAGTGCTCTGTGCGAACTGTGAGCTGTTTTTTTCATCTGATCGTGTTTCGACGATCCGTTTGCTTACGATGAATGATGATAACGTATGACGAAGGACACTTTAGCTGCGTTCACTTTCGGTGCCGCTCGACCTTATGTATTTTGGCTTGTGCTGCAGCTGCTATGATGGAGACTGCAGCTGCGTTTCTTTTTTGAAGCCTTCAAAGAGATGAGTTTTAATTCGGATAATTCCACTGGCACGGGCGGTTGAGCAATTATGAAATTTAATTCGGTAGTGATACCGGGGCCTTCGAATAACTATGAACATAAAGATCTGGGGGTACAGCGGTGCAACATCTGTGGTAGCAACAACATACATCCGGGGGTACAGTGGTACAACATCTGTGGTATCAACAACATACCTCTAACGGACACACTCTCTATCGGAAAAGCTTTCAGGATTATATTTACAAGAGCAATTTGGTAACTTCCATTGTATATGTTATGTAGCAATTTTTGTTTACTTCCTCTTAAAGCTGAACTCGCTTAGACGGCGTGGATGCGCCATGTCGCTAGCTAACGACAGGCTACGCTAATTGCGACATTCGGCTCGTCACATCCGTCTAAAGCCTGTTTTTGTTTGTTTTTTGCGTTCGTCTGCTTTGATCTCTGACGAAGTCCCTAGCAACTAGGAACTGAATTTGCGTGTTAATCCGTTTTTCCATGGCAGTCGTATGCACAGGGGTCCCTCGCCGTACATGCAGATAACTCCGTCTTAGGAGGTACTCATATTTTTTCCGTCCATAAGTAATTGAATAACAGTAACATTGGAAGGGGAAATACAAGGTAAAAGAGGCAGAGACAGACCAAGACTAACATGGACGAGTAACATCAAAAGATGGACATGTCAACCTATGACAATCTGCACCATCAAAGCAAGAGATAGAATGGAATGGCCCTCCATAGTAGTCAACCTTCGTTGCAGAGACGGCACTCAATGATTATGATGAGTAATTGACGTTTCAAGCCGGGCCTCGCTGCTGAGACCAGGGGTGGTTGATTTGAACCCTCAACTTCACTGTCGTGAGACCGGCGTCTAGCCTCGAGACCAACCAGTCCCCAGGAATGGGTACAATTTTTATTTTAACAATTTTTGGCACAGACAGCGGCCCACTTTTGGCCCAGACAGCGGCCCACTTTTGGCCCAGACAGCGGCCCACTTTTGGCCCAGACAGCGGCCCACTTTTGGCCCAGACAGCGGCCCACATTTGGCCCAGACAGCGGCCCACTTTTGGCCCAGACAGCGGCCAACTTTTGGCCTACTGTTTTCAACTTCTAACTGCTAAAGATCCTATAACGTGCGCAGATGAACCTCATATCATCATCATCATCAAGTACCGGGCCTGCTGGCGTAGGTGATCATGTCTTTCCACAACTTTCGATCTCGGCAGCTATTTGTCATTTCTGTTGTTGACCTTCTGCCAAGCCATTCTCTTAAGCTGTCTGTTATTTTTTCTCTTTGCTTCCCTCTATCTCTTCGTCCCTCAATGTTCCGCCTTGTTACAATATATTCCAGTTGTTCTCTTCTCATTACATGGCCACAAAATGATGATTGTTTCTTCCTAATATTGGAAATTAGCTCTCTTTCTGCTTTGACCTCTCTCATAACATCTTCATTACTCTTCTTAGCTGTCCATGGTATTCTCACCATTCTTCTGTAAAACCACATTTCTACAGACTCCAGTGATTTTCTTGTCTGTTGTCCTATTGTCCATGATTCGCATTCATATGTTAAGACTGGCTCTACGTAACATTTAAGAACTCTTTTTCTTGTTTATATTGTCAAAAATGGATTGCAAATGGATTGTATCTTCCTCATTTTTGGAAAGTATCTTTTTGCCTGAGCCATTCTGCATCTCATCTCTTTTGTACATCTTCCGTCTGAGGTTAACAAAGTTCCCAAATATTTAAATTCTTTTACCTGTTTTAATATTGTTCCACTTGTCTTTATTTTGCACTGAGGTGATGTCTTTTTCTTTGTTGTTACCATTACTTCTGTCTTTTTGCTATTAAGTCTGAGTCTTCTATTTTTGCTTTCCTTCACTATAATGTCCAACATTTCTTGTAACTCATTTTCACTCTTAGCGATTAAGACTGTATCATCAGCATACCTTAGATTATTTATATTATGACCTCCAATTGTTATTCCAGGCATGTCCCTTATGGATCTTAAAATAATCTCACTATAAATATTAAACAAATCTGGTGACAGCATACAACCTTGTCTAACACCCTGTTTTATTTGTTGAAACATTCCCAATTGGTTTCCAGTTCTTATGGCCGCTGTTTGTTGCCAGTACATGTTCTTTATTATTCTTAGATCTTTGCTGTCTATGTTTACGCTTTCTAAAATGTTGATTATTTCTTGGTGCTTTACTTTGTCAAATGCCTTGGTGTAATCTATGACACATAGGTATAGATCTGTTTTCACCTCTATGGCTCTTTCTACTAAAGATCTTATGATATAAATTGCATTGCTTGTTCCTTTATCTCTAACAAAACCACACTGTTCATCGCTAATTTCTGGATTGACTTTGTTTCGCACTCTTCGCATGATGATATTTAGTAATATCTTAGTCATGTGAGTCATAGTCCTTTATTTTTGCTTTCTTTCACTATAATGTCCAACATTTCTTGTAACTCATTTTCACTCTTAGCGATTAAGACTGTATCACCAGCACACCTTAGATTATTTATGTTATGACCTCCAATTGAAGAATTTCCCTTTCAACAAATAACCTCGTATATGACGTCAAATTCTGAGAAGGCTATAACATCAGATTTTACTACACAGAAACCAGGGGAGGGTAACATCACCAAGAAACCACTGGTTCGCCTGTGGCGAGGATCGAATCATGGACCTGCTTATCCAGAGACTGACGTCTTATCTCTATACCACCCAGTCCCTCTCTGTAGAAATATTGATTCCAGTGAAAAAAGCTGAAGTTTACAGTAAAACGAGTATATCTTGCAGTGAAAAAACGAATATATCCTTCAGTGAAAAAAAAACGGTGAAGTTTACAGCAAAACGAGTATATCTTCCAGTGAAAAAACGAATATATCCTTCAGTAAAAAAAAACGGTGAAGTTTACAGCAAAACGAGTATATCTTCCAGTGAAAAAAAAACCGTGAAGTTTACAGAAAAACGAGTATATCTTTCAGTAAAAAAACGGTGAAGTTTACAGTAAAACGAGTATATCTTCCAGCGAAAAAAAAACAACAGTGAAGTTTACAGTAATACGAGTATAGATTCTTGTGAAAAAAGGCGAAGTTTATTGCAATACGAGTAAATCTTCCACTGAACAAAAATGTGAAGTTGACAGCAATACGAGTTTAGTTTTCAGTGAAAAAAGGTGAGGTTTACAGCAATACAAGTATAGCTTCCAGTGAAAAAAGGTGAGGTTTACAGCAATACGAGTTTAGTTTCAGTGAAATAAATAAATACATTTTGTAACAAAACGAATATAGCTTTCGTCATTATAAAAAAAAGAGCAATTTTAAGCAAAACAAGTATGAATTTCATGGTATATATTTTACATCAGCATAGCTTTCATGGTAAAAAATAAATTACGCAGTAAAATAGCACTTCGTTGGGGAAAAAAAAAAAAAAAGAATGCAGAAATTTTGCTTTCATAGCAAAACATAATTTCAGAAACTAGGAAAAGACAACTGACAGGAGCCCACTAAGCGGTCTTTCCACAGACTGACATGAAAGATGTTTTCTTTTAAAAGCGAAAACACATTTTGTAGCAATTTAACAGTAAAAAAATATATATATATATCAAACACCCTCCAAATTGGATAAGAACACGTAACACAAATACAGGAACAGGTTTGTTTCTTCTTCAGCAGGTGGCGCTGCAAATGTGTGTGGTAAAATTAATGAGCAGATAAGCACGCCATCTTTCATGTAGATTATCAAGCAGGTTACCTTATCTCCCTTCCTATATTTAAACAATATTTAAGCACGGCTGTTTGTGAAAGATACTTTAGTTTTCTTCCTCCTTTCAGAAATATTAGGTTGATATAATTTTTTCGACGTTATGTTCAGATTGGTAAAAATTCAGCACTAAATCAAAACAACGAATAAATAGAGTGGATAGTCGAATCGACAACTTGTTGAGCTCCAAACCAGGAGAACGCAGGTTCGTATCCCGGTAGGGTCAAAAGTTATTTTTTCTATCGGACGGTGAAATAAAAACACAATCCCGAACATCTCTTGGCGACTGCACTGGACAAGCGGCCTTTATTTTGGTCCTATAAATCCCCCCTCCCGCAGATCCCAATGATGGGAACATGTTGTAATGATAGTTTTAACGAATAAGTTAAAATTGTACTAAATTATAAATATCTTAAATCTGTAATGACTAATCACGGAGACTGCCAAAAGGCGATCAAAAGAAAACTAGCAATATCACACAAAGGTTAAAAAGACACAAAGAACATTTGCCACAATACCAACAATTCACTAAAATATTTAGGACAGCATATTTTCTAAATAGCAGGATATGGTCATGAACCATTGGAACATCTCACAAACAACAATGAAGAAAACTGGTCCATTCAAAACAAAAAGCTACAGAAAAATCTTTAGAATCCCCTGGATAATAGCAAAGGCAACAGACATTTAAAAAAATCTGAACATGAAAAATAAAACTGGCTTATAATAATAATAAACTCATGTGGGAAACAACAGGTAAGAGGAAAAGATGCTGACACAGAGAGACACTGAGAAGAACATTGATCAGAGAGGCAAGAAAAGCAGGAACTGGCCACCTCAATGAGATAGAGATGCTTACACAGAACAGAGACAAATGGCGAGATTTGATAAAATATCTTTACAAGGATTGAAAACTGCTAGAGTAAAAATTTAGATAAGAGAAGGAGTATCTGGGTCTACGCCCTGTGGGTACAGGGCTCGAAAGGTCAATAGATAGATAGATAGATAGATAGATAGATAGATAGATAGATAGATAGATAGATAGATAGATAGATAGATAGATTGATTAGATAGATAGATAGATAGATTAGATAGATAGATAGATAGATAGATAGATAGATAGATAGATAGATAGATAGATAGATAGATAGATAGATAGATAGATAGATAGATAGATAGATAGATAGATAGATAGATAGATAGATAGATAGATAGATAGATAGATAGATAGATAGATTAGATAGATAGATAGATAGATAGATAGATAGATAGATAGATAGATAGATAGATAGATAGATAGATAGATAGATAGATAGATAGATAGATAGATAGATAGATAGATAGATAGATAGATAGATAGATAGATAGATAGATAGATAGATAGATAGATAGATAGATAGATAGATAGATAGATAGATAGATAGATAGATAGATAGATAGATAGATAGATAGATAGATTAGACAGACAGACAGACAGACAGACAGACAGACAGACAGACAGACAGACAGATAGATAGATAGATAGATAGATAGATTAGACAGACAGACAGACAGACAGACAGACAGACAGACAGACAGACAGACAGACAGACAGACAGACAGACAGACAGACAGACAGACAGACAGACAGACAGACAGACAGACAGACAGACAGACAGACAGACAGACAGACAGACAGACAGACAGACAGACAGACAGACAGACAGACAGACAGACAGACAGACAGACAGACAGACAGACAGACAGACAGACAGACAGACAGACAGACAGACAGACAGACAGACAGACAGACAGACAGACAGACAGACAGACAGACAGACAGACAGACAGACAGACAGACAGACAGACAGACAGACAGACAGACAGACAGACAGACAGACAGACAGACAGACAGACAGACAGACAGACAGACAGACAGACAGACAGACAGACAGACAGACAGACAGACAGACAGACAGACAGACAGACAGACAGACAGACAGACAGACAGACAGACAGACAGACAGACAGACAGACAGACAGACAGATAGATAGATAGATATAAACAATTTTTTACAGAGGATATGAGAAAAAAATCTACAGTCACTTTGGAATTCACATTGGACCGGACAGAACAATAAAGAAAGATATGGTTCCAGGATGATAAGACAAGGGCAGACCAAGAAGAAGCTGGTTTCAAAACATCAAAGAGATATTGCACATACAACAGAAAAAGTAGGAGATCTGGTTGGTTAGAAACAAGCGATTCTTTTTGACAGGTTGTTAAGAGTTCAACATTCTGTAAAGGAAATGTCAAGTGGTGTACATGTGTGGTATCAACCAATAACACATGAATCTACATTAGTTGATATCAGTAGCCACTAATGTGGAACACTAGCTTGTCACAGCAACAGAGATGGTAGATTGGGCGTTAGTGTTGGATCAGCTCATCACATCAGGGTGTGGCATCACTATTGGATCAGTTCATCACAGACAAATGGGGTGGCATCACTATTGGATCAGCTTATCACAGACAAATGGGGTGGTATCACTATTGGATCAGCTTATCACAGACAAATGGGGTGGCATCACTATTGGATCAGCTTATCACAGACAAATGGGGTGGTATCACTATTGGATCAGCTTATCACAGACAAATGGGGTGGCATCACTATTGGATCAGCTTCTCACAGACAAATGGGGTGGTATCACTATTGGATCAGCTTATCACAGACAAATGGGGTGGCATCACTATTGGATCAGCTCATCACATCAGGGTGTGGCATCACTATTGGATCAGCTTATCACAGAAAAATGGGGTGGTATCACTATTGGATCAGCTTATCACAGACAAATGGGGTGGTATCACTATTGGATCAGCTTATCACAGACAAATGGGGTGGTATCACTATTGGATCAGTTTATCACAGACAAATGGGGTAGTATCACTATTGGACATTAGTGTTGGATCAGCTCATCACATCAGGGGGTGGCATCACTATTGGATCAGTTTATCACAGACAAATGGGGTGGTATCACTATTGGACGTTAGTGTTGAGTCAGCTCATCACATCAGGGGTGGGATCACTATTGGATCAGCTTATCACAGACAAATGGGGTGGTATCACTATTGGACGTTAGTGTTGGATCAGCCCATCACATCAGGGGTGGCATCACTATTGGATCAGCTTATCACAGACAAATGGGGTGGTATCACTATTGGACGTTAGTGTTGAGTCAGCTCATCACATCAGGGGTGGCATCACTATTGGATCAGCTTATCACAGACAAATGGGGTGGTATCAATTATTGGACGTTAGTGTTGGATCAGCCCATCACATCAGGGGGTGGCATCACTATTGGATCAGCTTATCACAGACAAATGGGGTGGTATCACTATTGGACATTAGTGTTGGATCAGCCCATCACATCGGGGGTGGGGGGGGGGGGTGGCATCACTATTGAACATTAGTGTTGGATCAGCTCATCACATCAAGGGGTGGCATCACTATTGGATCAGCTTATCACAGACAAATGGGGTGGTATCACTATTGGATCAGCTTATCACAGACAAATGGGGTGGTATCACTATTGGATGTTAGTGTTGGATCAGCCCATCACATCAGGGGGTGGCATCACTATTGGATCAGCTTATCACAGATAAATGGGGTGGTATCACTATTGGACATTAGTGTTGCATCAGCCCATCACATCGGGGGTGGGGGTGGGGGTGGCATCACTATTGAACATTAGTGTTGGATCAGCTCATCACATCAAGGGGTGGCATCACTATTGGATCAGCTTATCACAGACAAATGGGGTGGTATCACTATTGAATCAGCTTATCACAGACAAATGGGGTGGTATCACTATTGGACATTAGTGTTGGATCAGCTCATCACATCAGGGGGTGGCATCACTATTGGATCAGCTTATCACAGACAAATGGGGTGGTATCACTATTGGACATTAGTGTTGGATCAGCCCATCACATCGGGGGTGGGGGGGTGGCATCACTATTGGACATTAGTGTTGGATCAGCCCATCACATCGGGGGTGGGGGGGGTGGCATCACTATTGGACATTAGTGTTGGATCAGACCATCACAGTCAATAAGGGTGGCATCACTATTGGATCAGCTCATCACATCAAGGGGTGGCATCACTATTGGACATTAGTGTTGGATCAGACCATCACAGTCAATAAGGGTGGCATCACTATTGGATCAGCTCATCACAGCAAGGGGTGGCATCACTATTGGACATTAGTGTTGGATCAGACCATCACAGTCAATAAGGGTGGCATCACTATTGGATCAGCTCATCACAGCAAGGGGTGGTATCACTATTCGACATTAGTGTTGGATCAGACCATCACAGTCAATAGGGGTGGCATCACTATGGGATATTCGTGTTGGATCAGCCCATCACATCAGATCGCGGGGGGTGGGGGGTTTGGGGTGGAATATTAACTGCTGAACAGTCAATGGATTGGACAGATATCATTAACAACCTATAGATCGGTGGGACAAAGTACAGAAGTACAAGTACATGGCTATCTTGACTGTGTGAACTAAGAGTAAAGATCTGTGTTGCCAGAAAAGAGTGATATTCTGGACAAATGAGAGGATTTAGCAGCCAACACAAACTGGCACAATTAGTCACTGTGTACTGATAAACATTTTGAGGAGATCATGGATGTGTCTCTAGTGCTATGGTGATGATCCTAATTTAACACAACATAGCATAAAATAACACAACAAAGCATAAAATAACACAAAATAGCATAAAATAACACAACAAAGCATAAAATAACACAACATAGCATAAAATAACACAACATAGCATAAAATAACACAACATAGCATAAAATAACACAACATAGCATAAAATAACACAAAATAACTCTTTGGCGCTATACATTTTTCTGCAAATTTTAATAATATAACTCTGAAATTAAAAAAAATACGGAAATTTTGTTTTACAAAGGTAATTTTCTATTACAAAAGTAAGTTGGTATTATAAAGGTAATTTTGTATTACAAAAGTAAGTTGGTATTATAAAGGTAATTTTGTATTACAATAATAAGTTGGTATTACAAAGGTAATTTTGTATTACAATAATAAGTTGGTATTTCGAAGGTAATTTTGTATTACAATAAGTTGGTATTTCAAAGGTAATTTTGTATTACAATAATAAGTTGATATTTCAAAGGTAATTTTGTATTACAATAAAAAGTTGGTATTTCGAAGGTAATTTTGTATTACAATAATAAGTTGGTATTTCGAAGGTAATTTTGTATTACAATAATAAGTTGGTATTTCAAAGGTAATTTTGTATTACAATAATAAGTTGGTATTTCAAAGGTAATTTTGTATTGCAATAAAAAGTTGGTATTTCAAAGGTAATTTTGTATTGCAATAAAAAGTTGGTATTTCAAAGGTAATTTTGTATTGCAATAATAAGTTGGTATTTCAAAGGTAATTTTGTATTACAATGATAAGTTTGTATTAATTTAGTATTACAATAGTAATAGTAAGAGAGCAATTCAAAAAGTCAATCAGTCAAAGTGTACGCCGGTGCTCCAGAGTGTTCTGTGTGTTTAGTTTATAGAGGACGTGAACTTCCAGTCAATATAGAGGATAGGCGGCAGGAACCATTGAAGGCTATGTATGAAAAGTGTTCCTTGTTGCAGTTTCCTCTTATTCCAAGTCCGGCTTGTTGCAGGAGCTACTGAGTTAAGTGCTCTGTGCACAACGTGAGCTGTGCGTTTCATACGTTTTGATCGTGTTTCGATATTTCAATTGTTTACGATGAACGATGATATCGTATGACAGGGAACAGTTGGCTGTGTTCCCTTTCTGTGCAGTTTCACCTTAAGTCTTTTGGCATGTGCTGAGATTGCTATGATGGGAACTACAGCTACCTTTCTTTGTTTGGGAGATAAGTTAGTAATTCGGATAATTCCACTGGCATGGGCGGTTGAGCAATTATGAATTTTAATTCGTTTGTAGTAATACCGGGGCCTTCCATAACTATACAATAGTAAGTTGGTATTAATTTAGTATTACAATAGTAAGTTGGTATTACCATGGTAATTTAGTATTACAGTAGTAGCTGACGTACCTGGAATGTGTTTAGCTGTGATGTTGATTATGGCTGTGTCATTAACCATCTTGCTCAAGGGATAGTTGATAGCAGAGCAGCTATAGCTTGCAGTGTGGCTGACAATGATTTTTAGTTTTGAACTCAAGGACACGGTATAGTTCTCACTCCATACCTCCACAGGGTTGCTATCATTCTTAATAATCTGTTAACAATAAAAACAGAAGTAATTATAGCTTTGGGATTATGTAACATATTTAGCCTACAAATGAACTGGACCACAAAGGACAAGAGTTAGGGTTCGATCCCTACTGATGGCTTACAGGTTCACCCAGCCTTTAATTGGCACCGGATTTTTTTCTGGGAAAGTAAAGCGGCACGGGCATAATATCGACCACATTATCCCAAAAATCATGTGCTGAAGGTCTGTAAAATATACGGTCACTAACACCATATTTCCTATACGCCACTTGGCGTGACGGGAGCACTGTACTTTTTTTTTTAGCCTACAAAGACTTAAGGTTTTTGGGGGAAGGGGTGAGGGGTGGAAAGCAAAAGTTATAGAAGAACCACCAACACCATCATCATGTGCCATACTGGTTGTGTAGGTGATCATGTCCTTCTACAATTTTCAGTCCACAGTGCATCGTATTAATTCTGTTGTTGGCTGTTTTTTTATGCCACAACAACAAGCTATCTCGTTTTGGTAAAGGTTGAGTTTAGTGTCCCAAAAAATTGCTGCTAAACAAGTGACCTCTCCTCACAAGCCTTACTTGAATTATCAACTGTTTCTATTTTTTGTGCATTTAATTTTATTCTTTCAACAAGGTTTCAGGTTAGGGTTAGGTTTAGTTGTAGGTTATTCCAAACCCTAAACCTGATCCAGTGGTCTTCTAATAACTGATTCGAGAGCAACCAAATAAAGTTAAGGGGATGTTACTCCAAGCAGAAATAATTTGGAACACTAAACTCAACTGTTATCCTCGTTTCTTATCTCTTTGTCATCAGTGATCTCTCTTTCCCTTTATTTTGCTAGTTATAACCAAGTATTTCAACTTTCCTCTTCTCACAATGTTCCCGAAAAATGTTGATTGCTTCTTTCTGCTGCTTTTATGAGCCTCCTTTTTGTGTTAGCCTCTTTGAGAATTTCCTTGCTGGTTTTTTTTTAAGCTGTCCAGTTGAATATTTTTCCAAGAAATCATATCTCTGTGATTTCTAATAATCTTTTCATCATCAAAATAATAAGACCTAACTCTCTTTTGTAAAAAGATGACCACCACTATTTGTTCATGCCCAACTCATGTAGGATCTTGCATAAATTTTGATCAAATCTAATGTTGGATCAACAAAAAGATAAATCACATTTTTATCACTATTAAATTAAAAAAATTAGCTAAATCATAGCCTAAATCACATTATAAAATAGATTGATTTCAACTTGTAGAGTTGTCCCAACTGTGGCTGTGATTAAATTTTAAATCCGACAAATTTGGATACTATTTTTAAAATAAAACATATTGTGGATCCAAAATGAATAAAATAATTAATTTCTATGAATGTATGAATAAAATGCAAATAATTCTCATAAGACCTATTGTTCTCTAATGATATGATAACAAAAACTGTAGTTATACTAAAGTCAAACAAGACTGAGTAAAGTTTTCACTAGACAATCATGCATATTGTATTTGATACCAAACTATTAAGGGGAAAATGAAAAAAAATCTTCTGCAACAAGAGCACATCAATAGATGTGAAAAAGAGAGTTAAGTGGTTTATATTGAGCCAATTCTGACTTATGGAAGCAAATCAAGGACAGTAGACAAACAGATGAAAAGACGATTAGTGGCAAAAGAGATGGGATTTCTAAAAAAAAATGTTGACAAGAGAACTGATATGATGCACTATGGATAGAAAAGTGTGGAAGGACATGATCATCTATGCCAACTGGTATGGCACATGATGATGATTATTGGGAGAAGAAAGAGGAAAGAACTCTGACACATCTGTGGCTGTAGAGATATGGTGCTAGCACCAATATTTATTTGACTATTGACTCATATTGGGTAGCATAGTCAGCACTACATCAGGGCATTAAGACATAGATCATCAATGAAAAATCCGTCTAAGTTCTTTATTGGTTCTTGCAGTCTTCTCCAGATGTTATTGTAATTTCTGCCTCAAGATTATGTCTTCATGTGTTTCTAGGTCATTCTTGTTTCTTCTATACCACTGGGTTCCAGGTGAGAGCCTCTCTAGTAATGCTTTGTGAAAAAATATAGAAATTTCAGCTCTTACTGGGTTTTCTCATCGAAACCAGAACCACATCTTTAACAGGAAAAACATCTCTGAGAAGCATAAGGAATAGAACTGTATACATGCTTTACAGCAAGCCCTTTTACTGCAAGCAACATAAAAACTATGGAGCATCATGAAAGATATGCCCTTTCCAACACACCTAATAGAAATAGCCTCCGTCAGTAATAGTTGACTATGGATTTTTCAGCCCCCCTCCAGAAATGTGTTTTTTTCTTTTCTTACACTTTGTGTATTCTTTTTTTCTATGAATCTGTCTGCTTCTTGTTGAGTTGGAGCTTTAGAGTGTTTCCAGAGATTGCGGTCTGCAGCTATTTCTTCCCAGGTTGAAGAGTTTATGTTCAGAGTCTTCATGGTGTATATTCTACAAATCAAAGTTTTGGGTGCCCCCTTGTCCTTTTGCCATCTGCCAGTTGTCCGTGGAGTATATCTTTTGGTATGCACACACAATACAAACATATAAACACACCTAATACACCTTATCAAATCATATCATGAACACCAAGCAGCTATCAGGGTAGTTGGTGAAAGATCAGATTGCTTCAAAGTACCAAATGGGGTGAGGCAAGGGGTGCATTCTCTCTACTTTCTCCATACCTTCTCAACATCAATGGTCAACATCAATGGTCAACATCAATGTTCAACATCAATGCTCAACATCAATGCTCAACATCAATGGTCAACATCAATGCTCAACATCAATGCTCAACACCAATGCTCAACATCAATGGTCAACATCAATGCTCAACATCAATGCTCAACATCAATGGTCAACATCAATGCTCAACATCAATGCTCAACATCAATGCTCAACATCAATGGTCAACATCAATGCTCAACATCAATGCTCAACATCAATGGTCAACATCAATGCTCAACATCAATGCTCAACATCAATGGTCAACATCAATGCTCAACATCAATGCTCAACATCAATGGTCAACATCAATGCTCAACATCAATGCTCAACATCAATGGTCAACATCAATGCTCAACATCAATGGTCAACATCAATGGTCAACATCAATGCTCAACATCAATGGTCAACATCAATGGTCAACATCAATGGTCAACATCAATGCTCAACATCAATGCTCAACATCAATGGTCAACATCAATGCTCAACATCAATGCTCAACATCAATACTCAGCATCAATGCTCAACATCAATGCTCAACATCAATGCTCAACATCAATGCTGAGAACATCATGAGAAATGTCACAAATGATGTTGATTTTGTAAAGTATGACCTTTTAAAATAAAGGGCAACATAATAGCAATCCTCTTCTCAAGCAGCACAAAGGGGCTAAAAGAGACAACTGAATGTGTTATAAAACACAGTGAGAAGCAAAACTTCTATCTAAAACACACAGAAAACTAAGATAATGTCCACCATCAAAGTAAAACACAACCCAAATGTCCAACATCAAAGCAAAAAGCTAACCCAAATGTCCACCATCAAAGCAAAAAGCCAACCCAAATGTCCACCATCAAAGCAAAAAGCCAACCCAAATGTCCACCATCAAAGCAAAAAGCCAACCCAAATGTCCACCATCAAAGCAAAAAGCCAACCCAAATGTCCACCATCAAAGCAAAAAGCCAACCCAAAATCATCAATAAAGAACTTGAAATTGTAACAAACTATGAATATCTAGGATCTGTGGTAACAAACCAAGGCGACTACCAGGAGGAGATAAAAAAGAAGACTAGCAATAGCAATACAGCTGCACAGATGCAATATTTTCGCTCAGGCAACTAGTAGGAAACATAGAATATGAAAATAATCTGTGCACAGCATTTGTGGACCAAGAGAGAGCGTTTGATAAGGTGGATAGAAATATATTTTGGCAAACATTGGCTCATAACAGAGTAAATGACAACCTAATTAGATGCTGCAAGAGCTTATATAGTAACTGCAGAAGTGTGATTAGAGCAAGTAAACGAACATCAAAACCATTCACAGTAACATCTGGAGTAAGTCAAGGCTGCACGTTGTCACCACTCTTGTTTATCACTTACATTGACAAAATATGCAAGGATGCCAAATCACAGTGTGGAGATATAAATGACCAACTTTTAGCAGATGACCAGGCTCTTATAGCTTTAGAAGAAATATAACTTCAACAACATCTGCTGTTCTTGGATAAAAAATGTATAATGAACAACATGAAAATAAGCACTGAAAAAAACAAAAGTTATATCAAAAGGAAGACAAAAGAAGACATTAAACATAGCTATAGAACATTCAGTTATAAAACAAGTAACAAACTTTAAATATCTGGGATCAGCCTTCTCTGAAGATGATAAAATCAATAAAGAAATAGACATACAATGTGATAAGGCAAACCAAATATTGGGACAGCTATCTCCTATCTGGTGGTCATCAAACTGTGCTCTGCAAGTGCCTGCTGGGGACACAGTGGACATCATTATCATCATCATAAAGTGCCATTACCAGCAGAGGAGATGTTTCACCATAAACCTCTATCCACAATGCAACTCCTCAACTTCGACACTGTTGTACCACAATGTTAAGCTGTCTAATATTATTTTTCAATTTTGCCCGAGATCTCTCGTTCTCTCTTTTCACTGGCAGTTTGCAAAAATGTTTTACTCCATGTAAGTTCTGTGTCTGTGGTAGCCAAGTGGTTGATTTCCTTTTCTTCTCAAAAGTATGCTGTTGACATCAATCAAAGATAACTGTGCCAGATATTCTGGCTTATGACTTTTTCCCACCAAATGCTTTGGTGGGTATTCAAGTCGCAGCAGTGAAAAATATTAGTTGCAATATTTGTTTTACGAAGTCTGTTGCATTTAAATCTTATCTGTGTTCTATTTTCTAATCACAATGGATAAATTTGTAAGTAGGAATATAAAATGGACCATCTCTGACAGTTGAAAAGATGAATTAAGATGGGGAAAAAGCGTAAGAATGATGATAGTTACTTAGATTGGTAGTTTGGTGAACCTTGAAATGAATCATTTTCACAGAAGTTAACAGAAATGAATCAACAAAAAGCAATTTTCACAGAAGTTAACAGAAATGAATCAACAAAAAGCAATTTTCACAGAAGTTAACATAAATGAATCAACAAAAAGCAATTTTCACAGAAGTTAACATAAATGAATCAACAAAAAGCAATTTTCACAGAAGTTAACATAAATGAATCAACAAAAAGCAATTTTCACAGAAGTTAACAGAAATGAATCAACAAAAAGCAATTTTCACAGAAGTTAACATAAATGAATCAACAAAAAGCAATTTTCACAGAAGTTAACATAAATGAATCAACAAAAAGCAATTTTCACAGAAGTTAACAGAAATGAATCAACAAAAAGCTATTTTCACAGAAGTTAACAGAAATGAATCAACAAAAAGCAATTTTCACAGAAGTTAACAGAAATGAATCAACAAAAAGCTATTTTCACAGAAGTTAACAGAAATGAATCAACAAAAAGCAATTTTCACAAAACAAGCTATGATTCCTTCAAGGGCCCCACTTCCATCTTACAAAGTTGCTGATCTTGTAGCAAAGAACAAGAAATCTAGCACCATTGCAACAGACCTTATCTTACCAGCCGCAGTTGAGATGGTGTCTATTATTATAGGTGAGTCCGCTGTCACACAACTACTGAGTGTGACCTTGTCAGATAACACTATTAGTCATCGAATACATGAGATGGTGTCTGTTATGATAGGTGAGTCCGCTGTCACACAACTACTGAGTGTGACCTTGTCAGATAACACTATTAGTCATCGAATACATGAGATGGTGTCTGTTATTATAGGTGAGTCCGCTGCCAAACAACTACTGAGTGTGACCTTGTCAGATAATACTATTAGTCATCGAATACATGAGATGGTGTCTGTTATTATAGGTGAGTCCGCTGTCACACAACTACTGAGTGTGACCTTGTCAGATAACACTATTAGTCATCGAATACATGAGATGGTGTCTGTTATTATAGGTGAGTCCGCTGCCAAACAACTACTGAGTGTGACCTTGTCAGATAATACTATTAGTCATCGAATACATGAGATGGTGTCTGTTATTATAGGTGAGTCCGCTGTCACACAACTACTGAGTGTGACCTTGTCAGATAACACTATTAGTCATCGAATACATGAGATGGTGTCTGTTATTATAGGTGAGTCCGCTGCCAAACAACTACTGAGTGTGACCTTGTCAGATAATATTATTGGTCATCGAATACATGAGATGATGTCTGTTATTATAGGTGAGTCCGCTGTCACACAACTACTGAGTGTGACCTTGTCAGATAATATTATTGGTCATCGAATACATGAGATGGTGTCTGTTATTATAGGTGAGTCCACTGCCAAACAACTACTGAGTGTGACCTTGTCAGATAATATTATTGGTCATCGAATACATGAGATGATGTCTGTTATTATAGGTGA
The DNA here is from genome assembly GCA_032433765.1 of Megaustenia siamemsis. NCBI lineage: Eukaryota > Metazoa > Mollusca > Gastropoda > Stylommatophora > Ariophantidae > Megaustenia > Megaustenia siamemsis. The sequence continues at coordinate 57,821,289 of JAVIAB010000160.1, read as the reverse complement.
GTCCGCTGCCAAACAACTACTGAGTGTGACCTTGTCAGATAACACTATTAGTCATCGAATACATGAGATGGCTGACAATGTTAATGAGCAGCTGATTCAAAAACTACGAGGTGATTTTGCTCAACAATAAATCTCACTTTCAATTCAAAATCAATAAATTCTCAATCCGTATTCATTAAGCTCTCAGTAAGACTTATATTACAGTCCTGATAAATAATCAAATTTGTTCACATTTATTACACTTTAACAAGGATCATAGAACTCAAGATTAATAAATAATCAACTCTCTATTCACATTTATCAAATGTTGATAATTCCTTGAACAAATACTGACCAAATGTCCATTTATCCTCCACTCTATTCTAGGCGGAGGAATCGCAGCTGCCTCACAGGAGATATAAACAACTGAACCTATCGGCTCCTCTCTGGCTCGAGAATGCTTATGGATCAGAGCTGGAGCTGGGGATAGCAGGAAATAATGATTAGTAAGATTGCATCACAAAGTTGGGTTACTTCAAACACAATAAGATTGCATCACAAGGTTGGGTTACTTCAAACACAATAAGATTGCATCACAAAGTTGGGTTACTTCAAACACAATAAGATTGCATCACAAAGTTGGGTTACTTCAAACACAATAAGATTGCATCACAAAGTTGGGTTACTTCAAACACAATAAGATTGCATCACAAAGTTGGGTTACTTCAAACACAATAAGATTGCATCACAAGGTTGGGTTACTTCAAACACAATAAGATTGCATCACAAAGTTGGGTTACTTCAAACACAATAAGATTGCATCACAAAGTTGGGTTACTTCAAACACAATAAGATTGCATCACAAAGTTGGGTTACTTCAAACACAATAAGATTGCATCACAAAGTTGGGTTACTTCAAACACAATAAGATTGCATCACAAGGTTGGGTTACTTCAAACACAATAAGATTGCATCACAATGTTGGGTTACTTCAAACACAATAAGATTGCATCACAAAGTTGGGTTACTTCAAACACAATAAGATTGCATCACAAAGTTGGGTTACTTCAAACACAATAAGATTGCATCACAAAGTTGGGTTACTTCAAACACAAGTTATAAGATTGCATCACAAAGTTGGGTTACTTCAAACACAAGTTATAAGATTGTATCACAAAGTTGGGTTACTTCAAACACAAGTTATAAGATTGCATCATAAGGTTGGGTTACTTCAAACACAAGTTATAAGATTGCATCACAAAGTTGGGTTACTTCAAACACAAGTTATAAGATTGCATCACAAAGTTGGGTTACTTCAAACACAAGTTATAAGATTGCATCATAAGGTTGGGTTACTTCAAACACAAGTTATAAAATTGCATCACAAAGTTGGGTTGCTTCAAAAACAAGTTATAAGATTGCATCATAAGGTTGGGTTACTTCAAACACAAGTTATAAGATTGCATCACAAAGTTGGGTTACTTCAAACACAAGTTATAAGATTGCATCATAAGGTTGGGTTACTTCAAACACAAGTTATAAGATTGCATCACAAAGTTGGGTTACTTCAAACACAAGTTATAATATTGCATCACAAAGTTGGGTTACTTCAAACACAAGTTATAAGATTGCATCACAAAGTTGGGTTACTTCAAACACAAGTTATAACAAAGTAGAAAAATCTAACAACAACTTCAAGTTAGGACATTTTGAGGTCAATATCCAGACTTGCTAGGTTCTAGAAGATAAACACTGTAGAAGTTAAATACGCCAGGAGCATGATCAGAGCCAATATGCCAGGAGTATGATCAGAGCCAATATGCCAGGAGTATGATCAGAGCCAATATGTCAGGAGTATGATCAGAGCCAATATGCCAGGAGTATGATCAGAGCCAATATGACAGGAGTATGATCAGAGCCAATAAGCTAGGAGTTTGATCAGAGCCAATAAGCTAGGAGTATGATCAGAGCCAATCTCAGAAATAAACTATTCTGACCATGTGACAAAGACAGAAGTAACTAAACTTAATATTCTGGTAAGGGACAAAGACAGAAGTAACTAAACTAAATATTTTGGTCATGTGATAAAGACAGAAGTAACTAAACTAAATATTCTGATCATGTGACAAAGACAGAAGTAACTAAACTAAATATTCTGATCATGTGACAAAGACAGAAGTAACTAAACTAAATATTCTGATCATGTGACAAAGACAGAAGTAACTAAACTAAATATTCTGGTCATGTGACAAAGACAGAAGTAACTAAACTAAATATTTTGGTCATGTGATAAAGACAGAAGTAACTAAACTAAAAATTCTGGTCATGTGATAAAGACAGAAGTAACTAAACTAAATATTCTGATCATGTGACAAAGACAGAAGTAACTAAACTAAATATTCTGATCATGTGACAAAGACAGAAGTAACTAAACTAAATATTCTGGTCATGTGACAAAGACAGAAGTAACTAAACTAAATATTCTGATCATGTGACAAAGACAGAAGTAACTAAACTAAATATTCTGGTCATGTGACAAAGACAGAAGTAACTAAACTAAATATTCTGGTCATGTGACAAAGACAGAAGTAACTAAACTAAATGTTCTGGTCATGTGACAAAGACAGAAGTAACTAAACTAAATATTCTGGTTATGTGACAAAGACAGAAGTAACTAAACTAAATGTTCTGGTCATGTGACAAAGACAGAAGTAACTAAACTAAATGTTCTGGTCATGTGACAAAGACAGAAGTAACTAAACTAAATATTCTGATCATGTGACAAAGACAGAAGTAACTAAACTAAATATTCTGGTCATGTGACAAAGACAGAAGTAACTAAACTAAATATTCTGGTCATGTGACAAAGACAGAAGTAACTAAACTAAATATTCTGATCATGTGACAAAGACAGAAGTAACTAAACTAAATATTCTGGTCATGTGACAAAGATAGAAGTAACTAAACTAAATGTTCTGGTCATGTGACAAAGACAGAAGTAACTAAACTAAATATTCTGGTCATGTGACAAAGACAGAAGTAACTAAACTAAATGTTCTGGTCATGTGACAAAGACAGAAGTAACTAAACTAAATATTCTGGTCATGTGACAAAGATAGAAGTAACTAAACTAAATATTCTGGTCATGTGACAAAGACAGAAGTAACTAAACTAAATATTCTGGTCATGTGACAAAGACAGAAGTAACTAAACTAAATGTTCTGTTCATGTGACAAAGACAGAAGTAACTAAACTAAATATTCTGGTCATGTGACAAAGACAGAAGTAACTAAACTAAATATTCTGGTCATGTGACAAAGACAGAAGTAACTAAACTAAATATTCTGGTCATGTGACAAAGACAGAAGTAACTAAACTAAATGTTCTGGTCATGTGACAAAGACAGAAGTAACTAAACTAAATATTCTGGTCATGTGACAAAGACAGAAGTAACTAAACTAAATATTCTGGTCATGTGACAAAGACAGAAGTAACTAAACTAAATATTCTGGTCATGTGACAAAGATAGAAATCAACAGACTCTATAAAAAGAACAGACAGACAGGATGATCTCTAAAATTATCAATAGACCAAATACTAAAAACACAGTGAATGAAACACAATAGAAAATGGTGCTTGTCAGCCACCGGATCATAACAACTAATAACGAACAGCTTTCACTCAGATCTGTGAAACAGAACTGCTTAGACCTGACCTCTACGTTGTGTCCCCCTAGTAACAGATTTATCAGTCAATCTAGCCAAGTAAGTAAATATCAAAAGTGAAGGCAACCCAGTGCTAAAAAATGTCACACTGAGAATGGATGTGCAGGGCCAAAAGTGGGAAATATAACAACCTCATTTAAACCAAAGAACAAAACATATATGTCTAATTAATTTCCTTATAACTCTGAAACTATTTTACCAATGACAATTTTAAAAAAAAAGAAGAGAAAAAGTGGCATGGTAACAGCTTTACGTAGGTGAGAAACAAAACAAAAGTCAAACAGCTTTATGTAGGTGAGAAACAAAACAAAAGTCAAACAGCTTTACGTAGGTGAGAAACAAAACAAAAGTCAAACAGCTTTATGTAGGTGAGAAACAAAACAAAAGTCAAACAGCTTTATGTAGGTGAGAAACAAAACAAAAGTCAAACAGCTTTATGTAGGTGAGAAACAAAACAAAAGTCAAACAGCTTTATGTAGGTGAGAAACAAAACAAAAGTCAAACAGCTTTATGTAGGTGAGATACAAAACAAAAGTCAAACAGCTTTATGTAGGTGAGAAACAAAACAAAAGTCAAACAGCTTTATGTAGGTGAGAAACAAAACAAAAGTCAAACAGCTTTATGTAGGTGAGAAACAAAACAAAAGTCAGACAGCTTTATGTAGGTGAGATATAAAATAAAAGTCAAACAGTTTTATTAATACATTGTTATTTCCAACAGTTCTGTTTTATAGGCAAGATACAGTTTGAAGCAATGTGCCACTGATGCCCCTTAAGTCATTGTTATGTGAAAATGCAACTCAAGTCTCAAAGTCACTACTTATTCTATGTACATTCGTCTGAAAACGGTCGAGAAACTCAGATGGAAAACTGATGGAAGGGAAACAAATGAGAAAAGAGTCATGGCAATAATTAGTGGTTATATCCCTTATATATCCCTTTTAGGCTATTCAAATCAAATGTACTATCAACCCTTACGTATGCGTGTGAAAGCTGGAAAACAACAAGAGATATAGAAACAAAGTTGAACGCATTCGAAAATAAATGTCTAAGGAAAATACTTGGTATAGAATGGAACGAATTCAAAACAAACGAGGAAATTAGAAAAATCGCCAATCAACCACTAATATCTTCAGTAATAAAGAAAAGACGATGGTCATACGTTGGACATGTGATGAGAAGAGATAATAATCGAATCGCAAAGCAAGCCCTCATATGGGAAACAACAGGTAAAAGAAAAGAGGAAGACCCAGGGAGACACTGAGAAGAACATTGATGAGAGAGGCAAGAGCAGCAGGAATCGGCTCCATCAATGAGATAGAACTGCTTGCACAGAACAGAGACAGATGGCGAGATTTGATAAAATATCTTTAAAAGAAAACTGCTAGAACAAAAATTCATATAGGAGAAGGTGTATCTTGGTCTACGCCCTATGGGCCGGTTACGGCTCGAAAGGTCAATAGATAGATAGATATCCCTTATATGATAAACTATGATTTTCTAGTAGAGATGTATATATATATGTATCATCATCAAGTACCAGGCCTGCTGGCGTAGGTGATCATGTCTCTCCACAACTTTCGATCGCGACAGTTATTTATCATTTCTGTTGTTGACCTTCTTTCTGCCAAGCTATTCTCTTAAGCTGCTGTCTGGTATTTTTTTCTCTTTGCTTCCCTCTATCTCTTCGTCACTCAATTTTTCCAGTTGTTACAATGTATTTCAGCTGTTCTCTTCTCATTACATGGCCAAAAAATGATGATTGTTTCTTCCTAATATTGGAAATTAATTCTCTTTTTGCTTTGGCCTCTTTCAGAACGTTTTTATTACTCTTCTTAGCTGTCCATGGTATTCTCAACATTCTTCTGTAAAACCATATTTCTACAGACTCCAGTGATTTTCTTGTCTGTTGTCCTATTATACATGATTCACATCCATATGTTAAGACTGGCTCTACATAACATTTAAGAAATCTTTTTCTTGTTTCTATTGTAAAACAACCCCACTGCCTTGTGGGTGAGACTATTTAGTGCTAGCAGAGCCAACCGTAAACAAATCGACGGAAGGCAACAGAAAACCACCGTTGTAACTTCTTTGTACAATATATATATATATATATATATATACGATCAGGACTCAATCAGAGTAGGATTCCAGACCCTCACATGAAGTCAGTTGTCAGGTTAAGTGTGTTGATCGCCCCCCACAGACATCACAATTAGAGTCTGCCAGATCCACTCTGACCGAACACCCGTTAATACGAGCACTGTGTTCTGCGCCAGTGGCCCAGTGCATCCTATTTCAGCCAGCCTTTTATTCAGGTTTGCTTTCCTTAGCCTTTGATTGTCCCCAATCTTCCTGCAAGGCAGCAGATTGTCTTTTCTGTAGGGGGATTCTGCCCTTAGATGGTCGGCCCTCCCAGGTTTACGAGCACCATCTGCCCAAGTCACTAGAGGTGACTAACACGGACATGCACACACAAAGATATGAGATGTGACTAACACAGACATGCACACAGCGAAACGAGGCATGACTAACACCGACACACATCAAGATATATGACACATGACTAACATAAACATGCACATAAAGATATGAGATATGACTGACATAGACATGCACACACAAAGATATGACACATGCCTAACATAGACATGCACACAAAGATATGAGATATGACTAACATAGACATACACACACAAAGATATAAGATGTGACTAACATAGCCATGCACACACAAGGATATTAGATGTGACTAACACAGACATGCACACACAAAGATATGAGATATGACTAACATAAACATGCACACAAAGATATGAGATATCACTAACCCAGACATGCACACACAAAGATATGATAACATGACTAACACAGACACACACTAAGATATGAGATATGACTAAACACAGACACACATAAAGATATGAGATATGATTAACACGGACACACCAAGATATGAGATATGACTAACATGACACACACCGAGATGTGAGCCATGGCCAGCACACACACACACAAGCCAAGATATGAGCCATGGCTAGCACAGAAACACATCAAGATATGAGCCATGGCTTCATGGAAAATCACCAAGAAATGAACCATGTCCAGCACAGAAACACATTAAGGTATCCACATGCTTGGGTTTGTTGTAGTCGGCAGACTCTTCTTAATGTGGGAATCATCGACATACGAGTCACAGGCCCCGATTAACTGTTCACAGGTTTCATTCAAACAGTTGTCCGGAGATTTGAGAGTGCAGTCTGACCCATAGAACGTTCCCTTGCATGTACAGTTCCCGGTTGACCGTTCACAGGTGTCGTTGAAACAATTGTCCGGACATTTGAGAGTGCAGTCTGACCCGTAGTACGTTTCCTTGCACGTACAGTCCGGGTCACATATGATGACACAGCCATCAGAACACGTCTGTTCGCACTGTAGCAAAAAATTACCATCAGGACAAGTGCCGTCTCCACATTGTGACAATGTTCATTGTAGTTTTTTGCGTATAAACAACTTACATAAGTACAAGCTATTTCTTAGGATTTATAGTCTTTAAAACATGACTACACAAATCATACATTCTGCAACAGAAAAATAACAGCAGAGAGAAAAAAATAAATAATAGTAGAGAGAAGAAACAAATAATAATAGAAAGAATAAAATAAATAATAGCAGAGAGAAAAAAATAAATAACAGCAGAGAGAAGAAAATAAATAATAGCAGAGAGAAGAAAATAAATAATAGCAGAGAGAAGAAAATAAATAATAGCAGAGAGAAGAAAATAAATAATAGCAGGGAGAAGAAAATAAATAATAGCAGGGAGAAGAAAATAAATAACAGCAGAGAGAAGAAAATAAATAATAGCAGAGAGAAGAAAATAAATAATAGCAGAGAGAAGAAAATAAATAATAGCAGGGAGAAGAAAATAAATAATAGCAGGGAGAAGAAAATAAATAACAGCAGAGAGAAGAAAATAAATAATAGCAGAGAGAAGAAAATAAATAATAGCAGAGAGAAGAAAATAAATAACAGCAGAGAGAAGAAAATAAATAATAGCAGAGAGAAGAAAATAAATAATAGCAGAGAGAAGAAAATAAATAATAGCAGAGAGAAGAAAATAAATAATAGCAGAGAGAAGAAAATAAATAACAGCAGAGAGAAGAAAATAAATAATAGCAGAGAGAAGAAAATAAATAATAGCAGAGAGAAGAAAAAACAGCAGAGAGAAGAAAATAAATAACAGCAGAGAGAAGAAAATAAATAATAGCAGAGAGAAGAAAATAAATAATAGCAGAGAGAAGAAAAAACAGCAGAGAGAAGAAAATAAATAACAGCAGAGAGAAGAAAATAAATAATAGCAGAGAGAAGAAAATAAATAACAGCAGAGAGAAGAAAATAAATAACAGCAGAGAGAAGAAAAAACAGCAGAGAGAAGAAAATAAATAATAGCAGAGAGAAGAAAATAAATAATAGCAGAGAGAAGAAAATAAATAATAGCTGAGAGAAGAAAATAAATAATAGCAGAGAGAATAAAATAAATAATAGCAGAGAGAAGAAAAAACAGCAGAGAGAAGAAAATAAATAATAGCAGAGAGAAGAAAATAAATAATAGCAGAGAGAAGAAAATAAATAATAGCAGAGAGAAGAAAATAAATAATAGCAGAGAGAAGAAAATAAATAATAGCAGAGAGAAGAAAATAAATAATAGCAGAGAGAAGAAAAAACAGCAGAGAGAAGAAAATAAATAATAGCAGGGAGAAGAAAAAACAGCAGAGAGAAGAAAATAAATAATAGCAGAGAGAAGAAAATAAATAATAGCAGAGAGAAGAAAATAAATAATAGCAGGGAGAAGAAAATAAATAATAGCAGAGAGAAGATAATAAATAATAGCAGAGAGAAGAAAATAATAGCAGAGAGAAGAAAATAAATAATAGCAGAGAGAAGAAAAAACAGCAGAGAGAAGAAAATAAATAATAGCAGAGAGAAGAAAATAAATAATAGCAGAGAGAAGAAAATAATAGCAGAGAGAAGAAAAAACAGCAGAGAGAAGAAAATAAATAATAGCAGAGAGAAGAAAATAAATAATAGCAGAGAGAAGAAAATAAATAATAGCAGAGAGAAGAAAATAAATAATAGCAGAGAGAAGAAAATAATAGCAGAGAGAAGAAAATAAATAATAGCAGAGAGAAGAAAATAATAGCAGAGAGAAGAAAATAAATAACAGAGAGAAGAAAATAAATAATAGCAGAGAGAAGAAAATAATAGCAGAGAGAAGAAAATAAATAATAGCAGAGAGAAGAAAATAAATAATAGCAGAGAGAAGAAAATAATAGCAGAGAGAAGAAAATAAATAATAGCAGAGAGAAGAAAATAATAGCAGAGAGAAGAAAATAATAGCAGAGAGAAGAAAATAAATAATAGCAGAGAGAAGAAAATAAATAATAGCAGAGAGAAGAAAATAATAGCAGAGAGAAGAAAAAACAGCAGAGAGAAGAAAATAATAGCAGAGAGAAGAAAATAAATAATAGCAGAGAGAATAAAATAAATAATAGCAGAGAGAAGAAAATAATAGCAGAGAGAAGAAAATAAATAATAGCAGAGAGAAGAAAATAAATAATAGCAGAGAGAAGAAAATAAATAATAGCAGAGAGAAGAAAATAAATAATAGCAGAGAGAAGAAAATAATAGCAGAGAGAAGAAAAAACAGCAGAGAGAAGAAAATAATAGCAGAGAGAAGAAAATAAATAATAGCAGAGAGAAGAAAATAAATAATAGCAGAGAGAAGAAAATAATAGCAGAGAGAAGAAAAAACAGCAGAGAGAAGAAAATAAATAATAGCAGAGAGAAGAAAATAAATAATAGCAGAGAGAAGAAAATAATAGCAGAGAGAAGAAAATAATAGCAGAGAGAAGAAAATAAATAATAGCAGAGAGAAGAAAATAAATAATAGCAGAGAGAAGAAAATAATAGCAGAGAGAAAAAAAACAGCAGAGAGAAGAAAATAAATAATAGCAGAGAGAAGAAAATAAATAATAGCAGAGAGAAGAAAATAATAGCAGAGAGAAGAAAATAAATAATAGCAGAGAGAAGATAATAATAGCAGAGAGAAGAAAATAAATAATAGCAGAGAGAAGATATTAATAGCAGAGAGAAGAAAATAAATAATAGCAGAGAGAAGAAAATAAATAATAGCAGAGAGAAGAAAATAAATAATAGCAGAGAGAAGAAAATAATAGCAGAGAGAAGAAAAAACAGCAGAGAGAAGAAAATAATAGCAGAGAGAAGAAAATAAATAATAGCAGAGAGAAGAAAATAAATAATAGCAGAGAGAAGAAAATAATAGCAGAGAGAAGAAAATAAATAATAGCAGAGAGAAGAAAATAAATAATAGCAGAGAGAAGAAAATAAATAATAGCAGAGAGAAGAAAATAAATAATAGCAGAGAGAAGAAAATAATAGCAGAGAGAAGAAAAAACAGCAGAGAGAAGAAAATAATAGCAGAGAGAAGAAAATAAATAATAGCAGAGAGAAGAAAATAAATAATAGCAGAGAGAAGAAAATAATAGCAGAGAGAAGATAATAAATAATAGCAGAGAGAAGAAAATAATAGCAGAGAGAAGATAATAATAGCAGAGAGAAGATAATAATAGCAGAGAGAAGATAATAATAGCAGAGAGAAGATAATAATAGCAGAGAGAAGATAATAATAGCAGAGAGAAGAAAATAATAGCAGAGAGAAGAAAATAAATAACAGCAGAGAGAAGAAAATAATAGCAGAGAGAAGAAAATAATAGCAGAGAGAAGAAAATAATAGCAGAGAGAAGAAAATAATAGCAGAGAGAAGAAAATAAATAATAGCAGAGAGAAGATAATAACAGCAGAGAGAAGATAATAATAGCAGAGAGAAGAAAATAAATAATAGCAGAGAGAAGAAAATAATAGCAGAGAGAAGATAATAATAGCAGAGAGAAGAAAATAAATAATAGCAGAGAGAAGAAAATAATAGCAGAGAGAAGATAATAATAGCAGAGAGAAGAAAATAAATAATAGCAGAGAGAAGAAAATAAATAATAGCAGAGAGAAGAAAATAAATAATAGCAGAGAGAAGAAAATAAATAATAGCAGGGAGAAGAAAATAAATAATAGCAGGGAGAAGAAAATAAATAATAGCAGAGAGAAGAAAATAAATAATAGCAGAGAGAAGAAAATAAATAACAGCAGAGAGAAGAAAATAATAGCAGAGAGAAGAAAATAAATAATAGCAGAGAGAAGAAAATCAATAATAGCAGAGAGAAGAAAATAATAGCAGAGAGAAGAAAATAAATAATAGCAGAGAGAAGAAAATAATAGCAGAGAGAAGAAAATAATAGCAGAGAGAAGAAAATAAATAATAGCAGAGAGAAGAAAATAAATAATAGCAGAGAGAAGAAAATAAATAATAGCAGAGAGAAGAAAATAAATAATAGCAGAGAGAAGAAAATAATAGCAGAGAGAAGAAAATAAATAACAGCAGAGAGAAGAAAATAAATAACAGCAGAGAGAAGAAAATAATAGCAGAGAGAAGAAAATAAATAATAGCAGAGAGAAGAAAATAAATAACAGCAGAGAGAAGAAAATAAATAATAGCAGAGAGAAGAAAATAATAGCAGAGAGAAGAAAATAAATAACAGCAGAGAGAAGAAAATAAATAACAGCAGAGAGAAGAAAATAAATAACAGCAGAGAGAAGAAAATAATAGCAGAGAGAAGAAAATAAATAATAGCAGAGAGAAGAAAATAAATAACAGCAGAGAGAAGAAAATAAATAACAGCAGAGAGAAGAAAATAATAGCAGAGAGAAGAAAATAAATAACAGCAGAGAGAAGAAAATAATAGCAGAGAGAATAAAATAAATAATAGCAGAGAGAAGAAAATAATAGCAGAGAGAAGAAAATAAATAACAGCAGAGAGAAGAAAATAATAGCAGAGAGAAGAAAATAAATAATAGCAGGGAGAAGAAAATAAATAATAGCAGAGAGAAGAAAATAAATAATAGCAGAGAGAAGAAAATAAATAATAGCAGAGAGAAGAAAATAATAGCAGAGAGAAGAAAATAAATAATAGCAGAGAGAAGAAAATAAATAATAGCAGAGTGAAGAAAATAAATAATAGCAGAGAGAAGAAAATAAATAACAGCAGAGAGAAGAAAATAAATAATAGCAGAGAGAAGAAAATAAATAATAGCAGAGAGAAGAAAAAAATAGCAGAGAGAAGAAAATAAATAATAGCAGAGAGAAGAAAATAAATAATAGCAGAGAGAAGAAAATAAATAATAGCAGAGAGAAGAAAATAAATAATAGCAGAGAGAAGAAAATAAATAACAGCAGAGAGAAGAAAATAAATAATAGCAGAGAGAAGAAAATAAATAATAGCAGAGAGAAGAAAATAAATAATAGCAGAGAGAAGAAAATAAATAATAGCAGAGAGAAGAAAATAAATAATAGCAGAGAGAAGAAAATAATAGCAGAGAGAAGAAAATAAATAACAGCAGAGAGAAGAAAATAATAGCAGAGAGAAGAAAATAAATAATAGCAGAGAGAAGAAAATAAATAACAGCAGAGAGAAGAAAATAAATAATAGCAGAGAGAAGAAAATAATAGCAGAGAGAAGAAAATAAATAACAGCAGAGAGAAGAAAATAAATAACAGCAGAGAGAAGAAAATAAATAACAGCAGAGAGAAGAAAATAATAGCAGAGAGAAGAAAATAAATAATAGCAGAGAGAAGAAAATAAATAACAGCAGAGAGAAGAAAATAAATAACAGCAGAGAGAAGAAAATAATAGCAGAGAGAAGAAAATAAATAACAGCAGAGAGAAGAAAATAAATAACAGCAGAGAGAAGAAAATAAATAATAGCAGAGAGAAGAAAATAAATAACAGCAGAGAGAAGAAAATAAATAATAGCAGAGAGAAGAAAATAATAGCAGAGAGAAGAAAATAATAGCAGAGAGAATAAAATAATAGCAGAGAGAAGAAAATAATAGCAGAGAGAAGAAAATAAATAACAGCAGAGAGAAGAAAATAATAGCAGAGAGAAGAAAATAATAGCAGAGAGAAGAAAATAAATAACAGCAGAGAGAAGAAAATAAATAACAGCAGAGAGAAGAAAATAAATAATAGCAGAGAGAAGAAAATAATAGCAGAGAGAAGAAAATAAATAACAGCAGAGAGAAGAAAATAAATAACAGCAGAGAGAAGAAAATAAATAACAGCAGAGAGAAGAAAATAATAGCAGAGAGAAGAAAATAAATAGCAGCAGAGAGAAGAAAATAAATAACAGCAGAGAGAAGAAAATAAATAACAGCAGAGAGAAGAAAATAAATAACAGCAGAGAGAAGAAAATAAATAACAGCAGAGAGAAGAAAATAATAGCAGAGAGAAGAAAATAAATAATAGCAGAGAGAAGAAAATAAATAATAGCAGAGAGAAGAAAATAAATAATAGCAGGGAGAAGAAAATAAATAATAGCAGAGAGAAGAAAATAAATAATAGCAGAGAGAAGATAATAAATAATAGCAGAGAGAAGAAAATAAATAATAGCAGAGAGAAGAAAATAAATAACAGCAGAGAGAAGAAAATAAATAACAGCAGAGAGAAGAAAATAAATAATAGCAGAGAGAAGAAAATAAATAACAGCAGAGAGAAGAAAATAAATAATAGCAGAGAGAAGATAATAAATAATAGCAGAGAGAAGAAAATAAATAACAGCAGAGAGAAGAAAATAACAACATTGAGATATAACAGCATAGAGACGAAAATAACACAGAGAGGTTAACTATAAAGCAAAAAAAACAACAAAAAAACTGCAAACTAACTCTCCCTTCATAACTGAAAACTTAAAGAGGAAGGAAAGAAGCAGTATTATTTCCTGTTTACAGTAAAGTAAAAGTATGTAATTCAGTGACTCACTACTGCATGACTCATTCTTACCTCCCAGAGATTTATGATGAGATTAGCTTATCATTTGAGTGTACGTAAGAGCTGAAGAGAGTGTTTTTTTTTTTCCCCGTGATATGTACGTGTGATCCTGTTATTTTATTTCAGTAAATCCTTGTTTCATAATACAGTGAAATTTGGCATACAATAAAATGAAGTTTATGACTGAATGCTCAAATGTATGTATGTCTGTATGCATGGCTGTATATATATATATATAATAAATATATACACATTCATGCACATATATATATATATATATTACTGTATGTATCTCAAGATTAAGCTGAAGATGAGCATGATAAGAAAAGTGGAGGTGGGCTCTGTACGCAGGCAATAGGTAGAGTCACCTTTGTCTACTCCCCTGGACATGCGGGACTACAGGGAAATTAAAAAAGAGGACAGGTTGGTTAGCTGCACTGTCGTTGCAGACGGTCAACCAATAGATTGGGCAGACATCATCAATGCCTTCTGAGATGTGGGATGGGCACAGGACTTTGACAACCATGAGTCCACCTCACTCCTTCAGGTGAAAGAGATGGGAGTTAAGATGGCCACAGCCAGAAACAAGAAATTTAGTGAGCATATAAGAAGACTTATCAGCCAACATAGAACTGGAGTCGTCAGTCGCTGGACACTGCGGGACCTTGCTGAGGAGGTGATCTGAGCACCTATGGGCATGTTCGGGGTGCAATGATTATGATGATCTGCAAATAACTCAATAAGTTGAGAATTTCTAATGATAAAATAGAGATGAGAATTTCTAATGATAAAATAAAGATGATAATTTCTAATGATAAAATAAAGATGAGAATTTCTAATGATAAAATAAAGATGAGAATTTCTAATGATAAAATAAAGATGATAATTTCTAATGATAAAATAAAGATGAGAATTTCTAATGATAAAATAAAGAGGAGAATTTCTAATGATAAAATAAAGAGGAGAATTTCTAATGATAAAATAAAGAGGAGAATTTCTAATGATAAAATAAAGATGATAATTTCTAATGATAAAATAAAGATGAGAATTTCTAATGATAAAATAAAGAGGAGAATTTCTAATGATAAAATAAAGAGGAGAATTTCTAATGATAAAATAAAGATGAGAATTTCTAATGATAAAATAAAGAGGAGAATTTCTAATGATAAAATAAAGATGAGAATTTCTAATGATAAAATAAAGATGAGAATTTCAGCAAGAATATGTGTTGAGCTTTATAAGGCAAAGGTGCTGGAAATGAATGAAGAAATTCTTCCTCTATCAGGCATTCACATGGAAACCATCTGGTAAAAGAATGCAAGGCAAACCAAGAGAATCACTACACAAAACAATTACTAGGGAAGGCTCAGCCAAGGGACTAAGAAACAACCAAGGCCTACAAGAACTAACAGCAAATCGTCAACTGTGGAAAACCATGCCGTCGTCTACCCATGTGCTGTCTTCAGCTCGAGAGGAAAATATTATACGTATTTATGTATAAATGTTTAAACATATGCATGCCAAGTTACAATAGAAAGACAATCTGTAAAAAAAAAAAACAGTCACTTATGAAAGAGAGAGTAAATTTGTGAAGAATGTTACCACTATGTAAAGTTACACAAAGAAGTGAAGCTGTAAAGAGCATAGCTAATTACAGAGAGAAAGGGAGTTAATAATGACAATTGCCTACAATAGAAAGAAAACATATAAGGAACATGCAACAGTATACATTTACAACAGAAAAGCAGTCTGTTGGGAAGAACATTGCCTTTACAAGAGAAAGAGAATTTGTAAAGATAATTACCACTATAATTACATTATAAGAGAATTTGTAAAGATAATTACCACTATAATTAAGTTATAAGAGAGTTTGTAAAGATAATTACCACTATAATTAAGTTACAAGAGAATTTGTAAAGAAAATTATCACTATAATTAAATTATAAGAGAATTTGTAAAGATAATTAGCACTATAATTAAGTTATAAGAGAGTTTGTAAAGATAATTACCACTATAATTAAGTTACAAGAGAATTTGTAAAGAAAATTATCACTATAATTAAATTATAAGAGAATTTGTAAAGATAATTACCACTATAATTAAGTTATAAGAGAGTTTGTAAAGATAATTACCACTATAATTAAGTTGCAAGAGAATTTGTAAAGAAAATTACCACTATAATTAAATTATAAGAGAATTTGTAAAGATAATTACCACTATAATTAAATTATAAGAGAGTTTGTAAAGATAATTACCACTATAATTAAGTTACAAGAGAATTTGTAAAGAAAATTACCACTATAATTAAGTTACAAGTGAATTTGTAAAGAAAATTACCACTATAATTAAGTTACAAGTGAATTTGTAAAGAAAATTACCACTATAATTAAGTTACAAGAGAATGGAAATATGTAAAAAAAAAAAAAAAAAATACACAACCCAATCAGGTACATTTACAAAAAAAAGAGAATCTGTAAAGAACAACATCACTATAGCACTGTTACCATAGAAAGTAAATTGCTAAAAATCATTACCAACTTAGTACAGCTACAAGAGAAATGGAATCTGTAAAGAATATACCCCCTTAGTACAGTTACAAGAATAAGGGGAATCTATAAAGAATATACCACCTTTGTATAGTTACAAGAATAAGGAGAATCTATAAAGAATATACCACCTTTGTATAGTTACAAGAATAAGGGGAATCTATAAAGAATATACCACCTTTGTATAGTTACAAGAATAGTGGAATCTGTAAATAATATACCACCTTAGTACAGTTACAAGAATAAGGGGAATCTATAAAGAATATACCACCTTTGTATAGTTACAAGAATAAGGGGAATCTATTAAGAATATACCACCTTAGTACAGTTACAAGAATAATGGAATCTATAAAGAATATACCACCTTAGTACAGTTACAAGAATAGTGGAATCTATAAAGAATATACCACCTTAGTACAGTTACAAGAATAATGGAATCTATAAAGAATATACCACCTTAGTACAGTTACAAGAATAGTGGAATCTGTAAAGAATATACCACCTTAGTACAGTTAGAAGAGAAATAGAATCTATAAAGAATATACCACCTTAGTACAGTTACAAGAATAATGGAATCTATAAAGAATATACCACCTTAGTACAGTTACAAGAATAAGGGGAATCTATAAAGAATATACCACCTTAGTACAGTTACAAGAATAAGGGGAATCTATAAAGAATATACCACCTTAGTACAGTTACAAGAATAATGGAATCTGTAAAGAACATTTCCCATGTGTTACCGGGGCCTCATTATGAGGGATGTAAAGAATTGTGACACTGTGACCTTTCAGCATGTCATAAGAGGCGACTAAGGAGGTTGATCTATGGCTTGACAAGCTGTCATTGTAAAAAGTATTGTTATGGAAACAGCGCCATAGAGCAGTGATCTCTGCAATATGTGCCATTTTGGCACGCAAGGTTTCTGTTTTTGAGATTGTGGTTCTGCCCTATGTGCCGTCTGTGGCTCGAAAGCACGATAGATAGATAGAAAGAAAATTACTAACTAGATACAGTTATAAGAGCAACAGAATCTCATGTAAGAAGCACTACTCCCCTAAGAAAAGTAATCAATTTACCATGCACTGTAAGATATCCTGATGGAGACTTTATCCTTCCCACTTGGCAGTCGTACCAGCCACGGTTCGCCACTTTCACCATTGTAAACCTCAGTGTGCCATTCTTATTAATCCGGTAGTTCTCTCCCTTGCGAGGCATTTGATCTCCATCATGGAACCTACAGGATAAATTAATGTTTCCATATTAACAATTACATGCAACTAGATTGCTCTGTGGCATGTACAATCACTGGAATATAAATATTTGAAACTCAATGTATTAGGCAGCAATTTTAGGAAATATGTGTTTGTGTATTTCTTCATTATTTTTTACATTTATATAATTATGTTATTTTTCTAAAACAAAAGTATAAAGCTACATTCACGAACTATAATAATATAGAAACAGAGAGATCAAGAAACTCTTCCGTGCATAAACACTTGTGTTTTTTTTTCAATAAACATTTAAAACTGACTGTACATTGTTTTTATTTTTGTAATTCACATCCTCATCAGCACCTAGATAATAGCATTGCAGGAAAACACAAATGAACTATCATCAATGGCCAGTAAAATAAGGCTTGAGATCAGTCATGAAAAGCTTGGTTCCAACAGATGAAAGAGTATACATGGAAAACAAAACAGTGGAAGAGATCGATCACTTTATCTATCTTGGAAGTCACATTGATCAGGAAGGACATACAAGTGAAGAAATTAGAATCAGAATGGCTAAAGCAGCAATGTCTTTCAGAAGCCTTGAAAAGTTGTGGA
Source organism: Megaustenia siamemsis (assembly GCA_032433765.1). Taxonomy (NCBI): domain Eukaryota; kingdom Metazoa; phylum Mollusca; class Gastropoda; order Stylommatophora; family Ariophantidae; genus Megaustenia; species Megaustenia siamemsis. Next base: position 57,803,252 of record JAVIAB010000160.1, on the reverse strand, counting down.
AATCAAAACTCATCAGCATGAAAAAAAAAAAACTTAGACTATTCAAATCAAATGTACTATCAACCCTTACATATGCATGCGAGAGCTGGAAAACAACAAAAGACATATAAACAAAGTTGAACGCATTTGAAAATAAATGTCTAAGGAAAATACTTGACAAAGCGTGGAATGAAATCAAAACAAACAAAGAATTTAGAGAAATCACCAAATAACCACTAATATCATCAGTAATCAAGAAAAGATGATGGACATATGTTGGACATGTGATGAGAAGAGATAATAGCTGAATAGCAAAGCAAGTCCTCAAGTGGGAAAAAAGAGAAAGGAAGAAAAGAGGCACACCCAGAGAAACATTGAGAAAAACATTGACACTGAAACAACGCAAAGTACTGAAGTCGTAATAGGTTTCACTAATGCCTGAGGATATATATGCTATGGCGATAGACAAAGCTGAGGTTGTGTGTGGGGGAGAGCCAGAGATTCACGACAACCCACACCAAAAACATCAGGCAACAGTCGAATAAACAAGCACTGTTACACAGATGGTACAAGCCTGTTTAAGTTGTGTCGATGTTGACAGCATCAGGCTGGTGTTACATCTTTACGCCGCCAAACAGCTGTCAAGAGACTTTTGCACAATGAAGATACACCTCTATAATGAACAACAACAATCGCCCCCTGCATGTATGGACATGTTACTATGACATGTTACTATGACATGTTACTATGACATGTTACTATGGCATGTTACTATGACATGTTACTATGGCATGTTACTATGACATGTTACTATGGCATGTTACTATGACATGTTACTATGGCATGTTACTATGACATGTTACTATGGCATGTTACTATGGCATGTTACTATGACATGTTACTATGGCATGTTACTATGGCATGTTACTATGGCGTGTTACTATGACATGCTACTATGACATGTTACTATGGCATGTTACTATGACATGTTACTATGGCATGTTACTATGACATGTTACTATGGCATGTTACTATGGCATGTTACTATGACATGTTACTATGACATGTTACTATGGCATGTTACTATGACATGTTACTATGACATGTTACTATGGCATGTTACTATGACGTGTTACTATGACATGTTACTATGACATGTTACTATGACATGCTACTATGACATGTTACTATGACATGTTACTATGACATGTTACAAAGGCGCCTGGGGTAATTACAAAATATTGCTTAACATTATTTCAAACTTCTTCCTTTCCTCTTGTATCCATTCAGGTGTTGAGAAAGATACAAAGTTTTGGCCCCATCCTATTGGCAGCTTCAACCATTGCCAATTGATGTTGTGGCATTTCTTTGATGTTGTGGCATTTCTTTGATGTTGTGGCATTTCTTTGATGTTGTGGCATGTCTTTGATGTTGTGGCATTTCTTTGATGTTGTGGCATTTCTTTGATGTTGTGGCATGTCTTTGATGTTGTGGCATTTCTTTGATATTGTGGCATTTCTTTGATGTTGTGGCATGTCTTTGATGTTGTGGCATTTCTTTGATGTTGTGGCATTTCTTTGATGTTGTGGCATTTCTTTGATGTTGTGGCATTTCTTTGATGTTGTGGCATTTCTTTGATGTTGTGGCATTTCTTTGATGTTGTGGCATGTCTTTGATGTTGTGGCATTTCTTTGATGTTGTGGCATTTCTTTGATGTTGTGGCATTTCTTTGATGTTGTGGCATTTCTTTGATGTTGTGGCATGTCTTTGATGTTGTGGCATTTCTTTGATGTTGTGGCATTTCTTTGATGTTGTGGCATTTCTTTGATGTTGTGGCATTTCTTTGATGTTGTGGCGTTTCTTTGATGTTGTGGCATGTCTTTGATGTTGTGGCATTTCTTTGATGTTGTGGCATTTCTTTGATGTTGTGGCATTTCTTTGATGTTGTGGCATTTCTTTGATGTTGTGGCATTTCTTTGATGTTGTGTGTCCATTTTACTCTAGGCCTGCCTCATACTTCTCTCCTTTCTCTCTTAATATGTGCGCTGTATGGTAAAGAATGGCATGACATTTATTTTAGATGGGAAAACAATTTTATTTGTAGTTTCTGAGGACAGTACGCCTATCGATCACAAGTGTCAAAGTTCAACTCCCATATATGGACAATTGTATACACATTGACACATTTTCAGGGTTCACCAAGCCTCAGGAAATGGGTACCAGTGTTTTTATCGGAGAAAATTGATCAGCCTAGCATCCACATCATCCATAAATGTAGCAATGGTGACTATATTGTAGATACAGCCCATAAGTGATACTTGGTATAACAAGAACTCTTACTTACTTCACTTCACCAACCAGGAAGTTTGGAATCCCTTTAAATAAAAGCATTTGATTTACATGAGATTTGAGCAAGGCACTTCTGTAACATGAGGCACTGTGATTCAATGCTACATGACATCATCATCAAGTACCAGGCCTGCTGGCGGTAGGTTATCATGTCTCTCCACAACTTTTGATCTCGACAGTTGTTTATCTTTTCTGTTGTTGACCTTCTGCCAAGCCATTCTCTTAAGCTGTCATGGTAATTTTTCTCTTTGCTTCCCTCTATCTCTTCGTCCCTCACTTTTCCCAGTTGTTACAATATATTCCAGTTATTCTCTTCTCATTAGATGGCCAAAAAATTATGATTGTTTCTTCCTAATATTGGAAATTGGCTCTCTTTTTGCTTTGGCCTCTTTCAGAACGTTTTCATTACTCTTCTTAGCTGTCCATGCTATTCTACATGACATTCATGAAAATAGACAATTACATGGATGCCAAAGAGTTTGTGTGCTATGATGATGTCTTTCTGTGTCAGGAAAGAGACCAGAAAGCTGAAAGTTAGTATCTAATTAAAGAGATGAAATTTGGTTCTACAATAAGGGTCAACACAACTTAATTGCTGTAAAGCCACAGAATGATAGCCACTTACCATTTGATTGGATTGTACCTTGGTCCTGACACTTTACATCGATACCTGAATTCATGATCAAGCTGTACGGTTATGTTCGTAGGTGCTTGAATAAAGTGAAGTCCTAAAGAGAGACAACAAAGAGATGATCATAATGACAAGTAAAAATAGTGCAAGTGGGTGCAAATAACAACACAATAACAGCAAAATAAAAAAAATAAAAATATTTAGTTGGCCGGAGAAACAACAATGGCGTTTTTGCTGCATTTTGGCATCTGTCAATTTCTTGCCATTTTGGTTGTCTCTTTATGTCTCAGATTTTCATGCCACTCTTGACCAACATGTGCAATTTCTGTCTATCTGTGGCATATGATTCCAGACTTTCACTGTCGATGTTGAAGTACTTCATGTTGTGCAAGCAGGCATCTTTAAAAGAGAGTACTGGTCAGATGATAAGTCTTATGCTTGTTGGCAGCTCTCTGTGCAGAAATTTTATTTTAATTTCTTCTATCTTCCATATGGGTCACGCACCCCAGCCATCTCAAATGACATTGGCTTAGCATGGCATATATATATTGTTTGTATTTGCTTGCTTAAGAACAGCAACATTGGTCACTTCATCATGCCATTTGATGTCTTTGAAAATTGTCTTTTTCTTGTGCATCTTTCCACAAAATTATTTATTTATCTAAGGCATTAGATCATGTGACCAATGTTGCTGTTCTTAAGCAAGCAAATCTGAGAACTGAGTCTTTGAAGTGAAATACTCTTAACCAATAAGTTTATTAAAATACAAGTTATAATGTTTTTCTAACCAGTTTGAATCTAAGTTAACATTTTCTCCATGCCTTGCATGGCGTATGAGGAATATGGTGTTAGTGACCTAATTTTGTCAAGACCACATCACAAGGGTGATGTGCTCGGAATTATGCCAGGCCACCTTTACGTTCCAGAAAAATCTCTGGTACCCTTTTTTAGAGTTTGAAAGTGCCAGAAAATTATTGTTAATGGGATATATTTGTCTTAATTGAGCAAAACAACTAAAATATCAATGACAAACAGCCCGTAAGTGTGTGGTGATGTTAAGACATGAATCTGTTGAGGCAGATGGTGGTAAAAAGCCTGTGTGTACAAATTTGATTCTATTGTGAAACAGTTTCTGCAAAGTCTGCCTCATCCATGCTCCATTTCAACTAGTTATAATTATGGCTATGGTTAGTTGAAGGCTCTGGTATCACTGCGAATGAATTAAAATCCATAATTGCTCAACTGTCCGTGCCAGTGGAATCATCCATATTAGCATCTCGTCTCATCTAATTGAAGGATCCGAACAAAACAAGACAGCTGCAGTCCCCATCATTGCAGCTACAGCACACGCCAAAAGACATAAGGCCAGGATGCACTGAAAGTGAATGCAGTTGAACTGTTCTTCATCATACGAAATCATCATTCATCATAAGCAATTGGAATACTGAAAAACAATCCGGATAAAAAACACAGCTCATAATGTAGAAAAAAAATGAGGTAGATACTGTGCAATCCATTTTTGACAATAGAAACAAGAAAAAAGGTTCTTAAATGTTATGTAGCCTTTTTTTTTTTTCTTATCTTTTATCTTTTTTTTTTATATCTTATGCAACAAATCTATGTAGATAGAAGTGAGAAAGAGAGTTCATCGGTGTTATATAGAACCAATTCTGACCTATGGAAGTGAATCATGGACAGAAGACAAATTAATGAAAAGACGATTAGAGGCCACAAAGATGGGATTTCTCAGAAGAATGTTGAAAGTTCCCTGGACAGCTAAAAAGACCAATGAGGAAGTTCTCAAAGAGGCCAACACAAAAAGGGAGCTCTTAAAAAATATCAGAAAGAAGCAATCAACATTTTTTGGGCACATCATGAGAAGTGGAAAGTTGGAATACTTGGTTACAACTGGCAAAATAAAAGAAAAGAGAGATCACGGATGACAAAGAGAGGAAATACTGGATAGCTTGGTGTCATGGCATGGAAAACAGTCAACAATATAACTGATACGATGTACTGTGGATAGAAGATTGTGGAGGGACATGATCACCTATGCCAACCGGTATGGCACATGATGATGAAGATGAAAGCCAGTCTTGACATATGAATGTGAATCAATACTACACACAATATGACAACAGACAAGAAAATCACTGGAGTCTGTAGAAATGTAATTTTACAGAAGAATGTTGAGAATACCATGGGCAGCTAAGAAGAGTAATGAAAACGTTCTGAATGAAGCCAAAGAAAAAAGAGAGCTAATTTTCAAAATTAGCAAAAACAATCATCGTTATGGAGAATATATTGTGACAACTGGGAAAATTGAGGGACAAAGAGATAGAGGGAAGCAAAGAGAAAATATACCAGACAGCTTAAGAGAATGGCTTGCAGCAGGTCAACAACATAAATAATAAATAACTGTCGAGTTTGAAAGTTGTTGAGAGACATGATCAACTACGCCAGCAGGGACAGTACTTGATGATGATGATGTGTGAATTGTGTTAAATAGTTATAGTAACCACTACATCAATGCACTCAGTGTAACCACTACATCAATTCACACAATGTAACCATTACATCAAATCACACAATGTAACCATTACATCAAAGCACACAATATAACCAAACTTCCGGTGTATGGTGGATAGGCGGCAGGAATCATTGAAGGCTATGTATGAAAAGTGTTCCTGGTTGCAGTTTCCTCATATTCCAAGTCCGGCATGTTACAGGAACTACTGAGTTAAGTGCTCTGTGCACACCGTGAGCTGTGTGTCTCATCCGTTTTGATCATGTTTCAATATTCCAATTGCTTTCGATGAATGATGATATCGTATGACAGGGAAAAGTTGGCTGTGTTCACTTTCTGCGCGGTTTCGACTTATGTTTTTTGGTGTGTGCTGAGACTGCTACGATGGGGACTATATTTACCTTTCTTTGTTTGGGAGATGAGATATTAATTCAGATGGTTCCACTGGTACAAGCGGTTGAGCAATTATGGATTTTAATTCGTTTGCAGTGATAATGGGGCCTTCCATAACAAAATAAACAAATAACCAACACAATTTAACCACTACATCAAAGCACACACTGTAACCACTACATCAAAGCACACAATGTAACCACTACATCAAAGCTCATATGTAACCACTACATCAAAGCACACAATGTAACCACTACATCAAAGCACACAATGTAACCACTACATCAAAGCACTCAGTGTAACCACTACATCAAAGCACTCAGTTGATGATGATGATGCGGTCGCCCGATGATTTGAGGTATTCTAGCGGATACGAACCGTAGACTTCCTCCTCGTCATCCGCCCTTAAAAGGACGTTAAGTGGACGTAGTTACGTTGTGTTGAAGTTTGCAGTGTAACACTGTGATATCTGCGCCTTTCGGCCCAACACATCCGACTTCAGCCGACATTTTTGAGTACCGGGTTTGTCTTCCCTCTTCGATCCCTGCTCGCTTGGCCAGACTAGACAGGTTAGTCTGTTTCTGGAGGCACCGCGGAGAGGTGTAGCAGGGTCTGGATGGTTCTGGTTCACCGATCCTGGCGCAAGCCATCAGTTATGAGTCACTGACGACTTCCAGCTCTGGTGCTGGGTGGGGCGCGCCTTCGCCTCCAAAGCACTCAGTGAAACCACTACATCAAAGCACACAATGTAACCACTGCATCAAAGCACACAATGTAACCACTGCATCAAAGCACACAATGTAACCACTGCATCAAAGCACACAATGTAACCACTGCATCAAAGCACACAATGTAACCACTGCATCAAAGCACACAATGTAACCACTGCATCAAAGCACACAATGTAACCACTGCATCAAAGCACACAATGTAACCACTGCATCAAAGCACACAATGTAACCACTGCATCAAAGCACACAATGTAACCACTGCATCAAAGCACTCAGTGTAGCCACTACAACAGAATCCTCAGTTTGACAATAAAGGTGACTATGAAACATCTGAGAAAACTGACGGGAGTAGAAGAGAGTGGGGGTAGATTGTCAGGAGGCAAGAAGTCAGCCAGTGAACAAGAAGATCCCACGCTTGAATTCTGTTACCTTGTATTTGAACAGGTACATGGGACATAATTAGAAGACGATACAGTATAGTAGTATAAGAAGACTAATCAACCAACACAGAACCGGAGTCATCAGTCTCTGGGCAATGCCGGACTTGCTGAGGAGGGGATCTGAGCACCTATGGACATGTTCGGAGTGCAATGATGATGACCCGCAAATAACCCAATAACAGCACAGTTCCTATTAGTGCTAATGTGAACACAATCATTATTAAGTACCATGCCTGCTGGCGTAGGGGATGTCTGTCCACAACTTTCGATCTCGACAGTTATTTATCACTTTTGCTGTTGACCTGCCAAGCCATTCTCTTAAGCTGTCTGGTATATTTTCTCTTTGCTTCCCTTTATTTATTCGTCTCCTCAAATTTGCCAGTTGTTGCAATATATTCCAGTTGTTCCCTTCTTTTTACATGGCCAAAAAATGATGATTGTTTCTTCCGAATATTGGAAATTAGCTCTCTCTTTGATTTAGCCTCTTTCAGATCATTTTCATTACTCTTCTTAGCTGTTCATGGTATTCTCTACATTCTTCTTTAAAACCACATTTATACAGCCTCCAGTGATTGTCACACAGTCTGTTGTCCTATTGTCCGTGATACGCACCCATATGTTAAAACGGACATAACGTTTAAGAACTCTTTTTCTTGTTTCTAATAAAAAATAATGCTAATATTTCTATCAATGTCAATCAAAAATCTGTACAGTATCTTCCTCGTTTTTGGAAGGCAGCTTTTGCCTGATCCTTTCTGCATGTAGAAATACAATACAGGAATAAAATAAATTGATCCTTTATTTTGCGAACTTATCGAAAAGGTATTTAGATCAACGAAGAAAAGGTGAGAGTAATGAACAATGTAATTACTCCCGAAGGAAAAGTAAACAAAATCAGTGGAAAAAGTTGATCACTTCGTGTATCTCGGAATTTGTAACGGTCAAGAAAGAGAAACACAAAGCCAGAATAGCAAAAACAGCAATGACTTTCAAAATACTTTGAAAATATGAGGGAAAAACATCATAATCATCATCAGGGTTCATTGTACATCCCTAGACCGGCCGTACGATAATCTTACGGTCTGTTGTTTGATGTACGACGGGGATAATCTGACGACTAACTGTATGTTTATATGTTCATTTTTTTGGAAAGCTACTTTTGCCTGAGGCATTCTGCATCTCACCTCTGGTGTACATCTACAAGTTGAAAAAGATACTAAGCATAAAAACCAAACTTCAGTTATTTAACTCAAATCTATATCCGCCTTTAATTATGTATGTAAGAGCTGGGAAAACAATGAATGCAATAGAAATCAAACTAGACGCTAAAGATTTAAAAAAATGTTGAAAGAAAATACTTTATGCACAGTGGGGTCAATTAAAAAAAAAAAAAACTAGCGCAGAAATAAGAAAGTAGGTCAGGTAACCAAAAATGCCCTCTATAATGAAGAAAAGAAGGTGGTCATATGTAACGAGAATAACAAAGTAAGCCACTAAAATCCTGATCTCTGGAAAGGTAAGATAGAATGCCTAGTCTATCGGAGACAGATGATACCATTTTGGTCCCGTGTTCAAACTGACCTATCTGGGAAGATCATGTTCAGAATATTTGTTTACCAAGCACAATCAACAAGCAATAACTACTCACGAGGATCAACCAGTAATAGATGGCACAGGCTGAAGTTGGAGCTGGATGGGTCACGTACTCAGGAGAGATCAAGAAACCATCACAAAAACTATCATGTAGCGAAAGCAGGAAGGATGGCGAAAGTGAATGACAACTTGGCGAAACGTTTGGGTCATCCATGAAGCATGAAAAGGGAAGTAACTTGGTAGCTGCTCTAGAAGACACATTAACGTGGTACCCGCTGCCTGGTATGTAGCCAGGGGAGAGAAAAAGAGCTATTCAGTTTGAGCACATAACAGAATTACCACCAGATAAAGGCTGGGCTACAAGGCATGGGCAACAATTTATAACACAGTAAAATGTTTACTATACCACATGGGTAACAATTAATAAAACAATAAAATGTTTACTATAACGCTTCGACAAAAAACGTATTTAACAGTAATATGTTTACTATATCACATGGGCAATAATTTATAACACAGTAAAATGTTTACTATATCACATGGGCAATAATTTATAACACAGTAAAATGTTTACTATATCACATGGGCAATAATTTATAACACAGTAAAATGTTTACTATATCACATGGGCAATAATTTATAACACAGTAATATGTTTACTATATCACATGGGCAATAATTTATAACACAGTAAAATGTTTACTATATCACATGGGCAATAATTTATAACACAGTAAAATGTTTACTATATCACATGGGCAATAATTTATAACACAGTAATATGTTTACTATATCACATGGGCAATAATTTATAACACAGTAAAATGTTTACTATATCACATGGGCAATAATTTATAACACAGTAAAATGTTTACTATATCACATAGTAAAAGTAAAGTACCCCCGTCACGCCAAGTGGCGTATAGGGAAATATGGTGTTAGTGACCCTATATTTTACATACATTCAGCACATGATTTTTGGGGTAATGTGGTCGGTATTACGTCCGTGCTGATTTACTTTCCCAAAAAAAATCCGGTACCCATTTAAGGCTGGGCGAACCCGGAAGCCGTCGGTTGCGATCGAACCCTACCCTTGTCCTTTGTAGTCCAGTTCACTAACCACTGAGCGATTCTTGGGGGGGGGGGGAATTAATAAAACAATAAAATGTTTACTAAACCGCTTCGACAAAAAACATATTTAACATTAATATGTTTACTATATCACATGGGCAATAATTTATAACACAGTAATATGTTTACTATATCACATGGGCAATAATTTATAACACAGTAAAATGTTTACTATACCACCCGAGTAGTAATTAATTAAAAAAATAAAATGGTTACTATACAGCGTTTGACAAAAACATATACAACAGTAAAATATTTACTAACCATCAGGACAATAAAAAAAAGCTAGTAAAATATTTACTATACCGCCTGTGCAACAATTCGTAAAATGTTTACTATACCACTTGGGCATTAATCCATAAAACAGTAACATGTTTACTATACCACCTGGGTAGCAATTAATACAATAGTACAATTTTTACTGTATTGCTTGGGCAACATTTCATAAGCAGTAAAATGTTTACATTTGTGGACAATTATTAACCACCTTTCTGAATTTACCAAAGAGACATTCAGTTGTATGGAGTTTGTGCATTTCTCTGAGATATCATTATGAAAGAGATTGCATTGCTAATGGATACTGTCTGAGTACGAAGATGATGGCTCTATACGCAAGAAGCCATTCCAAATACGACGAATGGCGCATATTAACAGAACCGTTGGGATTACAATGGCATGCAAGATTACAGTACATGTTATGCATTTCAACAATTCACAAATATTGCAGACGGCATTCCTTTCCGCGTTCCTTGCACTTAGTGGTTAACATTCTTCACCATAAGCTGTCTGTCCAATCTGCATGTATAAAAATGCAGGGTTTTTCCACCCACACATTAAAAACGTAGAAACGGTATTTTTAGAAGGGAATTTTGAAAAGGGGGAGGGGGTTAAATTTAGACCTTGCTTTGAATTACCTTAGGGGCTATTTCTTCAATGGGATTATTCATCATCGTTACCTTGGTTTATAGAATGTTAAATCGCCCAGTGGTTGACACGACAACGAAATCTCTTAACCTAGGTCAGTTCATGAAGATCGTCATGACATAGTGAACCACGTATAGTCAACACTCGCCTTTCCTACTGGCAATATAACATGGTATCTCATGTGATGCTTTCTAGATGTCTTCGGGGCACAATCTATATCTATAGCAGATGCAATAGACAGGTGGCCATGAGTTGGTCTACAAGACAAGAAGTCGATTCGACACTAAACGATGACTTTCCGGTTCAACAAACTTTAAATATTCACTGATTGCTCTTTACGGGAGGAGAAGGTACTGGACTAATGCTGATGAGTAACCTTTGGGCGGTGAGATCCGATGTCTAGCCCTCTCGGATAGTTCCCGTGTGCGCTCGCGCACGTTCGAGAACACTTGATGGTTAACAATCGAAAAGAATAGGCAAAAGATAGTTGGACAAAGCTGCCAGAAAAAAAATATACCCACATCAATGGATCCTGGCCGTGCTACAGTGTTCGTGCACGAGAGTCAAGTTTTTTCTCAGAAATTATCAATATTTCGACGGGACAATCAGAGCACCCATGGATTAGTCCAGTGTGCAGTGATGATGATCCTAACATAAGGTAACATAACATCAACAATATATTGACAACAATACAATTATTTTGGTTACTACACCGTACTTCATATATGCAACAATCGATGCATAATCGACAACATTATAGAAACACATTAACATTCAGAAAGGATAATTACCCTAAGAGTAATAGAAAACAATGTCAATATAACATAAATCCAAATATATGCACCTTGCAACAGTAACGATGAAGAGAGCGAAGAATTCTACGAAACACTTAACGAAATCATAAACAAAGTAAATAAGAACGAAGATCTACTGGTGATGGGGGACTTTAACGGGAGACAAGGAAAACGCAATTATGAGAACTCCAAATATCTGGGCCCATTTGGAGATAACACAAATAAAAAGAACGAAAATGGCAACCGAATGCTTGAATTATGCAATCAACATGAATTATGCATAACTAACACTTTCTTTAAACATAAAGACTCACAAATATACACCTGATATAAATGGAACGATAACAACTGTAAAAGTCAAATAGATTTCATCCTAGCGGGAACACAAAGGAAGAGGAAAATCAGAGACAGCAGAGCGGTACCTAACATTACAAATGATACAGACCATAAAATGGTGCTGATAACCATCCAGAAAGCAAAACAAGACAACAAGAACCAATTGAAAACAAGAAAACAATCCGAAAGGACAATAAAATTAAGCCAACTTAAAACAGAAGACAAAAAGAAAGAAATAAAAGAACAGCTAGAAAGCCAAGTTAAACAACTACCACAACAAATAACTACAGTAGATAACGAGTGGCTCATATTAAAAAAATCATTGACGAAAATAGCAACCGCAATATGTGGAACGAAGCAAAGGAAGAAGGAGGGAAAGATGAGCACTCCATGGTGGAATGATATAGTCAAGAACGCCATAAAAAGAAAGAAAAAAACTATACAAAATCTGGCTAAAAACTAAAAAGCCAAGCGATTATGATATACACACAATAGAAAGAAGAGAAGTGAAGAAATTAATCAAAGAAGAAAATCATAAAGCATGGATAAAATTTGGCGAAATGATTAGTAACAACCACAAATCAGCATCCAGAGACTTCTATAGAACAATTAAAGCCATAAGACAAAAGAAAGACAATTATGACCCAACTGAAATCATCAATGATAAACGAGGCCAAGCAATAACAAACAAAGCGCAAATCTTAACGAGATGGAAAGAATATTTCGAAGAACTTTTGAATGTAGAAACAGCGAGTCCAAAAACACACAAAAAGCAACTAACAGTTGGCGATAAAGAACCAAATATACTAATGGAAGAAATAGAAGAAACATTACGACTAGCACCAAGAAACAAAGCCCCAGGAATCGATAACATCCCAGTAGAAATGCTAACAGCAGCGGGAGAGGCAGGATGTAAATGACTACACAGAATATTCAACGCTGCATGGCTACAACAGCAAGTCCCAGTCGATTGGAAACAGTCCATTATATTACCAATATGGAAAAAGAAGGGCAGCAGAAGAAACTGCAACCATTATAGAGGAATATCGCTATTAAGCCACACAGGGAAGTTATGTGCCAAGATAGTTGAAAAAAGATTGAGACCAATTATAGACCCACAACTAAGCGATGCTCAGATGGGCTTCAGGAGGAACAGAGGTTGCACAGATGCCCTATTTATCATAAACAACTAGCGGAGAAAACAATAGAGCATAATAAAACACTATATACAGCTTTTATTGACCAAGAAAAGGCGTTCGATATGGCGGACAGGGAACAACTGTGGTCCGTATTGCCCTTGTACGGAGTGAGTCACCACCTATAGCTTGTTTCATAAGTCGTGCCCAACTTTTAAAATCAATATCTTTTAAACCGCTTTTTGTATTTTTTTCAAAATTTGCATGTAAAGTTATAATGATTAGAACCCAACAGGGAATTAATTTCATTAAAAACAAACATTTGGTTATTATTATTGCTTATTTGATTTATATAAATTTATAACGACCCATTGATGTAGTCAAAACTTAGTGTTTACAGTATTTAAGTTAAAAATAGCGATTACAAATCTATACACTGTCAAATTTACGATTTTTCACGCTTTAAACGTGAGTTGTCTGACACAATTAGACACTTGTAGAAAACACGAGGCATTGTGTGTTCCATTTCCGTTCATTCATAGGTGTAGACGTGGAACGCTAACATTTATCATGAGTCTTAAAATGAAATTCTGCAGTTTACAAAACATCGCAATAAAAATGTATGACTATTTTTGCAAAGAGGCTAAACGAGGAAGATTATTTCATTCTTTAGAAAACCCTGAGAATAGGACAAGACACATTTTGGATTTATCTAAACGGTCATTTAATCGCTGGATTCAAGCACGTGACCGTCAATGTTCCAAATATACAAAATCACAAGGAAGAGCAAAAATGTTGGATAATTTCGACAGTGAACTTATTAGAAGTGAAATTCGCAAAATGTTGGGTATGAATGAAACTGTTACAATAAGAAAATTAAAAGTATCGCTGAAAAAGAACAACAGTATTGAAATATCAAAGTCTACATTATGGAGGAATGTGAGAGCTGCAGGCTTTACATTCAGAAAGTATTCCAATGGACGAAACATCATCTGTGAGAAGCCACATATAGTAGTCATGAGAAGCAAGTACTTACGTGAAGTAAAAGAGGTGCGCAAGCAAGGTTATGATATTGTGTACTTGGATGAAACATGGATCAATGCTCACCACACTAACCAAAGGGAATGGCAGTCATCAGATGGAAAGATTAAGAGATTAATACCTAGCAGCAAAGGACAGCGCTTGATAATTGCTCATACAGGTAGTCGACAACATGGACTAATACAGAATGCAGAGCTTATTTTTCTTTCAAAATCCATAGACAATCGGGATTATCACTCTGAGATGAATGGTCACATATTTAGACATTGGATTGAAAATTCTGTTCTCCCATCACTAGATCGACCATCTTGTCTAATAATGGACAATGCAGCGTACCACAACATTGTTGCACTTGAAGATAAAGTCCCGACGTCATCCAGTACAAAAGATGCTATTAAGATATGGCTCACAAAGGAGCACATACAATTTAATAACATGTACTTAAAACCTGAATTACTATCTCTAGTAAAGCAAAAACAGAGGACAAAGATTTTTCAAATAGATAAGATTATCCAAGAGCACGGTCATATAAGTTTGAGGCTGCCACCTTACCATGCTCATTTAAATCCAATAGAACTAATCTGGGCAAAATTAAAAGGACAAGTGGCAGATGAAAATACAACATTCAAAATATGCGATGTAAAGACTCTTGCTAATCTCGCTTTATTAAATATAGACAAAGATTATTGGGCTAAATGTGAAGACCACGTCTTAAAACAGGAAGAGGAATATTGGAAAAATGATGGTTTGTGGAATGTTCAACCCCAAACAGTTATTAATCTTTTAGACTCGTCTGATTCAGAATGAAAGTATATAGCCCCCACAATTTTGGCCCCTATATTACCTTAAATTATTTCAACAAACGGTCCTTTTCAGGACCACACAACTATGAAAATTGGACATACAGGTATACCTTGATATTATCGTCCGTCCTCGAACTGAGCAGACAATAATTATCCTGGTGTTTTGTTTTATCCAGTTATTTCCCCATTACGGCCACGCCTTTACCTAGTGAAAATTAATCGTAGACCAGCAACTACGGTAATTTCTATTCTTTAGGGCTTCACAATTTACAATTTTGACAAACATCAAAGAAATATCGCCGCTTTAAGAAAACTGCAGCTGCAAGATATTTGTTAAATATACATTTAAAGGGTCTTTTGCATTCTAATAACATTTGGAAAATTTCGAAAGTATTTAACAAACGGTTAGAGAGTAATAGCGTTTTGAAGTTGGGCATATGTTTTGAAACGAGCTATAGTAGAGATATGCTTGAGCCTCTATGAAAGTAGTCGCACTACAGTAAGATCTTCAGCAGGCTACTCTAAACATTTTTTTTAACTCCGGAGTAAGACAAGGCTGCGTGCTTTCCCTTTTACTTTTCATCACATATATGGACAATATATGCAAATTAGCATGCCAGTCCAAGGAAATATACCAACACGGATGATAAGCGATAACACAAAAGAGAACGAAATATATGTACCAGAAAACAACAGAAGAGAGGAAGAAATAAATGAAATACTATTTGCAGACGACCAAGTACTAATACATGAAACAACTGAGGACCTACAAGAACATATCAACAGGCTAAACAACACTTGTAAACAACACAACATGAAGATCAACATAAGCAAAACCGAAGTAATGGCAATAGCGAGAAAGAAAGAAAAACTAAACATCATAATAGATAATACAACTCTGAAACAAGTAGACAATTTTTAATATCTGGGTAGCACGTTAACACAAGACAATAACCAAGAGACAGAGATAGATATAAGGTGTAACAAAGCATGCAAAGTTATAGGCCAAGTATCAACACTATTGAAAAACAAAGCAATAACTACGGAAGCAAAAAGGGTAATATACAAATCAATTTTCCTACCAACTCTGTGCTATCAGTGCCAGAATTGGACGCTGGACTCTAGAACAATAAGAAAGATAACACCCACCGAAATGTAATGTGTCAGAAGAATGATAGGAAACAGCTTAAGGGACAGAGTAAGAAACAATGACATGAGGAGGAAACTCGAAATTGAACCAGCAATCGAATACATAAAAAAACAACAGATAAATTGGTTCGGCCACATAACAAGACAAAAAAAACTAACAATGACTCAAAGAGCCATAAACAAACGCTACGAAAAAGCCAGATTAAGAGGAAGACCGAGAAAGAGATGGATAAAGGGAATACTAGAGTCACTAGGAGGAATAACATCAGAAGAGGCCAACAGAAGAGCAAAGAATCGCAGATTGTTTCTCCCCTCGACGCCAACGGCAGCAGAGGAAGGATAGAAGAAAAAGAAGATGCATGGTGCTCAGCATCAAACACCACACTGCAAGAGTGTGTACACAACCAGGCACTTAGGGTCGTCACAGGAGCAATGAAATCAACACCAATATTGGAGATGGAGAAATTGTGGAGGATACCAGCACTGAGAGAACGGAGGGACACAAAGGTGCTGATACAGGCAGACAAATTTCATGCATGCCGAGACATCCAATGAAGGACCGATTTCAAAATCTTGCATTAGGACGGCTTAAGAGAAGCAGTTAGTGTAATCTGTAATTGACGTTTCCATGACACATTTCAGTTCTGTTGAAGGGGATTTACTGTAAACTGAAACAATCTTTCTATCGACAAATGGGCGACTTAAATAATACTGTCAAATATCAATCTTTTAAAGTCTTGATCCCATCCTATCTATCCATCCATCTATCAATCAACCTATCTGTCTGTCCACCCGCTCGTCCAGACCCAGTTACCCATCCATCTATCAATCAACCTAGCTGTCTGTCCGCCCGCTCGTCCAAACCCAGTTACCCATCGATCTATCAATCAACCTATCTGTCTGTCCGCCCGCTCGTCCAGACCCAATTACCCATCCATCTATCAATCAACCTATCTGTCTGTCCGCCCGCTCGTCCAGACCCAGTTACCCATCCATCTATCAATCAACCTATCTGTCTGTCCGCCCGCTCGTCCAGACCCAATTACCCATCCATCTATCAATCAACCTATCTGTCTGTCCGCCCGCTCGTCCAGACCCAATTACCCATCCATCTATCAATCAACCTATCTGTCTGTCCGCCCGCTCGTCCAGACCCAGTTACCGATCCATCTATCAATCAACCTAGCTGTCTGTCCGCCCGCTCGTCCAAACCCAGTTACCCATTCATCTATCAATCAACCTATCTGTCTGTCCGTCCGCTCGTCCAGACCCAGTTACCCATCCATCTATCAATCAACCTATCTGTCTGTCCGTCCGCTCGTCCAGACCCAATTACCCATCCATCTATCAATCAACCTATCTGTCTGTCCGCCCGCTCGTCCAGACCCAATTACCCATCCATCTATCAATCAACCTATCTGTCTGTCCGCCCACTCGTCCAAACCCAGTTACCCATCCATATATCAATCAACCTATCTGTCTGTCCGCCCACTCGTCCAAACCCAGTTACCCATCCATCTATCAATCAACCTATCTGTCTGTCCGTCCGCTCGTCCAAACCCAGTTACCCATTCATCTATCAATCAACCTATCTGTCTGTCCGCCCGCTCGTCCAGACCCAGTTACCCATCCATCCATTCACATTCCTAAAGAAATCACCAACCCATCCGCCGTCCGTCCAAACCCGCCCGCCCGAAAATCCCACCCACCCAACCCAACCCAACCCAGCCCATCCCATCCCTCTATCCCTCCCTCCCTCCCTCCCTTCCTCCATCCATCCATCCATCCATCCATCCATCCATCCATCCCATCCATCCATCCATCTCCACGTCCCTTTCTTATTCTAGGCGAATCTCTCAACCTCGACAAGGGAGCTGATCATGATGCCTGCTGTTGTTGCAACTCGCCTCTGTGTTCTTTTTAGTGTTTCTCTAAGACGGTCTCTTTTTCTTTACCCTCTTCATCCCATTTGAGGACCTGCCTTGAGATTTTCAGCACTAGTCTTGCTACTTCATTCCATTGTATACGAAATATTTTCCCGAGGCATTTGTCTTCAAATGCATTCAATTTATTTTCTATTTCTTTACTTGTTTTCCAGCTCTCGCGTGCACAATTAAGGGTAGATAAAACATTTGATTTGAAAATCCCAAGCATTGTTTTTTACTTAGTCATTATTTATTTCCACACGTTATCAAGATTTCGCGGAAATCATTGCTGCCTTTGATATTCTGATTCTAACTTCTTTCTGGGTATCTCTTCTTGATCTATAGAGCTTCTAAGATATACGAAGTGATCTATTTGTGCCACTGCTGTACCGTCTATGTCTATTTGTTATGAAGTATAAATCTATTAATGTTTTACTAGCACACAAGTAGAACCACTGCAATAAAATATCAAGTTTCAGAATAAGTTGACTTGTGTAGACCCAGACTACATTCTCGTACACATACTGCAATGTTGCGTTGACTATTGCTAAGTTGTCATCATAGATTATAGAATAAGTTGACTTGTGTAGACTCAGACTACATTCTCGTACACATACTGCAATGTTGCGTTGACTATTGCTAAGTTGTCATCATAGATTATAGAATAAGTTGACTTGTGTAGACTCAGACTACATTCTCGTACACATACTGCAATGTTGCGTTGACTATTGCTAAGTTGTCATCATAGATTATAGAATAAGTTGACTTGTGTAGACTCAGACTACATTCTCGTACACATACTGCAATGTTGCGTTGACTATTGCTAAGTTGTCATCATAGATTATAGAATAAGTTGACTTGTGTAGACTCAGACTACATTCTCGTACACATACTGCAATGTTGCGTTGACTATTGCTAAGTTGTCATCATAGATTATAGAATAAGTTGACTTGTGTAGACTCAGACTACATTCTCGTACACATACTGCAATGTTGCGTTGACTATTGCTAAGTTGTCATCATAGATTATAGAATAAGTTGACTTGTGTAGACTCAGACTACATTCTCGTACACATACTGCAATGTTGCGTTGACTATTGCTAAGTTGTCATCATAGATTATAGAATAAGTTGACTTGTGTAGACTCAGACTACATTCTCGTACACATACTGCAATGTTGCGTTGACTATTGCTAAGTTGTCATCATAGATTATAGAATAAGTTGACTTGTGTAGACTCAGACTACATTCTCGTACACATACTGCAATGTTGCGTTGACTATTGCTAAGTTGTCATCATAGATTATAGAATAAGTTGACTTGTGTAGACTCAGACTACATTCTCGTACACATACTGCAATGTTGCGTTGACTATTGCTAAGTTGTCATCATAGATTATAGAATAAGTTGACTTGTGTAGACTCAGACTACATTCTCGTACACATACTGCAATGTTGCGTTGACTATTGCTAAGTTGTCATCATAGATTATAGAATAAGTTGACTTGTGTAGACTCAGACTACATTCTCGTACACATACTGCAATGTTGCGTTGACTATTGCTAAGTTGTCATCATAGATTATAGAATAAGTTGACTTGTGTAGACTCAGACTACATTCTCGTACACATACTGCAATGTTGCGTTGACTATTGCTAAGTTGTCATCATAGATTATAGAATAAGTTGACTTGTGTAGACTCAGACTACATTCTCGTACACATACTGCAATGTTGCGTTGACTATTGCTAAGTTGTCATCATAGATTATAGAATAAGTTGACTTGTGTAGACTCAGACTACATTCTCGTACACATACTGCAATGTTGCGTTGACTATTGCTAAGTTGTCATCATAGATTATAGAATAAGTTGACTTGTGTAGACTCAGACTACATTCTCGTACACATACTGCAATGTTGCGTTGACTATTGCTAAGTTGTCATCATAGATTATAGAATAAGCAACCGTAACAAACACACACGTACAGAGTGAGAGAGAGAGAGAGAGAGAGAGAGAGAGAGAGAGAGAGAAAAGCTAGCAATACACTACACACAAATGTGGCTAGAACTACATCTGGCACTTTCCAAAAGTAAAGTAAGACAGACAGACAGAGAGTGGATAGAGAGAGAGTGGATATATATATATATATATATATATATATATATATATAGAGAGAGAGAGAGAGAGAGAGAGAGAGAAAATACAAATGTCATACACTACACATGAATGAGACTAGCAGATACGGCGTCTTGGTCAAACAGAAACTAAAACTTGACTATTTATAAAGATCATATTCACTAGATATTTCCCAGTGTTTTTATTGTCACTGAAAGAAACAGTAAACATCATCATCATCAAGTACCGGGCCTGCTGACGTAGGTGATCATGTCTCTCCACAACTTTCGATCTCGGCAGCTATTTATCATTTCTGTTGTTGACCTCCAGCCAAGCCATTCTCTTAAGCTGTCTGTTACTTTTTCTCTTTGCTTCCCTCTATCTTTTCGTTCCTCAATTTTTCCAGTTGTTACAATATATTCCAGTTGTTCCCTTCTCATTACATGGCCAAAAAATAGAATTGTTTCTTCCTAATATTGGAAATTAGCTCTCTTTTTGCTTTGGCCTCTTTCAGAACATGTTCATTACTCTTCTTAGCTGTCCATGTTATTCTCAACATTCTTCTGTAAAACCACATTTCTACGGACTCAGTGATTTTCTTGTCTGTTGTCCTATTTTCCATGATTCGCATCCATATGTTAAGACTGGCTCTACATAACATTTAAGAACTCTTTTTCTTGTTTCTATTGTCAAAAATGGATTCTTCAAAATAGTATCTTCATAATTTTTTTTGGAAAGCTGCTTTTGCCTGAGCCATTCTACATCTCACCACTGTTAACATGGTCTCAGTGACCAGATTTTTCTATGAACACGGCACAATTTTTGGGTGATGTGGTCGGTATCACGCCAGGCCGCCTTTACTTCCCAGAAAAATATCTGCAACTCATTTTAAGAGGCTGAGTGAACCCCGGCGCCTTGTCAACCCCAAATAAAAATCCGCCACTTCTGATAATTGAACCCGGACCTTCTGATGAGGAAACGAAAGCACTAACCAAAGATCAAGTGGTTGTAAATGTTGACAAAGGGGTTAAGAAGGGGCACTTAGTTGTAACAAAAGTATCAAGAGAATGTTAATATCAATAATGATATTCATGCCGAGCTTCCACGACGATGTTCACATACCCGTTGTGTCAGCTCTATTCGATTGTATCGATGGAAGCAATTAGTCTCATTATAGTTGGGGCATCCCCATATCCACCCCATCACCCGTTGTGCGAGCTCTATTCGATTGTATCGATGGAAGCAATTAGTCTCATTATAGTTGGGACATCCCAATATCCACCCCATCACCCGTCATAACATTTTTCGAAATGTCCAGACTGATCGTCCATGTAAGACATTGACCGTGGACACATCTTCATTACCCGAAATGTCCAGACTGATCGTCCATGTAAGACATCGACTGTAGAAACATCTTCATTACCCACTCAGCACATCAGATCGCCGTGATCCATTTTCATCACCAAATTCATCAGTCTCTCAATGTATGTGTCTTTGTCCCCACCCACCTTCTTCCCACCCCGTTAAGGAATTGATAGGAAGCTTATCGATGTCTTCTATGTACCGAATCAGGTGGCACTCAGGACACTTCCGGGAAAATGTCGGCGGTGTCATTGCGTGTTATCAGACAGCTCAGTGGCGTATCTCCGAATACGTTACAAGATCAGGTCCCAGATGAAGATTTTAGGAGTAAAGTAGATTTAGAACAGATCTTGAATTGCGTGCCTAAACAACACAATAAATTGTTGGAACATATATACAAGAAGATAAGAGAAAGAGTATCTGGGTCTACGCCTTCTGGGCCAGCTACGGCTCGAAAGGTCAATATATAGCTATACAAGAAACGGTAAACAGTATCCTGGTAAGTGTGTTAGCCTTAGTAAATAGATGTGCCGGCAAATACTGAGTGAGGTCGTCATTAAAAACCACAAAAATAATAAGCAATATTCATCCATTCTCTCGCTCTGTCTAATCTGCCCTTCCTCCTATTCTGTTCCTTTTTCTCTCTCCACTTCCTAATGTTCACCTAGTATGTGGGCGTGGGTGTCGCTAGTTTACGACATGCCGCGATATCTGCGCCTTTCGACCCGACACATTCGCCTTCAGTATGGACACATTTGGTTAATACATTTCCCGGGGCAATGACAATTTTGGGCCTACCCTTTACCGCTTTTAACTGCCAGGGACTCTTTAACGTGTGACAGAGGCTACATTGGGGCCCTCTGTTTTTCGCCGTTATCCGAGAAGGCTAGACATCGAATCTCACTTCCCTGAGACCACAGTGAGGGCCATGAACAAAACACGCATTCGAATTGAACAATTACTACCACCTATGGCGTGATTCGAATGTAAAGCCGACTTCTCAGCTCTTGATCACAAATCCCCCGTCTATGTTTTAATCTATGTGCCAAGCATTCTATGGTAGGATTGTTATTTCCCCTATTCTATATCTCGCCGCTATCTCTCTATGGTACAATTGTTAGTTCCTCTACTCTATATCTCGCCTCTAGTTCACTATGGTACAATTGTTATTTCCCCTACTCTATATTCTGCCCCTCGCTCTCTATGGTAAAATTGTTATGTCCCCTAATCTATATCTCGCCTCTAGCTCTCTGTGGTAGAATTATTTCCCCTACTCTATATCTCGCCTCTAGCTCTCTGTGGTAGAATTGTTATTTCCCCTACTCCATATCTCGCATCTAGCTCTCTGTGGTAGAATTATTTCCCCAACTCTATATCTCGCCTCTAGTTCTCTATGGTAGAATTGTTATTTCCCCTACTCCATATCTCGCCTATAGCTTTCTATGGTAGAATTGTTATTTCCCCTATTCTATATTTCGCCTCTAGCTCTCTATGGTAGAATTGTTACTTCCCCTATTCTATATTTCGCCTCAAGCTCTCTACAGTAGAATTGTTATTTCCCCTACTCTATATCTTGGATCTAGCAATCCTTGGTATAATTGTTATTTCCCCTACTATATATCTCGCCTCTAGCTCTCTATGGTAGAATTGTTATGTCACCTAATCTATATCTCGCCTCTAGCTCTCTGTGGTAGAACTATTTCCCCTACTCTATATATCTCGCCTCTAGCTCTCTGTGGTAGAATTATTTCCCCAACTCTATATCTCGCCTCTAGTTCTCTATGGTAGAATTGTTATTTCCCCTACTCCATATCTCGCCTATAGCTTTCTATGGTAGAATTGTTATTTCCCCTATTCTATATTTCGCCTCAAGCTCTCTACAGTAGAATTGTTATTTCCCCTACTCTACATCTTGGATCTAGCAATCCTTGGTATAGTTGTTATTTCCCCTACTATATATCTCGCCTCTAGCTCTCTATGGTAGAATTGTTACTTCCCCTATTCTATATTTCGCCTCAAGCTCTCTACAGTAGAATTGTTATTTCCCCTACTCTATATCTTGGATCTAGCAATCCTTGGTATAGTTGTTATTTCCCCTACTATATATCTCGCCTCTAGCTCTCTATGGTAGAATTGTTATTTCCCCTATTCTATATCTCGCCTCTAGCTCTCTATGGTAGAATTGATATTTCCCCTATTCTATATCTCGCCTCTAGCCCTCTATGGTAGAATTGTTATTTCCCCTACTCTATATCTCGCCTTTAGCTCCCTATGGTAGAATTGCTATTTCCCCTACTCTATATCTAGCATCTAGCTCTCTTTGGTATAATTGTTATTTCCCCTACTCTATATCTCGCCTCTAGCTCTCTATGGTAGAATTGTTATTTCCCCTACTCTATATCTCGCTTCTAGCTCTCTGTGATAGAATTGTTATTTCCTCTATTCTATATCTCGCCTCTAGCTCTCTATGGTAGAATTGCTATTTCCCCTACTCTATATCTCGCCTATAGCTCTCTATGATAGAATTGTTATTTCCCCAATTCTATATCTCTCCTCTAGCTCTCTATGGTAGAATTGTTATGTCCCCTAATCTATATCTCGGCTCTAGCTCTCTGTGGTAGAAATATTTCCCCTACTCTATATCTCGCCTCTAGCTCTCTGTGGTAGAACTATTTCCCCTACTCTATATCTCGCCTCTAGCTCTCTTTGGTATAATTGTTATTTCCCCTACTCTATATCTCGCCTCTAGCTCTCTATGGTATAATTGTTATTTCCCCTACTCTATATATCGCCTCTAGCTCTCTATGGTAGAATTGTTATTTTCCCTATTCTATATCTCGCCTCTAGCTCTCTATGGTAGAATTGTTATTTTCTCTATTCTATATCTCGCCTCTAGCTCTCTATGGTAGAATTGTTATTTTCCCTATTCTATATCTCGCCTCTAGCTCTCTACAGTAGAATTGTTATTTCCCCTACTCTATATCTTGGATCTAGCAATCCTTGGTATAATTGTTATTTCCCTACTATATATCTCGCCTCTAGCTCTCTATGGTAGAATTGTTATGTCACCTAATCTACATCTCGCCTCTAGCTCTCTGTGGTAGAACTATTTCCCCTACTCTATATATCTCGCCTCTAGCTCTCTGTGGTAGAATTATTTCCCCAACTCTATATCTCGCCTCTAGTTCTCTATGGTAGAATTGTTATTTCCCCTACTCCATATCTCGCCTATAGCTTTCTATGGTAGAATTGTTATTTCCCCTATTCTATATTTCGCCTCTAGCTCTCTATGGTAGAATTGTTACTTCCCCTATTCTATATTTCGCCTCAAGCTCTCTACAGTAGAATTGTTATTTCCCCTACTCTATATCTTGGATCTAGCAATCCTTGGTATAGTTGTTATTTCCCCTACTATATATCTCGCCTCTAGCTCTCTATGGTAGAATTGTTACTTCCCCTATTCTATATTTCGCCTCAAGCTCTCTACAGTAGAATTGTTATTTCCCCTACTCCATATCTTGGATCTAGCAATCCTTGGTATAGTTGTTATTTCCCCTACTATATATCTCGCCTCTAGCTCTCTATGGTAGAATTGTTATTTCCCCTATTCTATATCTCGCCTCTAGCTCTCTATGGTAGAATTGATATTTCCCCTATTCTATATCTCGCCTCTAGCCCTCTATGGTAGAATTGTTATTTCCCCTACTCTATATCTCGCCTTTAGCTCCCTATGGTAGAATTGCTATTTCCCCTACTCTATATCTAGCATCTAGCTCTCTTTGGTATAATTGTTATTTCCCCTACTCTATATCTCGCCTCTAGCTCTCTATGGTAGAATTGTTATTTCCCCTACTCTATATCTCGCTTCTAGCTCTCTGTGATAGAATTGTTATTTCCTCTATTCTATATCTCGCCTCTAGCTCTCTATGGTAGAATTGCTATTTCCCCTACTCTATATCTCGCCTATAGCTCTCTATGATAGAATTGTTATTTCCCCAATTCTATATCTCTCCTCTAGCTCTCTATGGTAGAATTGTTATGTCCCCTAATCTATATCTCGGCTCTAGCTCTCTGTGGTAGAAATATTTCCCCTACTCTATATCTCGCCTCTAGCTCTCTGTGGTAGAACTATTTCCCCTACTCTATATCTCGCCTCTAGCTCTCTT
This sequence comes from Megaustenia siamemsis, assembly GCA_032433765.1. NCBI lineage: Eukaryota > Metazoa > Mollusca > Gastropoda > Stylommatophora > Ariophantidae > Megaustenia > Megaustenia siamemsis. The sequence goes on along the minus strand of JAVIAB010000160.1, from coordinate 57,777,731 downwards.
TGGTATAATTGTTATTTCCCCTACTCTATATCTCGCCTCTAGCTCTCTATGGTATAATTGTTATTTCCCCTACTCTATATATCGCCTCTAGCTCTCTATGGTAGAATTGTTATTTTCCCTATTCTATATCTCGCCTCTAGCTCTCTATGGTAGAATTGTTATTTTCTCTATTCTATATCTCGCCTCTAGCTCTCTATGGTAGAATTGTTATTTTCCCTATTCTATATCTCGCCTCTAGCTCTCTATGGTAGAATTGTTATTTTCCCTACTCTATATCTCGCCTCTAGCTCTCTGTGATAGAATTGTTATTTCCCCTATTCTATATCTCGCCTCTAGCTATTTAGGGTAGAGTTGTTATTTCTCCTACTCTATATCTCGCCTATAGCTCTCTATGGTAGAATTGTTATTTCCCCTACTCTATATCTCGCCTCTAGCTCTCTATGGTAGAATTGTTATTTTCCCTACTCTATATCTCGCCTCTAGCTCTATGTGGTAGAATTGTTATATTTATTATTCTACTCATATTAATTATTATTATCATATTTATTATTATTGCTCAGACATGCAGTATGAGAACTTATGACAGCGTGTACCATCAAGGCAAGAGGCAATGTGGCACATTTAGCCTTATTTGTAGGTAATCCTCGATGCGGAGACGACACAAGGTGCTTGTTCAATCAAAGTCCTTCAGAACACATTTTTGAACATAGGTCAAGGACAAGGTCTTTCCATCCATCCCTTCTTCTTCTACCTTTCAGCTCCCCGTAGAGCATAGCTCTTCAACAAACACTTTCCAAGTCGTTCTGTTTCTTGCCATTCTTTTAAGACCATTCCATATCTTCCCCATCATCTTCATCTCTACTTCTGTCTGTCTTCTCCAAGAATTTTTTGGTCTTCCTCTTTATCTTTCCCCTGGGGATTCCAAAAAAGGGCCTGTTGTGTAATACTTCATCCATCCCTACTCTATGATATTTTCTCTTCTTCTCGTCAGTCTAGGACAAAGTTCTTTAGGATTCCCGTAATTTCTCTTCTCCATGTATTTCTGGATTTTCCTGGCTTTATTTTAACCTTTAGGTTCCAATAAAGTAACAGTCTTGCTTAGCTGCTGGCTTTCTAAGTGAATGTCCAATTTATCTCCTCAACTCATAATCTGTTAATCGATTTAGCTTTGTTTTGTTCTTTACCAGATATAATTATTTCTGATGTTGTCCTACCTCTCATGATCGAGATGGGATTGTCCTCAAACAATTGTTTACTAATGTTTATTTAGTTCTGTTATGACAAGTCACTAACTTGAGATATCAGCACGGATACTTTTAGATGAACAAGTCACTAACTTGAGATATCAGCACGGATACTTTTAGATGAACAAGTTACTAACTTGAGATATCACGAATACTTTTAGAAGAACAAGTTACTAACTTGAGATATCAGCACTGATACTTTTAGATGAACAAGTCACTAACTTGAGATATCAGCACGGACACTTTTAGATGAACAAGTCACTAACTTGAGATATCAGCACGGACACTTTTAGATGAACAAGTCACTAACTTGAGATATCAGCACGGACACTTTTAGATGAACAAGTCACTAACATGAGATATCAGCACGGACACTTTTAGATGAACAAGTCACTAACTTGAGATATCAGCACGGACACTTTTAGATGAACAAGTCACTAACATGAGATATCAGCACAGACACTTTTAGATGAACAAGTCACTAACATGAGATATCAGCACGGACACTTTTAGATGAACAAGTCACTAACATGAGATATCAGCACAGACACTTTTAGATGAACAAGTCACTAACATGAGATATCAGCACGGATACTTTTAGATGAACAAGTCACTAACATGAGATATCAGCACAGACACTTTTAGATGAACAAGTCACTAACTTGAGATATCAGCACGGACACTTTTAGATGAACAAGTCACTAACTTGAGATATTAGAATAAACCTTAAGATATGCCAGTCACAACTGCTAATGATAAAAGAAGATAACAGATTTTTTGTTTACATCTTAAATTCACATTTTATTTCTTCTTCTAATTGTAGATCATTTATGGAAGAAGATATCTTGAATCTGCTATATTTCGCTAATTACTACAACTTCAAACATTTCATGAGAGCGCCTCCAATTTGTGACACTGCCCGAAGATGCTATTTGCCTAAAATTAATGGATGTTTATTATAATGCAATTTGAATAGATTGAATAGTAACAAACAACACAAGAAGAGATAGAATACCAAATGAAACCATAAGAAAAATGGTAGAAACTAAACCCTGCCAATAATATATAGAACAACAACAACTTAAATGGTTTGGCCACCTGGTCAGAATGAACTCTTACCAATCACCATTAAGGGCGTTCTTCTTGAGAATGCATGGGAAAAGACCAAGAGGAAGACCCAGAAGAAGATGGATAAACGCAGTGACAGAGATATGTAACAACAAAGGAAAATCACTAATTCAGACAGTTCGAGCAGCTCAAGAACGACAAATGATATAAACCACGACACCTTTTAGGTATCAGTGAAGAGAGAAAAGACGAAGAAGATAACTGTGAGATGAAAAGTTTTAAAGACCGACTAGCTTGAACTATTTTCTGGTGTGAAACATTCGAGTGGAGCCACAAATTGAATTAACATTTCAGCTATATCTCCGGTTAATCATCTTTCATGTACCAGAACAAAATCATATGTAAATTATACTTCTGAGATGGACTTCCGGTCAATATGGCGGATAGGCGACATGAACCGTAGACGCTCTATTTGAAAAGTGTTCCTTGTTGCAGTTTCCTCATATTCCAAGTCCGGCTTGCTGACAAACAACTGAGTTTAGTGCTCTCTGCACACAGTAAGCTGTGCAAGTCATCCGGATCATGTTTCAATATTCCGATTGTTTATGATAAATGATGATGTCTGATAACGAAGGACAGTTTAGCTGCGTTCACTTTCGGTACCGCTTGGGCTTATGTCTTTTGACGTGTGCTGTGTTTGCTACGATGGGGACTGCAGCTGCCTTTCTTTGTTTGGATCCTTCAATGCGATGAGATGTTAATTCGGATGATTCCAATGACACGGGCGGTTGAGCAATTATGAATTTTAATTCGTTTTTCAGTGAAGCCGGGGGCCTTCGGCTAACTACCACTATAACTGCTACAATTATTTCTGAGATGAACACACGGGCGAGATAACTAAAATATCTTCATGAAACTACCGTGTATGAAATCAACTCTGGCGTTACAAACAGTCAAGGCTGACATTCTACTGTGTAGATGTACAAAATGGAACTCGGCTGCCATTATAATCAGATTAAACTTTCCAACGAAACAACAAATTAGTTCTGCTCTATCACTTTGAGCAGTGGCGTATCTACAGACTTGGTTTTCTACATAACCTTTGGGGCGTGCGGAGATGGTTGAAGCCAGCTGTCCTTGGCGATGGAGGTTCAAATGTGTGATCATCATCATCATCATTATGTGCCGTCTCCGCATCGAAGTACCACAAATGTGGTAGTTAAGCAATACTAGCAACAGCCCGTCTACGAAACAAATAAGATTCTGGTTTGCAATTCACACCCGTTGGTGATCCTTTGCATTCACAACTAGACCTGTTTGTTCCAATGGATTTATCATTCGACTTTTTTCAAAATTCAATAGGCCATTCTCACTATAAACTTAACGTTTTCTCGAAACTTCCATGCTAATTTCTATTTTATCCGTCGTGTAAGATACGAAAAGAACTGTCTCCCCACCACAAGTAAGTTTAGTTTAATTTAGTCGATGGACCCTAGATGCAAGAACAATAAGAAAAATAACCTCTACAGAGATGAAATGTGTTAGAAGAATGACAGGAAACAGTCTGAGAGATAAGATCAGAAATGAAGAACTGAGAAAAAAGCTAGGAATAGCCCCCGCCATATAATATATAAGGAAACAACAGGTAAAATGGTTTGGCCACGTGACAAGGCAGAAAGATCAAAACACAACACAACGAGCCTTCAGCAAACGTTTTGAGAACACCAGACCCAAGGGTCGACCATGAAAAAGATGGATTAATTGAATATTAGGAGCACTAGAAAACAATAAATATAGAAGATCATTGGAAACAGGTAAAAAATATATGGAAAGAGACATGCGAAGAAACACTGGGGAAAAGAGAACGCCAGAATAAGGCATGGATGACAGCAGAGACCCTGGATAAAATTAAAGAAAGAATGAACAAGAGGGCAGACATGGATAAAAGCAAGGCAAGAAGTGGTAAAGCCAGGACGCGGGAAGCTTACACAGAGGTGAACAAAGAAGTGAGAGGATGCATTGAAGGGGATGGGAGGAGATATATAGATGAACTGGCTGGGGAGGCAGAGGAGGCAGCAAGTGGGGGGGAATATGAAGGAACTGTACAACGGCACAAAGAAATTGGGTGGAAGGTACAGACAGATCAACGCCTTTGTCAGGGACAAGAAAGGAGGTCTGCTTGGTGATGTAAGGGAGCAAATGGAGAGATGGAAGGAGCACTTTGAGGGGCTTTTGAGCAGACCCGGCTCGGATGGTCCTCCGGGTGTGCTACCAGCAGAGGAGGAGTTGCACGTTGACTGCGGAAAACCAGGCGGGGAGGAAATAATGAAGGCCATCAAATTGTTAAAAGATGGTGGAGCCACAGGGCCAGATGGGATTCCTTCGGAAGCCATCAGGGCAGATGTTAACACCTCTGCCGGGATGTTGCAGGATCTATTGGATAAGATTTGGGAGAGGGAAGAGGTGCCTAAAGACTGGAGAGAAGGTTGTGTGATCAAGCTGCCGAAGAGGGGGGGGGGGGGGTTTACAGGGGTGCACAGATTGTAGGGGAATTGTGCTGCTGTCAGTGCCGGGAAAAATGTTGGGCAGAGTCGTTCTGGAGAGACTAAAAGAGGCTATGGGGAAGCGCTTGAGAGATGGACGGGCGGGTTTTGGGAAGAACGGATCGTGTGCTGGTCAAGTGGCTACCCTACGTGTGGTAGTTGAACAGGGTTTAGAACTAAGGTCCCCACTGTGTATTGGATTCATGGGTTGCGAAGGGGCATTTGATGGTTTAGACAGAGGAGTGCTTTGGAAGTTGCTGAGTCGTTGCGGAGTCCCCATAGAGTTTATTAACCTGATGGAGGCAATGTATGAAGGAACGGGGTGTAGTGTGGTGCGTGAAGGACAGCTTACAGAAGCATTTGAGATAAGAGCAGGAGTAGGGCGGGGATGCCTCCTGTCTCCATTTCTCTTTCTACTGGCCATAGATTGGATTATGAAAATAACTCAAGGCGACAGAGGTGGGATCCAGTGGTCGCTGACCAAGCGGCTTGATGATTTAGACTTTGCTGATGGCGTGGCTCTCCTGTCGCACAGCCATCGACGGATGCAGGATAGGATGAGTATATTGGATGAGAGATCACAACAGCTGGGACTGAGGATTAATAGAGATAGGACCAATATTGTGAGAATTAATGCAGTTGGCAATAACCATGTAAAACTAGGAGAAATGCCTCTGCTGGACGTACAGTCTTATATATATCTGGGCGGTAATATAGATAGAGAGGGAGGAACGGAAAATGATACCAAAATGGGGATATCAAAGGCGGGAGGGGCTTTCGTTGCACTGGGAAACATATGGAGATCCAGGGAAATTAGGCTAAATACAAAAATAAAAATTTTCAACTCAAATGTTAAGTCGGTCCTATTATATGGCTGTGAAACATGGAGAATGACAAAATTGACAATCACGAAAGTACAGACTTTCATTAATGGATGCTTGCGCAGAATAAAGGGATGGAAATGGCAGGACAAAGTCACTAACGTGGAATTAAGGAAATGTACCGGTCAAATACCAGTGGATAAAGAGATACAGCGAAGACGATGGCGATGGATAGGACACACACTACGGAAACCAACTGAGAGTATTACACAACAGGCCCTTTTTTGGAATCCCCAGGGGAAAAGACAAAGAGGAAGACCAAGGAATTCTTGGAGAAGACAGATAGAAGCAGAGATGAAGATGATGGGGAAGACATGGAATGATCTTAAAAGAATGGCAAAAAACAGAACGACTTGGAAAGTGTTTGTTGAAGACCTATGCTCCACCAGGAGCTAAAAGGTAAAAGAGAAGAGAGCACTAGAAAACATAACAGCAGCAGAGGCGAATATAAGAGCAAAAAACGGCAAATTATATCTCCCCTCGACGCTGAAAGGTAGATGAGGAAAGAAGGAAAGAAGAGGAAGAAGATGGATCTGTTTCTTTGCACAACGGACAACCCCATATCGCTCAGATCCCATACAGGGCCTCACCTGGAGGTCACATCGCCACGGGCTAGCAAAAGTTCTGACAAAGGTTTTAGCTCAGACTGACGAACTATGTAACATCAGCGAAGACTTTGACATTAGAGAGAGGAACTGAGCAGATCGGTTATCTCTTAATTTCTTTCCAGGACAGCGACAATATTTGGTCTGCCCCTTCAGTAACTGTCAATGTGTATATAACGTGCGCAGAGTGCAAAGTCCTTGTTTCTCGCTTTTATCCACAAGGGCTAGGCACCAGATCTCACTACCCAGAGAAGAGTAGGCATTAGATCTCACTGCCCACAGAAGACTAGGCATTGGATCTCACTACCCAGAAAAGACTAGGCATTGGATCTCACTACCCAGAGAAGACTAGGCATTTGATCTCACTACCCAGAAATAACTAGGCATTGGATCTCACTACCCAGAGAAGACTAGGCATTGGATCTCACTACCCAGAGAAGACTAGGCATTGGATCTCACTACCCAGAGAAGACTAGGCATTGGATCTCACTACCCAGAGAAGACTAAGACATTGGATCTCACTACCCAGAGAAGACTAGGCATTTGATCTCACTACCCAGAGAAGACTAGACATTGGATCTCACTACCCAGAGAAGACTAGACATTGGATCTCACTACCCAGAAAAGACTAGACATCGGATCTCACTACCCAGAGAAGACTAGACATTGGATCTCACTACCCAGAGAGGGCTAGGCATCGGATCTCAGTATACAGAGACCAAGGGAAGGTAGCGCCAAGATAAATTCACGGTTACGAAAAGAAAGATGTTCACTTCCTGTGCAGGATTGGAACCCAGGACATCTCTATCCACGGATACAAACTTCTTACCTATTGACCACTAAATACCCTCTAACAGTAAAAGCCACTACACCCACACATGATACACAAAACCCAGCAAAGCGAGTCCGAACGTGATATCCCACCTGAGGTGCCACATCTTCCTTATCACTACCACGCATCTTTCTTCATCCTTGATGGGACACCACTGACAGACTTCATCAACCATCTCCATGTATCTCTATCTGATCACCACCACACATCTTTCTTCATCCTTGATGGGACACCACTGACAGACTTCATCAACCATCTCCATGTATCTCTATCTGATCACTACCACGCATCTTTCTTCATCCTTGATGGGACACCACTGACAGACTTCATCAACCATCTCCATGTATCTCTATCTGATCACCACCACACATCTTTCTTCATCCTTGATGGGACACCACTGACAGACTTCATCAACCATCTCCATGTATCTCTATCTGATCACCACCACACATCTTTCTTCATCCTTGATGGTCGATGGGACACCACTGACAGACTTCATCAACCATCTCCATGTATCTCTATCTGATCACCACCACACATCTTTCTTCATCCTTGATGGGACACCACTGACAGACTTCATCAACCATCTCCATGTATCTCTATCTGATCACTACCACACATCTTTCTTCATCCTTGATGGGACACCACTGACAGACTTCATCAACCATCTCCATGTATCTCTATCTGATCACCACCACACATCTTTCTTCATCCTTGATGGGACACCACTGACAGACTTCATCAACCATCTCCATGTATCTCTATCTGATCACTACCACACATCTTTCTTCATCCTTGATGGGACACCACTGACAGACTTCATCAACCATCTCCATGTATCTCTATCTGATCACCACCACACATCTTTCTTCATCCTTGATGGTCGATGGGACACCACTGACAGACTTCATCAACCATCTCCATGTATCTCTATCTTATCACTTCCATACATCACTCTTCATCCTTGATGGTCGATGGGGTACCACTGACAGACTTCATCAACCATCTCCATGTATCTCTATCTTATCACTACCACACATCTCTCTTCATCCTTGATGGTCGATGGGGTACCACTGACAGACTTCATCAACCATCTCCATGTATCTCTATCTTATCACTTCCATACATCACTCTTCATCCTTGATGGTACACCACTGACAGACTTCATCAACCATCTGTCTCAATTTTCAGTAATTCTTTGTGACTCTCCGAAGTCGAAGCCTGTCCTGTTCTTTGATCTATCTTTCCATATTGTTTTTTTTTTATCTAACTCTCTTCTCCTTCCTTTCACGGATCCTTGCAGAAAGGTTTTTGCCAGGCTAGATGACAAAGATATGTGACCAAACAGTTTCATTTCTAAGTGTTCTGACGTTCCATGATTACACATGATATCGACTTCCGTTTCCAAGATGGTGGAACTAGTTCACGTTCTCTCGATCGCTGCAGAATTTGCATTTGGGGTCTGATTAATTTTGGCTCTCCATTGCAATTTTCTGCGTTAAAGTCAAAATGATGTTCTACTTAACACATCTGCGCCGATGAAGCTGAGTAGTACGCACGGCAATATTTCTTTTTGACAAATCAAGTGTTGTGAATGCTACCTTCCACTGTCTAGAGTTGATCTGCGGTTTACGTCACATTGAGTGCTGTTCAATGACCGTTGTTGGAATTGTTTGACGCAAGTCATTTACATGTTACAAAGGTACTGGTTGATCTCGAGGCAAGACGCCGGCCCCGAGACAGAGAGGTTGTGAGTTAAAATCCCGGCTGAACCAGTTGGGATTTTTATTTGTTATTTCTCTTTGCGGCAACCACCCCTGGTCTCAAGCCTGGCGAGGCCCGGCTTGAAACGTCAATTATTCATCGACGAAAAAAAAATATGAGTACCTCCAAAGACGGAGTTATCTGCCTGTGCGGCAAGGGACACCTGTGCACACGGTTGCCAGGGAAAAACGGATTAACACGCAAAATTCAGTTCCTGGTCTCCAGGAACTTCACCAGAGGTTAAAGCTGGCGAACGAAAAAAAAAAAAATTACATGTTACAACTAATTAATGTCGATTGCTCTGTAAAGTCAGTCGAAGTTTTATCTCTTTAGGGACTTTGCATCGTGTTTCGTTCGTTGTAGGCTGCATTCACTAGAGTAATCAGGAATCCATGAACGCAGCCATTGTTGTGTGTGCTACGTCATCATAATGGCTCATCGTATATCCCTAGACCGGCCATACGCTAATCTTACGGTCTGTTGTTTGATGTGCGACGGGGATAATCCGACGACTGTATTTTAAATGTTCGGAATTGGAGTCAAAAACGATGTCCTAACATCATCAAGCGCGATACATTTAAAAAAAATATGACGATCATCACTTTCAGGAAGGTGTGAACTTCTGATCAATATGGCGGATAGGCGGCAGGAACCATTGAAGACTATGTATGAAAGTGTTCCTTGTTGCAGTTTCCTCATATTCCAAGTCCTGCTTGTTGCAGGAGCTACTGAGTTAGGTGCCCTGTGCACACAGTAAGCTGTGTGTTTCATTCGTTTTGATCATGTTTCGATACTCCAATTGTTTACGATGAATGATATCTTATGTCAGGGAACAGTTGGCTGTGTTCACTTTCTGTGCGGTTTCGTCTTATGTCTTTTGGCGTGTGCTGAGACTGCTATGATTGGGACTACAACTACCTTTCTTTGTTTGGAAGATGAGATATTAATTCGGATGATTCCACTGGCACAGGCGGTTGAGCAATTATGGATTTTAATTCGTTTGTAGTGACACCATGGCCTTCCTTAACCAAAGAACCTGATACCTGCCAAATCCAAACACGGAAAACGCCCCATACATCTGCGAGATGAGGTGACCAAGTCAGGAACAATGAGTATTATATAAGCGATACATGCATCACGGAATAGCACTGAATTGACGAGGCATATAATAAATGGAAAACAAAACAAGAGGATGTAAATAGATTTGCTGTACAATGTACTTTTTAGTAGTAGAAATTGAGCAAGATCTTCTAACACTAATGGATACAAGACAATTGAGCAAGATCTTCTAACACTAATGGATACAAGACAATTGAGCAAGATCTTCTAACACTAATGGATACAAGACAATTGAGCAAGATCTTCTAACACTAATGGATACAAGACAATTGAGCAAGATCTTCTAACACTAATGGATGCAAGACAATTGAGCAAGATCTTCTAACACTAATGGATACAAGACAATTGAGCAAGATCTTCTAACACTAATGGATACAAGACAATTGAGCAAGATCTTCTAACACTAATGGATACAAGACAATTGAGCAAGATCTTCTAACACTAATGGATACAAGACAATTGAGCAAGATCTTCTAACACTAATGGATACAAGACAATTGAGCATGATCTTCTAACACTAATGGATACAAGACAATTGAGCAAGATCTTCTAACACTAATGGATACAAGACAATTGAGCAAGATCTTCTAACACTAATGGATACAAGACAATTGAGCAAGATCTTCTAACACTAATGGATACAAGACAATTGAGCAAGATCTTCTAACACTAATGGATACAAGACAATTGAGCAAGATCTTCTAACACTAATGGATACAAGACAATTGAGCAAGATCTTCTAACACTAATGGATACAAGACAATTGAGCAAGATCTTCTAACACTAATGGATACAAGACAATTGAGCAAGATCTTCTAACACTAATGGATACAAGACAATTGAGCAAGATCTTCTAACACTAATGGATGCAAGACAATTGAGCAAGATCTTCTAACACTAATGGATACAAGACAATTGAGCAAGATCTTCTAACACTAATGGATACAAGACAATTGAGCAAGATCTTCTAACACTAATGGATACAAGACAATTAAATAATCAGAGAAATAAGGATCTCAATGGCAAAGGTTTAGACTAGCAGATTAAGAACTAAAACTATGTTTCTTCACTTGTTTCTCAAGAGCTTCAACAAGAAGCGAAGAAGAAGATTTGAGTTCAATCAAAGATTGTCTAATCCTAATGGGCTTCAAAAATATCTTAAATGCCAATATTTTCAAAACTGATTCAACAATGGTTATAACATATAGAGAAACAGAAATGATTATGATAAATGACAAAACAGTTATGATTATGATAAATGACAAAACAGTTATGATTATGATAAATGACAAAACAGTTATGATTATGATAAATGACAAAACAGTTATGATTATTATAAATAACAAAAAAATAATGATTATGATAAATAATGAAATAGCAATAATTATGATAAATGACAAAACAGCAAAGATTATAATAAATGAAAAAACAGCAAAGATTATAATAAATGAAAAAACAGCAAAGTTTATAATAAATGACAAAACAGCAATAATTATAATAAATGACAAAACAGCAAAGTTTATAATAAATGACAAAGCAGCAAAGTTTATGATAAATGACAAAACAGCAAAGTTTATAATAAATGACAAAACAGCAAAGTTTATAATAAATGACAGAAGAGCAAAGATTATAATAAATGACAGAAGAGCAAAGATTATAATAAATGACAAAACAGCAAAGTTTATAATAAATGACAAAACAGCAAAGTTTATAATAAATGACAAAACAGCAAAGTTTATAATAAATGACAAAACACTAAAGCAAGTTATGGTAGTTCCTTTTGAGCTGAAGATGGCAAACAGGACACAATTTTTTGTTTAAATCTCTGAGTCTAATACATCAGTGCTCTTTTTCCTTCTAGACTTTGCAAGGACCTACAGAGTGTCTCACCATATATCCTATTCTGTGCATGACTTTCAGTTTCACATTGGAACTCATGCACGTTGTCATTGCCTCTCTATTGTTCAATGTTCTATTTTTCCAACTTAAGTACTTACTTTTGAAGCTCTCTTGTTATTGTAATGGTTGTGGTTAGTCGAAGGCCCTGGTATCACTGCAAACAAATTAAAATCCATAATTGCTCAACCACCTGTGCCAGTGGAATCATCCGAAATAAAATTCACCTCAATGAAGGATCCAAACAAAGATAGGCAGCTGCAATCCCCATCATAGCAGACACAGCACATGCCAAAGGATATAAGACCAAGCGGCACCAAAAGTGAACACAGCTGGACTGTCCTTCATCATATGATATCATCACTCATTGTAAGCAATTGGAATATCAAACACGATCCGGATGAAAAACACAGCTCACGGTGTGCACAGAGCACTAAACTCAGTAGCTCCTGCAACAAGCCGGACTTGGAATATGAGGAAACTGCAACAAGGAACACTTTTCAGACTGAGCCTCAATGGTTCTTGCCGCCTATCCGCCATATTGACCAAAAGTCCCAGTTCTCTTGTTACTCCTCATCACACGGCAAGATAAGCCCACCTTCTGTTTTCCTCATAGAAGATGCAAATGTTGATTACATGGTCGTTTCTCACATTTCTGTACTAGTCTTGAATTAATTTCATTGCTTACAAATTATTTTCCTAAGATACTTCTATCTGAATGTGCCTAATTTATTTTCAATACTTTTCTTGCTATTCAGCCACAACATGCAACAGTAAGTGTTTATCAAACTTAAATATCTAGGAACTCTTAAACAATGATAGAGGATAAAGAACATAAATAAAAACAAGATATCCAAGACCAGTGCGAGCAAAGAAACATATTGACAAATCATTGAGTGCTGCTTGAACTGTAAAACCAATATTTATCCCAAATAAAATCATCAATTAAAACTGTTGAACAAGGTGCTTCTAAGTGTAAATAAAGACAGTGATATGAGGAGAACCATGGACATGGACATACCATATTGAAGAGGTCTGGAAAACATTAAATTATTGTCATAGAGTGGGGCCTGCTGGTGAGTTTAAATAGTGGCTCACCTAGAACTTCTTCTTTTGAATTCACTCAATCACTATGTCCCTTCTTCTCAGGCATTCACATAATGACTATGTCCCTTCTACTCAGGCATTCACATAATGACTATGTCCCTTCTTCTCAGGCATTCACATAATGACTATGTCCCTTCTACTCAGGCATTCACATAATGACTATGTCCCTTCTACTCAGGCATTCGCATAATGACTATGTCCCTTCTACTGCATTCACTAATGACTATGTCCCTTCTTCTCAGGCATTCACATAATGACTATGTCCCTTCTTCTCAGGCATTCACATAATGACTATGTCCCTTCTTCTCAGGCATTCACATAATGACTATGTCCCTTCTACTGCATTCACTCAATGAATATGTCCCTTCTTCTCAGGCATTCACTCAATGACTATGTCCCTTCTTCTCAGGCATTCACTCAATGACTATGTCCCTTCTTCTCAGGCATTCACTCAATGACTATGTCCCTTCTTCTCAGGCATTCACTCAATGACTATGTCCCTTCTTCTCAGGCATTCACTCAATGACTATGTCCCTTCTTCTGCATTCACTCAATGACTATGTCCCTTCTTCTGCATTCACTCAATGACTATGTCCCTTCTTCTGCATTCACTCAATGACTATGTCCCTTCTACTGCATTCACTCAATGACTATGTCCCTTCTTCTGCATTCACTCAATGACTATGTCCCTTCTTCTGCATTCACTCAATAACTATGTCCTTTCTTCTGTACTCACTCAATGACTATGTCCCTTCTTCCCAGGCATTCACTCAATGACTATGTCCCTTCTTCTCAGGCATTCACTCAATGACTATGTCCCTTCTTCTCAGGCATTCACTCAATGACTATGTCCCTTCTTCTGCATTCACTCAATGACTATGTCCCTTCTTCTGCATTCACTCAATGACTATGTCCCTTCTTCTGCATTCACTCAATGACTATGTCCCTTCTACTGCATTCACTCAATGACTATGTCCCTTCTTCTGCATTCACTCAATGACTATGTCCCTTCTTCTGCATTCACTCAATAACTATGTCCTTTCTTCTGTACTCACTCAATGACTATGTCCCTTCTTCCCAGGCATTCACTCAATGACTATGTCCCTTCTTCCCAGGCATTCACTCAATGACTATGCCCCTTCTTCTGTATTCACTCAATGACTATGTCCCTTCTTCTGCATTCACTCAATGACTATGTCCCTTCTTCTCAAGCATACGCTTAATGACTATGTCCCTTCTTCTGCATTCACTCAATGACTATGTCCCTTTTTCTCCAGCATTCACTCAATGACTATGTCCTTTCTTCTGTATTCACTCAACGACTATGTCCTTTCTTCTGTATTCACTCAATGACTATGTCCCTTCTTCTCAGGCATTCACTCAATGACCATGCCCCTTCTTCTGTATTCACTCAATGACTATGCTCCCTTCTTCTGCATTTACTCAATGACTATGCTCCCTTCTCACGCATTCACTCAATGACTATGTCCCTTCTTCTCGGGCATTCACTCAATGACTATGTCCCTTCTACTGCATTCACTCAATGACTGTGTCCCTTCTTCTCAGGCACTCACTCAATGACTATGTCCCTTCTTCTACATTCACTCAATGACTATGTCCCTTCTTCTCAAGCATTCGCTCAATGACTATGTCCCTTCTTCTCAGGCATTCGCTCAATGACTATGTCCCTTCTTCTCAGGCATTCACTCAATGACTATGTCCCTTCTTCTCAGGCATTCACTCAATGACTACTTCCCCTTTTCTTCTGTCCTTAAAGGGCATTAAGTGAATGTAGATGCAATGCAATTATCTATATACTTGACTGCAATGTTTTACACCAGAGATCCAGCATATGTGAAATAAACAAAGCCTTTGTGAGTACTGGATCCCCTCCCCTTCCACCCACTTTGATCCTAGGTTGCTTGATCTGATTAGTTTTACTGTCTCACGAACCACTAAGTAGGACCTTGATCAGCTTTGGTTCACTGATCATGATGCAAGCAGTCAGCTGTCAGTCACTGACCGTTTTCAACCATGTTGTTGTGTGTCTTGAGCCCTGACCAAAATGCTGTGACACGTGGAGGAGATATTGGGGAATTCCTGACTGCAATGAAATTGGTTCAATGGATGGAATAGAACAGAACAGAATAGAGTAGAATAGAATAGAATAGAATAGAATTGGACCCTGACCAAAAGCAACCTTTCAGAGAACATAGAAAGCTGAGATTAATAGAGAGGGCAGATTTTGGGTGAAGGAAAGCCATAGATAAGTGAAGGAATTTAGCTGCATGAGAGGATATCTACTTGGTTACAGCTGGCAAAATATAAGGAAAGTGTATAGATGGTAAAGAGAGAAGATACTGGATAGCTTGGTGTCGTGGCGCAGTAAACAGTCTACAATAGAACTGATATGATGTACTGATGACAGAGAGTTGCTGAAGGACATTCACCAGCTGGCATGGCAAATAATGATGAGAGGACGGTATAAGACATTTTGGCCAATGCTTGCTCTGTTGAAACACGGGCTAAGAAGAAAAGGAGGAAAAATTTAAAAATAGAAAAAAACTGGTATGTTAGAAGCTTTACGTGATTAGTGGACGACACAGATCAAATGACGTTTCGGCCTAATAGGCCTTCAGCAAGAACAAACAAAAAAAACACACGGATATGTAAGTAAAAAAGCTAAGAAGAAAAGCAAGACAAACTGGCAGGAGGGATCAAAAGTAAGAGTTTATAGAAGCTTTTTTTTTAAAAGAAAGGGTTAACAGTAAATTAAAATAATAATAAGCATTGAATATTAGAAATTGAGGTTGCTCAACTCCTGTGTGATACCAGTACTAACATATAGGCACAAGTGTAAGCTGAATTCATTCAGACTTTAGATAGGAAATTAAATGCCTTTGTGAACAGATATTTCCAAAGAGTCTACTGAGTTTAGTGCTCTGTGCACACCGTGAGCTGAGTTTTTCATCTGGATCATGTTCAACATTTCAATTGCTTAAGATAAACGATGATATCATTGGTGAAGGATAGATTGTTGAGTTCACTTTTATATCGGCTATGCCTTGTGCTGTGGCAGCTATGATGAGGACTGTAGCTGCCTTTCTTTGTTTGGATCCTTCAATGAGATGAGATGTTAATTTGGATGATTCCACTGGCATGAGTGGTTTAGCAATTATGGATTTTAGTTCATTTGAAGCAATATTGGGGTCTTCGGCTAACTACAACTACTATTTCCAAAGAATCTCAAACAGAGAGAATACATTTCAACTGAACTGATAAGTGATGGATCTAAACAATAATATGTGCCGAGCTTTATAAGAAAAGACGTGGGAAATACATCAGTCATGTATTAAGAATGAATGAAGAAAGACTTCTCCATCAGGCAATTTTGTGCAAACAATGTGGTAAAAAAAAGCAATGAAGACCAAGAGAACTGCTACTCAGAACAATCATAGAGAAGGTTCAACAATAGGACTAAGAAACAATCAAAACCTACAAGAACTAGCAGCAAATCATCAATTGTGGAGAACTATGATTTATTCTTCTTTGTGTCGTGTGTTCGCGGTTCGACAGGCAAACACATAGTTCGACAACAATGGCGCCGGCCAGGTATGTTCAACCCGAATGTGAAAAGTCTGTGACGGTGGATGGGCCAGAAGAATCAAAAATGATCAACAGCCTAGAAAGCAAAAACAGCAAAGTGTGAGGTACACATGAGGCATATTCAGAACTTGAAAGACGAATCTGGCACTGTGAAAGAGATTGGAGCCTCATCACATAACATTCCAAAGAAACCCATGGAGAGAAATTCTAACTATTGTTTTAGGAAAGGTAAAAGAGGCAGATGCAGACCAAGACTAACATGGACGAGTAACATCAAAAGATGGACAAGTCAACCTATGACAATCTGCACCATCAAAGCAGGAGACAGAGTGGAATGGCGCTCCATGGTAGCCAACCTTCGATGCAGAGATGGCACTCAATGATGATGACTTCCACTTCATGTGCTGTCTTCAGCCCAAGAATCTTTAGCCCGAGAAGAAAATGAATAAGAATGAAATGAAAAGAAAAAAAACAAAATACACCAGAAACTGTCTGCACATCAACTTCTTGAAATGAGATGTGCTTTCCCTGAAGCTCTGTACAAGGATTTGTCAGTCACTCCACCATCTACAATGTGAGAACTTCTGGTACTGCACCAAGTGCTATGATATAAGTTCTGGTCATTCATTATCCCTTTGTTCTTCTTCAGTTAACAGTGTATGACACTATTTCTGCTACCTTGTGGCCAAGTGCATAATTTCAGCACTGATTTCTTCAAGATGTCTTTGGTCTTGCTTTACCTTACGACAAAGCAGCAATTGTTTGTAGTCTGAGTTTCTCCTAGGAAAACAAACTAATGATTCATTTTTTTTTATCTTAACCTACTACTTGTGTTGTGTAGTATCACAGAGAAGAGGAATGTATAATTTCCTGGCCTTCGCTAGTTGAGTTGTCATACCGATTTCACTTAATGTCTCATTGACTCCCCAATATATCCCTTTCTGGGTTTCCTTTTTGCTCTGTAGCCAGATGTTTTTCATGTTTAGTTTAGTTGACAGGTCATCCTCATATGTATCGGACAAGTTCGTATGTGCTCAGATCTTCTCCGAAGTATATCTCTCAAAGTGACTTATGGCACTGGTGTTGTGATGGCGTACAAGTTTTCATTGGATTCCTACATAGCACTCCATGCTGGTATCTTCCCCCTGGACATGATAGTCATGCAGTCTGTTTATGGTTGCAGATTTAGGGTCAATTTTTCATCCAGCATCCCTGAGAGCATTCAGAATGTCAGAATGGTCCATTGCCCTTCTGCACTTTTTTTTGTTGTGTTCACCAGCTTTCACCTCTGGTGATATCCCTAGAGGCTAGGGACTGAATTTAGCATGTTAATCTGCTTTTTCCTGGCAGCTGTGTGCACATGTTTCCAGTGGCTTCAGAGAGAAATCATAAATAAAAATCCCAACTGGTGCAGCCAGGATTTGAACTTCTCTATCTTGAGACTGGCATCTTGCCTCAAGACCAACCAGTCCACCCCCTCTCCCCTCCTTCTGCACTCAACATCAGCCACACTGCCAAGTCTGTAAGCATGTTCATTACCTCTTACAGCCAAGTGCCTTGGCATGAAAATGATGCCTCTTTTGTGAGACTACACCTTCCCAAAAACTCCGACATCAGGCATTGTGCCCAGCCAGTTGTGATCTCTTTCAAGTAACATTCTCCTGCTGCAGGTTGTTTGATTTCATGTGTGGTCACATATTTAAACTATTCTGAAGATATGATTCATGATGTAGAAATGTGGTTTTACAGAAAAATGATGAGATTATCATGGACAGCTAAGAAGAGTAATGAAAACGTTCTGAAAGAGGCCAAATAAAAAAGAGAGCTAATTTCCAATATTAGCAATATTTATTTATCCTCTATTAGGAAAAAGGTTTAATAAATAAACTAACCACCACCCACACAAACAGCACTGGGAAGAAAGAATCATCATTTTTTGGCCATGTAATGAGAAGAGAACAGCTGGAATATATTGTAACAACTGGAAGAATTGAGGGACGAAGAGATAGAGGGAAGCAAAGATAAAAGATATCAGGCAGCTTAAGATAATGGCTGGGCAGAAGGTCAACAACAGAAATTATAAATAACTGTCGAGATCAAAAGTTGTGGAGAGACATGATCACCTACGCCAGCAGGTCCTGTCCTTGATGATGATCATTTGATGTTGAATAAAGCCAATAGCTGTGTTACAGCCATCGTTTTTCTCAACGCCTCATCTATAATCTCAACGCCTCATCTATAATCTCAATGCCTCATCTATAATCTCAACGCCTCATCTATAATCTCAACGCCTCATCTATAATCTCAATGCCTCATCTATAATCTCAACGCCTCATCTATAATCTCAACGCCTCGTCTATAATCTCAATGCCTCATCTATAACCTCAATGCCTTATTTATAATCTCATCTCTCCTATATATATTTACAGCTTTTCTTAAATACTCTATTTTGCATGTTGTTATTTTATGCTTGTGTCTTACTTTATTTTGCATGTTGTTATTTTATGCTTGTGTCTTTAAAGAATTACCCATGTCTGACACTGGTAGTACAATGTGGGCAGAAACAACGTTCCTATTAATTTGTTTTTTTAATTTGCATAATCATATACAGATATTTGAGCTGCAATAGCTCAGTGGTTAGTGAACTGGACTACAAAAGACAAGAGGTAGGGTTTGATATCAACCAACGGCTTTCAGGTTCACCCAGCCTTAAATGGGTACCGGATTTTTCTGGGAAGGTAAAGCGGCACGGGCGTAATACCGACCACATTACCCCAAAAATCATGTGCTGAAGATCTGTAAAATTTATGGTCACTAACATCATATTCCCTATACGCCACTTGGCGTGACGGGGGTACTTTACATTTTTACTATATACAGATATTTCTAAGTAGTTACTATAAGATAGCTATCTAATTTTCCATTGCCAGTAAAATACTGCCTATGTATGTGTAATCTCATCTTATTTAGAATCTGGACATTGTTACAAAAATAAGGTTGAGTTGTATTGTGATTTATTGTCACTTTTTGTGTCTTTAATGTTGCTTATCTCCATGTTGAACTTCTGTCAAAGAAAAGTTTTGCTGTTGAAATTGGCTCTTTCTTTGGCAGGTTTTATTAAGCATTTCTGATCAAGTTTTCCTTGGATTGGCAAATATGCTCCTCCTGAATGAATTTATTACTGGCTACTCTACCACAGCCTTTGCCTTACAGCAAACAGAGCATAGTCTTTATTTTTTTAAACTGTTAGGAAATTAATAATCTCAAGGAAGAATTTAAAATTATTATTCAAGATGATCTGGCAGAAAGATTTTAAGAACTTTATGTGTTCACTGGTTTCAGGTGCCTAAAATATTATAGTTTTAAGAACACAGTGATTAAACAAGTCATCAGTAAATGCAACAATAACACAAGATTGATGTACCAATCACAAAAAAAAAAAAGATGGACTGAAGCAATATTAGAAACAAAAGGAAACATAACAGCAAGAGAGACAAGCAGAAAAGTAAAAAAACAGCAATATTTATCGCCACACAACACCAAAAGACAAGTAAGGATAAAAAAAGATTAACCAAGTTGCTAATTTCTACAGTTGACAAAGCCTTTATCACAGAAAGTGCTATTATAAAATCGCAACACTACCTTACTTCCATTGATCAAGAATGTAAAACAAAAATACAACATCTGCACTTATAAAAATATAAATCATGACATTAAGATGGAAAAAGAAACACAGCTACAGAGCACCACAGAAACCTGATAGCTGAATTAAAATATCAAGAAAGAACACTCTTCAAATATAATATATTTTTTAAAAATATATATATATAATATCATGTACAAAGAAATAAACATCATGTACAATAATAAAGCCAAATATTTGGACAGCTTTGATTAACAAGTTACAGCTTCAGCTTTGACTAAACAAGTTACAGCTACAGCTTTGACTAAACAAGTTACAGCTACAGCTTAGATTAAACAAGTTACAGCTACAGCTTAGACTAAACAAGTTACAGCTACAGGTTTGACAAAACAAGTTACAGCTAAAGCTTAGACTAAACAAGTTACAGCTACAGCTTAGACTAAACAAGTTACAGCAACAGCTTAGACTAAACAAGTTACAGCTACAGCTTAGATTAAACAAGTTACAGCTACAGCTACAGCTTAGACTAAACAAGTTACAGCTACAGCTAAGATTAAACAAGTTACAGCTACAGCTACAGCTTAGAGTAAACAAGCTACAGCTTAGACTAAACAAGTTACAGCTACAGCTTAGACTAAACAAGTTACAGCTACAGCTTAGACTAAACAAGTTACGGCTACAGCTTAGACTAAACAAGCTACAGCTCAGACTAAACAAGCTACAGCTTAGACTAAACAAGTTACAGCTACAGCTTAGACTAAACAAGTTACAGCTACAGCTACAGCTTAGACTAAACAAGCTACAGCTAAACCTTAGACTAAACAGGTTACAGCTACAGCTTAGACTAAACAAGTTACGGCTACAGCTACAGCTTAGATTAAACAAGTTACAGCTACAGCTTAAACTAAACAAGCTACAGCTTAGACTAAACAAGTTACAGCTACAGCTTAGACTAAACAAGCTACAGCTTAGACTAAACAAGCTACAGCTACAGCTTAGACTAAACAAGTTACAGCTACAGCTTAAACTAAACAAGCTACAGCTTAGACTAAACAAGTTACAGCTACAGCTTAAACTAAACAAGCTACAGCTTAGACTAAACAAGTTACAGCTACATCTTAAACTAAACAAGCTACAGCTTAGACTAAACAAGTTACAGCTACAGCTTAAACTAAACAAGCTACAGCTTAGACTAAACAAGTTACAGCTACAGCTACAGCTTAGACTAAACAAGTTACAGCTACAACTTAGAATAAACAAGTTACAGCTTAGACTAAACAAGTTACAGCTACAGCTACAGCTGAGACTAAACAAGCTACAGCTTAATCTAAACAAGTTACAGCTACAGCTTAGACTAAACAAGTTACAGCTACAGCTACAACTTAGACTAAACAAGTTACAGCTACAGCTTAGACTAAACAAGTTACAGCTACAGCTTAAACTAAACAAGCTACAGCTACAGCTTAGACTAAGCAAGTTACAGCTACAGCTAGAGCTTAGACTAAACAAGTTACAGCTACAGCTTAGACTAAACAAGTTACAGCTACAGCTTAGACTAAACAAGCTACAGCTTAGACTAAACAAGTTACAGCTGCAGCTTAGTCTAAACAAGCTACGGCTTGGGCTAAACAAGTTACAGCTACAGCTTAGACTAAACAAGTTACAGCTACAGCTTAAACTAAACAAGTTACAGCTACAGCTTAGACTAAACAAGTTACAGCTACAGCTTAGACTAAACAAGTTACAGCTACACCTTAGACTAAACAAGTTACAGCTACAGCTACAGCATAGACTAAACAAGCTACAGCTACAGCTTAGACTAAACAAGTTACAGCTACAGCTTAGACTAAACAAGCTACAGCTTAGACTATACAAGTTACAGCTACAGCTTATACTAAACAAGTTACAGCTTAAACTAAAAAAGCTACAGCTTAGACTAAACAAGCTACAGCTACAGCTTAGACTAAACAAGCTACATCTTAGACTAAACAAGTTACAGCTACAGCTTAGACTAAAAAAGTTACACCTACAGCTTACACTAAACAAGTTACAGCTACAGCTTAGACTAAACAAGCTACAGCTACAGCTTTGACTAAACAAGCTACAGCTACAGCTTAGACTAAACAAGCTACAGCTACAGCTTAGACTAAACAAGCTACAGGTACAGCTTAGACTAAACAAGCTACTGCTACAGCTACAGCTTAAACTAAACAAGCTACAGCAACAGCTTAGACTAAACAAGCTACAGCAACAGCTTAGACTAAACAAGTTACAGCTTAGGGCCTCGCAATCCAAGGAGACCCCCAATTTGTTTATATTATTATCTATGATAAAGATCTTCTGGGAGTGGACCTCAAAGTTTCATTTACCTTAGCTCGGGGTCTCACGATATGAAGGAGCCTCAAAGTTTCATTTATCTTAGCTCGGGGTCTCACGATATGAGGGAGCCTCAAAGTTTCATTTATCTTAGCTTGGGGTCTCACGATATGAGGGGGCCTAAAAGTTTCATTTATCTTAGCTCGGGGTCTCACGAAATGAGGGAGCCTCAAAGTTTCTTTTATCTTAGTTTGGGGTCTCACAATATGAGGGGGCCTCAAAGTTTCATTTATCTTAGCTCGGGGTCTCATGATATGAGGGAGCCTCAAAGTTTCATTTATCCTAGCTTGGGGTCTCACAATATGAGTGGGCCTTTAAGTTTCATTTATCTTAGCTTGGGGTCTCACGATATGAGGGAGCTTCAAAGTTTCATTTATCTTAGCTTGGGGTCTCACGATATGAGGGGGCCTCAAAGTTTCATTTAGCTTAGCTTGGGGTCTCACAATATGAGGGGGCCTCAAAGTTTCATTTAGCTTAGCTTTGGGTCTCGCAATATGAGGGGGCCTCAAAGTTTCATTTAGCTTAGCTTGGGGTCTCACAATATGAGGGGGCCACAAAGTTTCATTTAGCTTAGCTTGGGGTCTCACAATATGAGGGGGCCTCAAAGTTTCATTTAGCTTAGCTTTGGGTCTCGCAATATGAGGGGGCCTCAAAGTTTCATTTAGCTTAGCTTGGGGTCTCATGATATGAGGGGCCTCAAAGTTTTATTTAGCTTAGCTTTGGGTCTCGCAATATGAGGGGGCCTCAAAGTTTCATTTATCTTAGCTTGGGGTTTCACAATATGTGGTGTCTTCAAAATTTTATTTAGCTTAGCTTGGGGTCTCACGATATGAGGGGGCCTCAAAGTTTCATTTAGCTTAGCTTGGGGTCTCACAATATGAGGGGCCTCAAAGTTTTATTTAGCTTAGCTTGGGGTCTCACAATATGAGGGGCCTCAAAGATTAATTTAGCTTAGCTTGGGGTCTCACAATATGTGGGGCCTCAAAGTTTTATTTAGCTTAGCTTGGGGTTTCATAATATGTGGTGTCTTCAAAGTTTTATTTAGCTTAGCTTGGGGTCTCACAATATGAGGGGGCCTCAAAGTTTCATTTAGCTTAGCTTGGGGTCTCACAATATGTTGTGTCTTCAAAGTTTAATTTAGCTTAGCTTGGGTTTCACAATATGAGGGGCCTCAAAGTTTTATTTAGCTTAGCTTGGGGTTTCACAATATGTGGTGTCTTCAAAGTTTCATTTAGCTTAGCTTGGGGTTTCACGATATGAGGGGGCCTCAAAGTTTCATTTAGCTTAGCTTGGGGTCTCACGATATGAGGGGGCCTCAAAGTTTCATTTAGCTTAGCGTGGGGTTTCACAATATGTGGTGTCTTCAAAGTTTCATTTAGCTTAGCTTGGGGTTTCACAATATGAGGGGCCTCAAAGTTTTATTTAGCTTAGCTTGGGGTTTCACAATATGAGGGGCCTCAAAGTTTTATTTAGCTTAGCTTGGGGTCTCACAATATGAGGGGGCCTCAAAGTTTCATTTAGCTTAGCTTGGGGTCTCACAATATGTGGTGTCTTCAAAGTTTCATTTAGCTTAGCTTGGGGTTTCACAATATGAGGGGGCCTCAAAGTTTCATTTAGCTTAGCTTGGGGTCTCACAATATGTGGTGTCTTCAAAGTTTCATTTAGCTCAGCTTGGGATTTCACAATATGAGGGGCCTCAAAGTTTCATTTAGCTTAACTTGGGGTCTCACAATATGAGGGGGCCTCAATGTTTCATTTAGCTTAGCTTGGGGTCTCACGATATGAGGGGGCCTCAAAGTTTCATTTAGCTTAGCTTGGCGTCTCACGATATGAGGGGGCCTCAAAGTTTCATTTAGCTTAGCTTGGGGTCTCACGATATGAGGGGGCCTCAAAGTTTCATTTAGCTTAGCTTGGGTTCTCAGAATATGAGGGGGCCTCAAAGTTTCATTTAGCTTAGCTTGGGGTTTCATAATATGTGGTGTCTTCAAAGTTTTATTTAGCTTAGCTTGGGGTCTCACGATATGAGGGGGCCTCAAAGTTTCATTTAGCTTAGCTTGGGGTCTCACAATATGTGGTGTCTTCAAAGTTTCATTTAGCTTAGCTTGGGGTTTCACGATATGAGGGGGCCTCAAAGTTTCATTTAGCTTAGCTTGGGGTCTCACGATATGAGGGGGCCTCAAAGTTTCATTTAGCTTAGCGTGGGGTTTCACAATATGTGGTGTCTTCAAAGTTTCATTTAGCTTAGCTTGGGGTTTCACAATATGAGGGGGCCTCAAAGTTTCATTTAGCTTAGCTTGGGGTCTCACAATATGTGGTGTCTTCAAAGTTTCATTTAGCTCAGCTTGGGATTTCACAATATGAGGGGCCTCAAAGTTTCATTTAGCTTAACTTGGGGTCTCACAATATGAGGGGGCCTCAATGTTTCATTTAGCTTAGCTTGGGGTCTCACGATATGAGGGGGCCTCAAAGTTTCATTTAGCTTAGCTTGGCGTCTCACGATATGAGGGGGCCTCAAAGTTTCATTTAGCTTAGCTTGGGGTCTCACGATATGAGGGGGCCTCAAAGTTTCATTTAGCTTAGCTTGGGTTCTCAGAATATGAGGGGGCCTCAAAGTTTCATTTAGCTTAGCTTGGGGTCTCACGATATGAGGGGCCTCAAAGTTTCATTTAGCTTAGCTTGGGGTCTCACGATATGAGGGGGCCTCAAAGTTTCATTTAGCTGAGCTTGGGGTCTCACGAGATGAGGGGGCCTCAAAGTTTCATTTAGCTTAGCTTGGGTTCTCAGAATATGAGGGCGCCTCAAAGCTTCATTTAGCTTAGCTTGGGGTCTCACGATATGAGGGGGCCTCAAAGTTTTATTTATCTTAGCTTGGAGTCTCACAATATGAAGGGGCCTCAAAGTTTTATTTATCTTAGCCTGTTTCAGGCCCAAGTCTAAATCTGGGCCTGCTTGAAGTTTGTGGTAGTGTATGAGTTAAGATAATTGGACAATACGAAGTGAAATAAACTGAGGCTAGTAGATTAAGAACTATAACTTTTCATCTTGCACATCTGAAGGGCTAAAAGAAACGATGAAGATGACTGCATTCAGTAATAAATTGTATTATCATGTGTTTACAATGTAATGTGTTTATTGATCATAATATTGTGTTACTATTTTAAAGAACCTAAGATTCATATTGATGTTAAGCTAATGTGAACAATAATTTAAAATCATTAATTTAATGTGTTTATTGATTATAAGAATCTGATTGTTTATTAATTTTAAATACCCACTCATTTATTGATTTTAAGAGCACAATGTGTTTACTGTTGCTAAGGACCTAATGTGTTGACTGTTGCTAAGGACCTAATGTGTTTACTGTTGCTAAGGACCTAATGTTTCTAATGTTGCTAAGGATCTAGTGTGTTTACTGTTGTTCAGGACCTAATGTGTTTACTATTGTTCAGGACCTAATGTGTTTACTGTTGTTAAGATCCAAATATGTTCACTGTTGTTTAGAACTTAATGTGTTTACTGTTGTTCGGGACCTAATGTGTTCACTGTTGTTTAGAACTTAATGTGCTTACTGTTGTAAAAATCTAATGTGTTTACTGTTGTTTAGGACCTAATGTGTTTACTGTTGTTAAGGATCTAATGTGGTTACTGTTGTTTAGGACCTAATGTGTTTATTGTTGTTTAGAATCTAACATTGTTTTACTATTGTGTAGGATCTAATATGTTTGCTGTTGTTTAGGACCTTATGTGCTTATTGTTGTTTAGGATCTAATGTGTTCACTGTTGTTATGGAACTAATGTGTTTACTGTTGTTAAAGACTAAATGTGTTTATTGTTATTAAATACCGAATGTGTTTACTGTTGTGAAGGACCTAATGTATTTACCATTGTTAAGGACCTAATGTGTTTACTGTTGTTAAGGACCTAATGTGTTTACTGTTGTTAAGGACCTAATGTGTTTACTGTTGTTCAGGTCCTAATGTGTTTACTGTTGTTAAGGACCCAATGTGTTTACTGTTGTTAAGGACCTAATGTATTTACTGTTGTTAAAGACCTAATGTGTTTACTGTTGTTAAGGACCTAATGTGTTTACTGTTGTTAAAGACCTAATGTGTTTACTGTTGTTAAGGACCTAATGTGTTTGCTGTTGTTAAGGACCTAATGTGTTTACTGTTGTTAAGGACCTAATGTGTTTACTGTTGTTAAGGACCTAATGTGTTTACTGTTGTTAAGGACCTAATGTGTTTACTGTTGTTAAGGACCTAATGTGTTTACTGTTGTTAAGGACCTAATGTGTTTACTGTTGTTAAGGACCTAATGTGTTTACTGTTGTTAAAGACCTAATGTGTTTACTGTTGTTAAGGACCTAATGTGTTTACTGTTGTTAAGGACCTAATGTGTTTACTGTTGTTAAGGACCTAATGTGTTTACTGTTGTTAAGGACCTAATGTGTTTATTAATTTTTTTTTTAAATAATGTATTTATTGATTCTAAGTACCAAATTAATGTGTTTATCAATTTTAAGAAACTAGCGTTCATTCATTTTTACATTCATTGAAGGCAACGTGTTTACTGATTTTAATAACTTGACGTGTTTTTTTTTTTTTAACTTTAAAAATGTATTATTGATATTATATGTATTGATTTTAAGAACCCGGCGTTCATTGAATAACTTTAAGAAATATGTTTGTTTAAGTCCCTAATGAGCCTAATGTCACAAACACATTAGTAATAATATATGTTTAGTTTATTGATTATAGGAACATCAAATAATTGTGTACTTATTTATTGTAACAATCTAATCATATGTTTATTGATTTTAAGAAAATAATTTGTTGATTGAATAAAAGTTACTGGTAGGAACTTAATTTAATTTATTAAAGAAAACTTCCGACTGAGTGTTAAGTCAAGTTAAGCACACTCAAACGACTAGAGCAAGTGACTGAGGGTTGAAACAGTCTACTTTCTACAAGTTCACATATTTCGTTCTTTTTTTTTTTTTAAATAAGACATACAATAAAATACATTGATTCTCATTATAAAACATAATTGATTACGTTTCAGTTTACTCACTGAAAGTCGAACTAAAACCTTGGAAACTCATCAAATGAAAAAAAAAAAACAATTTAGAACAACAAGCCACCAAGGCTCCCAAGTTCATTGAGTCCCCGATCAAGTTTCTGTACCTGGTAGATGTGTTACCTGCTAACAACACTACTACTACAGGTAATCAATGAGTTCACTATATTTACCACAATTTTCTGCCGTTTTCACCGAGTCTAGATCTGATAATCTAAATGTACAACAAACTTCAAAGAGAAGATTCACCTTCTCAAATTTCAGCAAACAACAAGGGTCACACGGTTCACTTCTGCCGTCTTACCTTCAGCCCAACACGGGACCTCCAACGTCGACATCAAACAGAAGAGAATCACAAAGTCCCATAAAACAAGGTGCATTATTTCTACCTGGTCGTCTCACTTGATGACTATTTTAATTACGTCATGTCCACCGAAATACTATTAATCCAGTCCATTGATTTATGAGTAATCCTGAGCCATTGACGAGATATCAAAGAACTACTTTAATTTTCTTTTCCTTATTAATTTCAGTCAAGCTCCCATAACGCCACACACCTTTGACAACACAGTTGTAGGACACTACACATACCTGAGCTAACGACAGCTTCGGTGACACTCGGAGCAAAGTTCGGTGACATTCGGGACCAGTTTCGCTGACTCGGGACATGTTTCGGTGGTAACTTAAGGGTCAACTTCGGTGACGCTCGGGCTCGTTCGGGCCATGTTTGTTTTCCTAGCGGCCAAGTTCGTTAATTTCCGTGTCGAAATCGTGAATGTCTCTAAAGCTAACGAGTCTGCGGAATTTCCCAAATTCAAGAATTAAATCGGTCGAGAATAACAGAAAATACACAGAAGAGAAGTTGCTCTTCAAAACTTCAACTGACAGTTCTAAATTGTAGAAGATAGACACCAGCTTTCAACCAACCGTCTGTAAAGATTCAAATGACATATATAATTCTGGGCCGTTTCTTATCCTTCTTCTAGGGACCACTCAGTTCAGAGCTACAACTACCTTGGACATACTATAACCAGTGATGGAACATGTACAACTGAAATAAACAAAAGAATAGGAATGGCAAAAAGTAATTTCAATGCCATGAAAAATATACTAACATCAAAACAAATAACACCAGAGTTAAAACTAAGAATAGCAAAATGTTACATCTTCTCAATATCCCTGTATGATGCAGAAACATGGAGAAAAGAAAACAGAATTGAGAATTGAAGCCTTTGAAATGTGTATTTATAGAATAATAGGTAGAATTGG
Organism: Megaustenia siamemsis; assembly: GCA_032433765.1. Lineage (NCBI taxonomy): Eukaryota > Metazoa > Mollusca > Gastropoda > Stylommatophora > Ariophantidae > Megaustenia > Megaustenia siamemsis. The sequence continues at coordinate 57,748,702 of JAVIAB010000160.1, read as the reverse complement.
ATGGAAAGAAAAGAAAACAAACGAGGAAGTTTTAAAACAACTGAAAATGTTAAGAGAGCTATTAAACACAATTAGAACAAGACAAATGACATTTTTGGGGCATGTTAAAAGACACAACAGTGTAATAAAATAATATTGGAAGGAAAAATACATGGTAAAAGAGGCAGAGACAGATCAAGACTAACATTGGCGAGTAACATCAAAAGATGGACAAATCAGCCTATGACAACCTGCACCAACAAGGCAAGAGATAGAATGGAATGGCGCTCCATGGTAGCCAACCTTCGATGCGGAGACGTCACTCATTGATGATGATGATGATGATGATGATGATGATGATGATGATGATGGACCACTCATTCAATCTAATTGACTATTTGCGTGCCAGTCACGTATAGTATTTTATAATGTCAGTCATTGTATTCAAGTATTGAATGTGATATTTCATGATATATTATAACTAAGTATTCATAACATCACTCTTGGCTCAAAAATCAAGCAGCTGAGTACGCTTGTTATATCAATTATTCTATATGCTTGCAAAACATGGACATTAGATCTACAAAAGAAGTTCAAAGTTATGGAGACGAATATATCGTAAGATCATGGGTATCTCTTCTTTAGATCGTAAGACGAAAGCAATAGTTCGCAAAAAGTTACAAATAGTGGGACAATAAGCAATTGACTATTTGAGGAAGCGCTAAATGGAATCGTTATTTGGTTATTTGGTTATGGAAGGCCCCGGTATCACTGCAAACGAATTAAAATCCATAATTGCTCAAACGCCCGTGCCAGTGGAATCATCCGAATTAATAATTCATCTCCCAAACAAAGAAAGGTAGCTGTAGTCCCCATCATAGCAGTCTCAGCACACGCCAAAAGACATAAGGCGAAACCGCACAGAAAGTGAACACAGCCAACTGTTCCCTGTCATACGACATCATCATTCGTCGTAAACAGTTGGAATATCGAAACACGATCAAAACAGATGAAACACACAAAGTGGAATGGTATAGCTAGGTATCTCAGAAAATATCAAATATACCAAATATGAAACATTATGCGGTATTTCTTCATAAAACATAAAATAGACAATGGTATTAAGCAATTCGGCTAACAGAAAGACATGACAAACTACTACAACGTTTCGGCAAAAACATTCACCAGGTACACCAAACAAATAAGAGAGACGCGATAGCTCAGTGGTTAGTGAACTGGACTACAAAGGACAAGGGGTAGGGTTCGATCCCAACGATAGCTCAGTGGTTAGTGAACTGGACTACAAAGGACAAGAGGTAGGGTTCGATCCCAACGATAGCTCAGTGGTTAGTGAACTGGACTACAAAGGACAAGAGGTAGGGTTTGATCCCAACCGACGGCTTTCAGGTTCACCCAGCCTTTAATGGGTACCGGATTTTTTTCTGGAAAAGTAAAGCGATACGGGCGTAATACCGACCACATTACCCCAAAAATCATGTGCCGAAGGTCTGTAAAATGTATGGTCACTAACACCATATTCCCTATACGCCACTTGGCGTGACGGGTCACTAACACCATATTCCCTATACGCCACTTGGCGTGACGGGTCACTAACACCATATTCCCTATACGCCACTTGGCGTGACGGGTCACTAACACCATATTCCCTATACGCCACTTGGCGTGACGGGTCACTAACACCATATTCCCTATACGCCACTTGGCGTGACGGGTCACTAACACCATATTCCCTATACGCCACTTGGCGTGACGGGTCACTAACACCATATTCCCTATACGCCACTTGGCGTGACGGGGGTACTTTACTTTTTTTTTCTGCCAAACAAACAACTCTTAACCGCTATTCTTTTCGCCATTTCTTAGGAGCTGTGTTGTGCTTTCTGAATAGGATTTCTGTGTTTAATTTATTTCGTTTTTGTTTTTGATGAAGTCTTTTGGCGAAACGTTGTAACAGTTTGTCTTGTCTTTTCTGTTCGTCTAGCTTCTCAATATTATTTAATGTGTTAGGCATCTCAACCAACTGGCTTAGGAAAGAACATTCTGCAGGTGACTGCGTTAGGGGCGAGATGTCGGCAGAGGAAGGGAGGGAAAGATAGCACAAATGAGTGGACGGTAGTCGATTTCACAGCTCCATAGAAACCTGCGAACGCAAAAAAAAAATAAAAAGTTCCATAGAAAAACTGAAGATTGTTGACGGATTGCCACGAGTTGATGCGGGCAGGTTGCCCTTTGACTCGATTAGATGTGGCGGGTTGTAATGGCTTTCTTGGCATTCCCGGCTCTTACTGGAGAGGTTGGAGTTCGTCTGTCCCAGGCTATGCTGGGAAACTACTAGTCCAGCCCAGAGGTACTGCAACACTGGGTCCTCTATATCAGTAACAGCCACCACTACAGGGAACACGGCGATCCTAGCTTCTGTTAGACCGCCTGGTTTGACGCAGACTGTTATCGGGGGAGACCACGAGGAGGTAGAACTGCTAGGTCTTGGTCAGCTGATGGTGCGCCGACCCTGCTATTGCGGCTGTAGATCGCAGGCGCTTCTGCTCCCCCATAAAACTGAAGATAGATGAGATACATAAAGATGGTTTATGAAATCCATCAGCGGTGTCTCAGCGACCGCTAGTGGGTAGAGGTAGAAAAAACAAGAAAAAAGAACAATGTTTTCCTCAAGTCTCTCCACAACTTTCGATTTCGGCAGCTATTTACCATTTCTGTTGTTGACCTTCTGCCAAGCCATTCTCTTAAGCTGTCTGGTATCCTTTCTCTTTGCTTCCCTCTATCTCTTCTTCCCTCGATTTTTCCAGTTGTTACAATATATTCTAGCTGTTCCCTTCTCATTACATGACCAAAAATGATGATTGTTTCTTCCTAATATTGGAAATGAGCTCTCTTTTTGCTTTGGCCTCTTTCAGAACGTTTTCATTACTTTTCTTAGCTGTCTATGGTATTTTCAACATTCTTCTGTAAAACCACATTTCTACAGCCTCCAGTGATTTTCTTGTCTGTTTAGTGTCCATGATTTACATCCACATGTTAAGACTGGCTCTACATAACATTTAAGACTCTTTTTCTTGTTTCTACTGTCAAAAATTTAAACTAAAGAAGAGATTGAAGCCATGGGTGATTTTGGATTAGAAATAATAACAAAAATATTGAATGATATCTACAACAGCGGATATATACCAGATGACATGCTCAAATCAATATTCATAGCCCTACCAAAGAAATCGGGTGCAACTGAATGCGATGATCATCGCACAATAAGCCTTATGAGTCATATGACTAAGATATTACTAAGAATCATCATGCGAAGAGTGCGAAACAAAATCAGTCCAGAAATTAGCGATGAACAGTGTGGTTTTGTTAGAGATAAAGGAACAAGCAATGTCATTTATATCATAAGATCTTTAGTAGAAAGAGCCATAGAGGTGAAAACAGATCTATACCTATGTTTCATAGATTACACCAAGGCATTTGACAAAGTAAAGCACCAAGAAATAATCAAAATTTTAGAAAGCATAAACGTAGACAGCAAAGATCTAAGAATAATAAAGAACATGTACTGGCAACAAACAGCGGCCATACGAACTGGAAATCAGTTGGGAATGTTTCAACAAATGAAACAGGGTGTTAGACAAGGTTGTATGTTGTCACCAGATTTGTTTAATATTTATAGTGAGATTATTTTAAGATGCATAAGGGACATGTCTGGAATAACAATTGGAGGTCATAATATAAATATTCTAAGGTATGCTGATGATACAGTCTTAATCGCTAAGAGTGAAAATGAGTTACAAGAAATGTTGGACATTATAGTGAAAGAAAGCAAAAATAAAGGACTCAGCCTTAATAACAAAAAGACAGAGGTAATGGTAACAACAAAGAAAAAGACATCACCTCAGTGCAAAATAAAGACAAGTGGAACAATATTAAAACAAGTAAATGAATTTAAATATTTGTGAACTTCGTTAACCTCAGACGGAAGATGTACAAAAGAGGTGTGATGCAGAATGGCTCAAGCAAAAACTGATTTTAAAAAAATGAGGAAGATACTATGCAATCCATTTTTGACAACAGAAACAAGAAAAAGAGTTCTTAAATGTTATGTAGAGCCATTTTTAACATATGGATGCGAATCATGGACAATAGGACAACAGACAAGAAAATCACTGGAGTCTGTAGAAATGTGGTTTTACAGAAGAATGTTGAGAGTACCACGGACAGCTAAGAAGAGTAATGAAGATGTTCTGAGAGAGATCAAAGCAAAAAGAGCTAATTTCCAATATTAGGAAGAGACAATCATCATTTTTTGGCCATGTAATGAGAAGAGAACAACTGGAATATATTGTAACAACTGGAAAAATTGAGGGACGAAGAGATAGAGGGAAGCAAAGAGAGAAAATAACAGACAGCTTAAGAGAATGGCTTGGCAGAAGGTCAACAACAGAAATGATAAATAGCTGCCGAGATCGAAAGTTGTGGAGAGACATGATCACCTACATCAGTAGGCCCGGTACTTGATGATGATGATGATTGTCAAAAATGGATTCCACAGCATCGTCCTCATTTTTGTGGAAACCTGATTTTACCTGAGCCATTATACATCTCACATCTGTTGTACTTCTACCATCTCACATCTGTTGTACTTCTACCATCTCACATCTGTTGTACTTCTACCATCTCACATCTGTTGTACTTCTACCATCTCACATCTGTTGTACTTCTACCATCTCACATCTGTTGTACTTCTACCATCTCACATCTGTTGTACTTCTACCATCTCACATCTGTTGTACTTCTACCATCTCACATCTGTTGTACTTCTACCATCTCACATCTGTTGTACTTCTACCATCCCACATCTGTTGTACTTCTACCATCTCACATCTGTTGTACTTCTACCATCTCACATCTGTTGTACTTCTACCATCTCACATCTGTTGTACTTCTATCATCTCACATCTGTTGTACTTCTACCATCTCACATCTGTTGTACTTCTACCATCTCACATCTGTTGTACTTCTACCATCTCACATCTGTTGTACTTCTACCATCTCACATCTGTTGTACTTCTACCATCTCACATCTGTTGTACTTCTACCATCTCACATCTGTTGTACTTCTACCATCTCACATCTGTTGTACTTCTACCATCTCACATCTGTTGTACTTCTACCATCTGAGTTTAACATTGCTCTCATATATTTAAATTCATTTACTTGTTTTAATATTGTTCCACTTGTCTTTAGTGTGCATTACGGTGATGTTTTTTTTTTGTTGCCACCATTACTTCTGTCTTTTTGTTATTAGGGCTGAGTCCTTTATTTTTGCTATTGTTCACTATAATGTCCAACATTTCTTGTAACTCTTTTTCACTCTTAGCGATTAAGACTGTGTCATCAGCATTCCTGAGGTTATTTATTTTATGACCTCCAATTGTTATTTAGAGCTAATAGTCTCTTCGATAAACTAAACCCCACCATATTCACTACATGACTAGCTTGTGTTAGTCACTGTACTTGCATCTGTCATTGTTTTATTTTCCTGTCTTCTTATCTGTAGAAGTTTCTTTAATGCTTAACGACGAGATTCAGTTTCATGGGTGCCATACGCTCGTAGAGAGTGGTCAAGTGATAAGATCGGTCTCCAAGCAAGGTGGTCCAAGGATGAAGGATGTCAAAGGATGTTACAATTTGTCTTTGTCAACTTGTGGCTTCTTATTGGCTCTTTACAGGCCGGATCACAGAAGGTCTCGTGTGCACTTGGGCACGTAAAAGAATATTTAGCAGTTGAAAAATCGAAGAGAATAGGCTCAAATTGATAAACAATTTTGAAATAAAATATGTCTATGAGGAAAACAAATGTCTCGAGTCAAAACGCTAAAATAGTTGGCGTCTGTAAGATAGCAATACAACCACCCTTGTACACTTCATCTAACAACATAAAGTATCATTGCTCACTTCATCAAACAACACAAAGTGTCATTGCTCATATCATCTAACAACACAAAGTATCATTGCTCACTTCATCTAACAACACAAAGTATCATTTCTCACTTCATCTAACAACACAAAGTATCATTTCTCACTTCATCTAACAGCACAAAGTATCACTGCTCACTTCATCTAACAGCATAAAGTATCATTGCTCACTTTTGCTAACAACACACATTATCCGTGCTCACTTCATCTAACAACATAAAGTATCATTTCTCACTTCATCTAACAACACAAAGTATCATTGCTCACTTCATCTAACAACACGAAGTATCATTGCTCACGTTATCTAACAACATAAAGTATCATTGCTCACTTCATCTAATAACATAAAGTATCATTGCTCACTTCATCTAACAACATAAAGTATCATTGCTCACTTCATCTAACAACATAAAGTATCATTGCTCATTTCATCTAACAACATAAAGTATCATTGCTCACTTCATCTAACAACACAAAGTATCATTGTTCACTTCATCTAATAGCATAAAGTATCATTGCTCACTTCATTCAACAAAAAGAGTATCATTTCTCACTTCATCTAACAACATAAAGTATCATTGCTCACTTCATCTAACAACACAAAGTATCATTGCTCACATCATCTAACAATACAAAGTATCATTGCTCACTTCATCTAACAACACAAAGTATCATTGCTCACTTTATCTAACAACACAAAGTATCATTGCTCACTTCATCTAACAACACAAAGTGTCATTTCTCACTTCATCTAACAACGCAAAGTATCATTTCTCACTTCATCTAACAACACAAAGTATCATTTCTCAGTTCATCTAACAGTATAAAGTATCATTGCTCACTTTTGCTAACAACACACAGTATCCGTGCTCACTTCATCTAACAACACACAGTATCCTTGCTCACTTCATCTAACAACACAAAGTATGATTGCTCACTTCATCTAACAACACAAAGTATCATTGCTCACTTTATCTAACAACATAAATTATCATTGCTCACTTCATCTAATAACATAAAGTATCATTGCTTACTTCATGTAACAACATAAAGTATCATTGTTCACTTCATCTAACAACATATAGTATCGTTGCTCACTTCATCTAACAACATAAAGTATCATTGCTCATTTCATCTAACAACATAAAGTATCATTGCTCACTTCATCTAACAACACAAAGTATCATTGTTCACTTCATCTAATAGCATAAAGTATCATTGTTCACATCATACAACAAAAAGAGTATCATTTCTCACTTCATCTAACAACACAAAGTATCATTGCTCACTTCATCTAATAGCATAAAGTATCAATGCTCACTTCATCTAACAACACAAAGTATCATTGCTCACAACATCTAACAGAGTAAAGTATAATTTCTCACTTCATCTAACAACACAAAGTATCATTGCTCACTTCATCTAACAGCACAAAGTATCATTGCTCACTTCATCTAGCAGCATAAAGTATCGTTTCTCACTTCATCTAACAACACAAAGTATCATTGCTCACTTCATCTAACAACACAAAGTATCATTGCTCACTTCATCTAACAACACAAAGTATCATTGCTCAATACATCAAACAGCATAAAGTATCATTTCTCACTTCATCTAACAGCATAAAGTATTATTGCTCACTTCATCTAACAACACGAAGTATCATTGCTCACTTCATCTTACAACACATAGTATCATTGCTCACTTCATCTAACAACACAAAGTATCATTGCTCAATACATCTAACAGCATAAAGTATCATTTCTCACTTCATCTAACAGCATAAAGTATCATTGCTCACCTCATCTAACAACACAAAGTAGCATTGCTCATATCATCTAACAACACAAAGTATTATTGTTCACTTCATCTAACAGCATTAAGTATCATTTCTCACTTCATCTAACAGCACAAAGTATCATTGCTCACTTCATCTAACAACACAAAGTATCATTGCTCACTTCATCTAACAACACAAAGTATCATTGCTCTACTACATCTAACAGCATATAGTATCATTTCTCACTTCATCTAACAACACAAAGCATCATTGCTCACTTCATCTAACAACACAAAGTATCATTGCTCACTACATCTAACAACACAAAATATCATTGCTCACTTCATCTAACAACATAAAGTATCATTGCTCACATCATCTAACAACACAAACTATCATTGCTCACTTCATCTAACAACACAAAGTACCATTGCTCACCTCTTCTAACAACACAAACTATCATTGCTCACTTCATCTAACAACATAAAGTATCATTGCTCACTTCATCTAACAACACAAAGAATCATTGCTCACTTCATTTAACAACACACAGTATCCTTGCTCACTTCATCTAACAACACAAAGTATCATTGCTCACTTCATTTAACAACACACAGTATCATTGCTCACTTCATCTAACAACACAAAGTATCATTGCTCACTTCATCTAACAACACAAAGTGTCATTGCTCACTTCATCTAACAACACAAAGTATCATTGCTCACTTCATCTAACAACACAAACTATCATTGCTCACTTCATCTAACAACACAAAGTATCATTGCTCACTTCATCTAACAACACAAAGTATCATTGCTCAATACATCTAACAGCATAAAGTATCATTTCTCACTTCATCTAACAGCATAAAGTATCATTTCTCACTTCATCTAACAACACAAAGTATCATTTCTCAGTTCATCTAACAGTATAAAGTATCATTGCTCACTTTTGCTAACAACACACAGTATCCGTGCTCACTTCATCTAACAACACACAGTATCCTTGCTCACTTCATCTAACAACACAAAGTATCATTGCTCACTTCATCTAACAACACAAAGTATCATTGCTCACTTTATCTAACAACATAAATTATCATTGCTCACTTCATCTAATAACATAAAGTATCATTGCTTACTTCATGTAACAACATAAAGTATCATTGTTCACTTCATCTAACAACATATAGTATCGTTGCTCACTTCATCTAACAACATAAAGTATCATTGCTCATTTCATCTAACAACATAAAGTATCATTGCTCACTTCATCTAACAACACAAAGTATCATTGTTCACTTCATCTAATAGCATAAAGTATTATTGTTCACATCATTCAACAAAAAGAGTATCATTTCTCACTTCATCTAACAACACAAAGTATCATTGCTCACTTCATCTAATAGCATAAAGTATCAATGCTCACTTCATCTAACAACACAAAGTATCATTGCTCACAACATCTAACAGCATTACGTATAATTTCTCACTTCATCTAACAACACAAAGTATCATTGCTCACTTCATCTAACAGCACAAAGTATCATTGCTCACTTCATCTAGCAGCATAAAGTATCGTTTCTCACTTCATCTAACAACACAAAGTATCATTGCTCACTTCATCTAACAACACAAAGTATCATTGCTCACTTCATCTAACAACACAAAGTATCATTGCTCAATACATCAAACAGCATAAAGTATCATTTCTCACTTCATCTAACAGCATAAAGTATCATTGCTCACTTCATCTATCAACACGAAGTATCATTGCTCACTTCATCTTACAACACATAGTATAATTGCTCACTTCATCTAACAACACAAAGTATCATTGCTCAATACATCTAACAGCATAAAGTATCATTTCTCACTTCATCTAACAGCATAAAGTATCATTGCTCACCTCATCTAACAACATAAAGTATCATTGCTCATATCATCTAACAACACAAAGTATTATTGTTCACTTCATCTAACAGCATTAAGTATCATTTCTCACTTCATCTAACAGCACAAAGTATCATTGCTCACTTCATCTAACAACACAAAGTATCATTGCTCACTTCATCTAACAACACAAAGTATCATTGCTCTACTACATCTAACAGCATAAAGTATCATTTCTCACTTCATCTAACAACACAAAGCATCATTGCTCACTTCATCTAACAACACAAAGTATCATTGCTCACTACATCTAACAACACAAAATATCATTGCTCACTTCATCTAACAACATAAAGTATCATTGCTCACATCATCTAACAACACAAACTATCATTGCTCACTTTATCTAACAACACAAAGTACCATTGCTCACCTCTTCTAACAACACAAACTATCATTGCTCACTTCATCTAACAACATAAAGTATCATTGCTCACTTCATCTAACAACACAAAGTATCATTGCTCACTTCATCTAACAACACAAACTATCATTGCTCTCTTCATCTAAGAACACAAAATATAATTGCTCACTTCATCTAACAACACAAAGTATCATTGCTCACTTCATTTAACAACACATAGTATCCTTGCTCACTTCATCTAACAACACAAAGTATCATTGCTCACTTCATTTAACAACACACAGTATCATTGCTCACTTCATCGAACAACACAAAGTATCATTGCTCACTTCATCTAACAACACAAAGTATCATTGCTCACTTCATCTAACAACACAAAGTATCATTGCTCACTTCATCTAACAACACAAACTATCATTGCTCACTTCATCTAACAACATAAAGTAACATTGCTCACTTCATCTAACAACACGAAGTATGTTTGCTCACGTTATCTAACAACATAAAGTATCATTGCTCACTTCATCTAATAACATAAAGTATCATTGCTCACTTCATCTAACAACACAAAGTATCATTGCTCACTTCATCTAACAACACAAAATATCTTTGCTCACCTCATCTAACAACACAAAGTATCATTGCTCACTTCATCTAACAGCACAAAGTATCATTGCTCACTTCATCTAACAACACAAAGTATCATTGCTCACTTCATCTAACAACACAAAGTATCATTTCTCACTTCATTTAACAACACAAAGTATCATTGCTCAGTTCATCTAACAGCACAAAGTATCCTTGCTTACTTCATCTAACAACACAAAGTATCATTGCTCACTTCATCTACAACATAAAGTATCATTGCTCACTTCATCTACAACACAAAGTATCATTGCTCACTTCATCTAACAACACAAAGTATCATTGCTCACTTCATCTAACAGCACAAAGTATCCTTGCTTACTTACCGCTTGATCTCTGAAAAATAAAAACAAAATCAAGAAGAAAAAAATTATTGTTTACTTTGTTCTCAAAACAACTGATGAAATGAATGATTGATTCTCAAAATCGTGACAAAATGCACGGAGACAAATAATAATAAATGAACATTATTAGTGAGGGAAGGGAGCCGATATAGCTCAGTGGTTAGTGATCTGGACTATAAAGAACAAGACGTAGGGTTCGATCCCTACTGACGGCTTCCGGGTTTACCCAGCCTTTAATGGGTACCGGATTTTTTTTTCTGGGAAAGTAAAGCGGCACGGCCTTGTAAAAGAGTTCTTAAATGTTATTTAGAGCCAGTTTTAACATATGGATGCGAATCATGGACAATAGGACAACAGACAAGAAAATCACTGGAGTCTGTAGAAATGTGGTTTAACAGAAGAATGTTGAAAGTACCATGGACAGGTAAGAAGAGTAATGAAAACGTTCTGAAAGAGGTCAAAGCAAAACGAGAGCTAATTTCCAATATTAGGAAGAAACAATCATCATTTCTTGGCCATGTAATGAGAAGAGAACAACTGGAATATATTGTGACAACTGGACAAATTGAGGGACGAAGAGATAGAGGGAAGCAAAGAATAAAAATAACAGACAGCTTAAGAGAATGGCTTGGCAGAAGGTCAACAACAGGAATGATAAATAGCTACCGAGATCGAAAATTGTGGAGAGACATGATTATCTACGCCAGTAGGCCCTGTACTTGATGATGATGATGATGAAAGCGGCACGGGCGTATTACTGACCACATTACCCTAACAATCATGTGCTGAAGGTCTGTAAAATATACTCACTAACATTATATTCCCTTTACGCCACTTGGCATGACGGGAGTACTTTACTTTTTTTGTTTATTACTGAGGAAAACATCCGAGTCGATAGATCAGCCATTACTTTCAGGGGAGAAAACCATTAAACATACCTCTACCCCTGAAGTGATTCGCTGACAGAATACATGATGGGACCCGGTAGGGGTCAAAGGTTTTTTTCTATCGGGGGGGGGGGGGGGGTGAAATAAAGACTCGAACACCTCGCGGCGACAGCATTGTACAAGCGGTCATGATTCTCCGGTACTATAACTCCTATATCATTATCATCATCATTGAGTGCCGTCTCAGCATCGAAGGTTGGCTACAATGGGGCGCCATTCCACTCTGTCTCTTGCTTTTATGGTGCAGATTGTCAAAGGTTGACTTGTCCATCCTTTGATGTTACTCGTCCATGTTAGTCTTGGTCTGCCTCTGCCTCTTTTACTTTGTATTTTCCCTTCCAATATTACTTTTATTTGGCTGTTGTGTCCCAAGACATTAGATGTTTAACATGTCCCAATAATTTTATTTTTCTTGTTCTAATTGTGTTTAATAGTTCTATTTTCATTGTTAGTTGTTTTAAAACGTCGCCGTTTATATGTCCTATATATCTTATAGATAAACCTGCGAGCAATGTCGGTGGCATTATTCTGTAACTAGCGACTGGCTTAAAAAGTATATGCCAACAACATACATCTCCATTTATCAAGTTACATCCCTTTGTTTGGTCTAGCATGAAATCAAATGATACCAGATTGCCACATCTGTGTTGTTTAACTAGAGTGAGTAGACACGTCATGCTAAACAAGGCTGGGTATGACTAAAACGAGGAGACATCACAGATCAGCTGTAGACAGCAACCAAATGCAACAAAGCAAGCGAATTGTATGGGAAACAGCGAAGAAGTTTTAAGTTAAATTTCAAATTAACCTTCCATAGTAAGCATGTTGTGACTTAATGTCCTGCGAGATGGGAATTAAATCTGGAAGTACCAACAGTCTGAATGAGTGTGTGTGTGTGCTGCACTGACAGCACTTCCTATCTAGTTATCGTGTTGGCTTCTTCATGTTTCCCAAGACAAATAGTTTCGCCAAGCTTACATGTTCCTCTTGCTGATTAAAATAATGTCACAATGTATTGACATTAAATGAGAGGGATTTTGTGCAATATCAAAAACAGACTTTAAACCAAAACAGGTATTTAAATGTATTTTGGCTCAACGTACCAATACATATATATATATATATATATATATATATATATATATATATATATATATATATATATAACAAGAAAAAATAGTTCTTAAATGTTATGTAGAGCCAGTCTTAACATATGGATGCGAATCATGGACAATAGGACAACAGACAAGAAAATCACTGGAGTCTGTAGAAATGTGGTTTCACAGAAGAATGTTGAGAGTACCATAGACAGCTAAGAAGAGTAATGAAGATGTTCTGAGAGAGGTCAAAGCAAAAAGAGAGATAATTTCCAAAATTAGGAAGAAACAATCATCATTTTTGGCCATGTAATGAGAAGAGAACAACTGGAATATATTGTAACAACTGGGAAAATTGAGGAACGAAGAGATAGAGGGAAGCAAAGAGAAAAAATACCAGACAATTTAAGAGAATGGCTTGGCAGAAGGTCAACAACAGAAATGATAAATAGCTGCCAAGATCGAAAGTTGTGGAGAAACATGATCACCTACGCCAGTAGGCCTGGTACTTGATGATGATGATGATGATGATGATGATGATGATGATATGTATATAATTGTTGTTGTTGCGTTCGCCAGCTTTCAACTCTGACACAAGTCCCTAGAGATTAGGAACTGAATTTTGCGTGTTAATCCATTTTCCCCTGGCAGCCGTGTGCACAGGGGTCCCTCGCCACGCAGGCAGATAACTCCGACTTCGGAGGTACTCATGTTTTTTTTTCCGTCGATGAGTAACTGACGTTTCAAGCCGGGTCTCGCTGCTGAGACCAGGGGTGGTTGCCGCAGAGAGAAATCATAAATAAAAATCCTAACCGGTGTAGCCGAAATTTGAACCTACAACCTCTCTGTCTCGAGGCCGGCGTCTTACCTCGAGACCAACAAGTGCCCCATGGACTGGGAATATGAGGAAACTGCAACAAGGAACACTTTTCATGCATAGCCTTCAATTTCAATGGTTCCTGCCGCCTATCCCACCATATACCAGAAGTTCACGTCCTCCTGAAAATGATGATCGTCATATTTTTTAAAATGTATAGCGCTTGATGATGTTAGGCCATCGTTGTTGACTCCAATTCCAAACATACAAACACACAGTTAGTCGTCAGATTATCCCCGTCGCACATCAAACAACAGACTGTAAGATTAGCATACGGCCGGTCTAGGGATATATATTATCAGTATCATCAAGTACCATGCCTGCTGGCGTAGGTGATCATGTCTCTCCACAACTTTCGATCTCGACAGTTATTTATCATTTTTGTTGTTGACCTTCTGCCAAGCCATTCTCTTAAGCTGTCTGGTATCGTTTCTCTTTACATCCCTCTATCTCTTAGTCCCTCAAATTTCCCGTTTGTCACAATATACTCCAGCTGTTCCCTTCTCATTACATGGCCAAAAAATGGTGATTGTTTCTTCCTAATTTTGAGCTCTCTTTTTGCTTTGACCTCATTCTGAACCTCTTCATTACTCTTCTTAGCTGTCCATGGTATTCTCAACATTCTTTTGTAAAACCACATTTCTACAGCCTCCAGCAATTTTCTTGACAGTTATCCTATAGTCCATGATTCACATCTATATGTTAAATCTGGTTCTATAAAACATTTAAGAATGTTTTAACTCTTTTTTCTTGTTTCTATTGTCAAAAATGGATTTCTCAGTATCTTCCTCATTTTTTGGAAAGCTGCTTTTGCCTGAGCTATTCTACATCTTACCTCTGTTGCACATCTACATCTTACCTCTGTTGCACATCTACATCTTACCTCTGTTGTACATCTACATCTTACCTCTGTTGTACATCTGCATCTTACCTCTGTTGTACATCTACATCTCACCTCTGTTGTACATCTACATCTCACCTCTGTTGTACATCTACATCTCACCTCTGTTGTACATCTACATCTTACCTCTGTTGAAAATCTACATCTTACCTCTGTTGTACATCTACATCTCACCTCTGTTGTACATCTACATCTCACCTCTGTTGTACATCTACATCTCACCTCTGTTGTACATCTACATCTTACCTCTGTTGAAAATTTACATCTTACCTCTGTTGCACATCTACATCTCACCTCTGTTGTACATCTACATCTTACCTCTGTTGAAAATCTACATCTCACTTCTGTTGAAAATCTACATCTCACCTCTGTTGTACATCTACATTTCACCTCTGTTGTACATCTACACCTTACCTCTGTTGAAAATCTACATCTCACCTCTGTTGTACATCTACATCTTACCTCTGTTGTAAATCTACATCTTACCTCTGTTGTACATCTACATCTCACCTCTGTTGTACATCTACATCTTACCTCTGTTGTACATCTACACCTCACCTCTGTTGTACATCTACATCTTACCTCTGTTGTACATCTACATCTCACCTCTGTTGTACATCTACATCTTACCTCTGTTGTACATCTACATCTCACCTCTGTTGTACATCTACATCTTACCTCTGTTGTACATCTACATCTTACATCTGTTGTACATCTACATCTCACCTCTGTTGTACATCTACATCTTACCTCTGTTGTACATCTACATCTCACCTCTTTTGTACATCTACATCTTACCTCTGTTGTACATCTACATCTCACCACTGTTGTACATCTACATCTCATCTCTGTTGTACATCTACATCTTACCTCTGTTGTACATCTACATCTTACCTCTGTTGTACATCTACATCTCACCTCTGTTGTACATCTACATCTTACCTCTGTTGTACATCTACATCTCACCTCTGTTGTACATCTACATTTCACCTCTGTTGTACATCTACATCTCACCTCTGTTGTACATCTACATCTCACCTCTGTTGTACATCTACATCTTACCTCTGTTGTACATCTACATCTCACCTCTGTTGTACATCTACATCTTACCTCTGTTGTACATCTACATCTTACCTCTGTTGTACATCTACATCTCACCTCTGTTGTACATCTACATCTTACCTCTGTTGTACATCTACATCTTACCTCTGTTGTACATCTACATCTCACCTCTGTTGTACATCTACATCTCACCTCTGTTGTACATCTACATCTTACCTCTGTTGTACATCTACATCTCACCTCTGTTGTACATCTACATCTCACCTCTGTTGTACATCTACATCTTACCTCTGTTGTACAAACGGTAGGGAACACTAACATTCAGCTAACTAACCATCTGCTTTAGCGAATCAATTCAGAGGAAGAGCTATGTTTACAGCACTCGGACAAAAAAATGACAAATAATCAACAACAGAAAAAAACACACACACAACGTGAAGCTGTATCAATTTTTTTTTTTTTAATTTACAAATGTATTAACAAACTTAGTTGATTATTGGATTGTCTTCTTCACCTGTTCGAGTGACATTAGGTATAACAGGCTGCAAGTCGCTGCCTGGGCGCAAATTTTAAAATCGGTAAAGAAGCTTCTTCTACTTCTTATTATTCCTTTTCAAGCTCCATGTGGAGCATATTGTCTGTCATCAACAAACACTTTACAGCTTCATGTGGAGCATATTGTCTGTCATCAACAAACACTTTACAGCTTCATGTGGAGCATATTGTCTGTCATCAACAAACACTTTACAGCTCCATGTGGAGCATATTGTCTGTCATCAACAAACACTTTACAGCTCCATGTGGAGCATATTGTCTGTCATCAACAAACACTTTACAGCTCCATGTGGAGCATATTGTCATCAACAAACACTTTACAGCTCCATGTGGAGCATATTGTCTGTCATCAATAAACACTTTACAGCTCCATGTGGAGCATATTGTCTGTCATCAACAAACACTTTACTGCTCCATGTGGAGCATATTGTCTGTCATCAACAAACACTTTACAGCTCCATGTGGAGCATATTGTCTGTCATCAACAAACACTTTACAGCTCCATGTGGAGCATATTGTCTGTCATCAACAAAAACACTTTACAGCTCCATGTGGAGGATATTGTCTGTCACCAACAAACACTTTACAGCTCCATGTGGAGCATATTGTCTGTCATCAACAAACACTTTACAGCTCCATGTGGAGCATATTGTCTGTCATCAACAAACACTTTACAGCTCAATGTGGAGCATATTGTCTGTCATCAACAAACACTTTACAGCTCCATGTGGAGCATATTGTCTGTCATCAACAAACACTTTACAGCTCCATGTGGAGCATATTGTCTGTCATCAACAAACACTTTACAGCTCCATGTGGAGCATATTGTCTGTCATCAACAAACACTTTACAGCTCCATGTGGAGCATATTGTCTGTCATCAACAAACACTTTACAGCTCCATGTGGAGCATATTGTCTGTCATCAACAAACACTTTACAGCTCCATGTGGAGCATATTGTCTGTCATCAACAAACACTTTACAGCTCCATGTGGAGCATATTGTCTGTCATCAACAAACACTTTACAGCTCCATGTGGAGCATATTGTCTGTCATCAACAAACACTTTACAGCTCCATGTGGAGCATATTGTCTGTCATCAACAAACACTTTACAGCTCCACGTGGAGCATATTGTCTGTCATCAACAAACACTTTACAGCTCCATGTGGAGCATATTGTCTGTCATCAACAAACACTTTACAGCTCCATGTGGAGCATATTGTCTGTCATCAACAAACACTTTACAGCTCCAAGTGGAGCATATTGTCTGTCATCAACAAACACTTTACAGCTCCATGTGGAGCATATTGTCTGTCATCAACAAACACTTTACAGCTCCATGTGGAGCATATTGTCTGTCATCAACAAACACTTTACAGCTCCATGTGGAGCATATTGTCTGTCATCAACAAACACTTTACAGCTCCATGTGGAGCATATTGTCGTCAACAAACACTTTACAGCTCCATGTGGAGCATATTGTCTGTCGTCAACAAACACTTTACAGCTCCATGTGGAGCATATTGTCGTCAACAAACACTTTTCAGCTCCATGTGGAGCATATTGTCGTCAACAAACACTTTACAGCTCCATGTGGAACATATTGTCGTCAACAAACACTTTACAGCTCCATGTGGAGCATATTGTCGTCAACAACAAACACTTTACAGCTCCATGTGGAGCATATTGTCATCAACAAACACTTTACAGCTCCATGTGGAGCATATTGTCAACAACAAACACTTTACAGCTCCATGTGGAGCATATTGTCGTCAACAAACACTTTATAGCTCCATGTGGAGCATATTGTCTGTCATCAACAAACACTTTACAGCTCCATGTGGAGCATATTGTCGTCAACAACAAACACTTTACAGCTCCATGTGGAGCATATTGTCTGTCATCAACAAACACTTTACAGCTCCATGTGGAGCATATTGTCTGTCATCAACAAACACTTTACAGCTCCATGTGGAGCTTATTGTCTGTCATCAACAAACACTTTACAGCTCTATGTGGAGCATATTGTCTGTCATCAACAAACACTTTACAGCTCTATGTGGAGCATATTGTCTGTCATCAACAAACAATTTACAGCTCCATGTGGAGCATATTGTCTGTCATCAACAAACACTTTACAGCTCCATGTGGAGCATATTGTCTGTCATCAACAAACACTTTACAGCTCTATGTGGAGCATATTGTCTGTCATCAACAAACACTTTACAGCTCCATGTGGAGCATATTGTCTGTCATCAACAAACACTTTACAGCTCCATGTGGAGCATATTGTCTATCATCAAAAAACACTTTACAGCTCTATGTGGAGCATATTGTCTGTCATCAACAAACACTTTACAGCTCCATGTGGAGCATATTGTCTGTCATCAACAAACACTTTACAGCTCCATGTGGAGCATATTGTCTGTCATCAACAAACACTTTACAGCTCCATGTGGAGCATATTGTCTGTCATCAACAAACACTTTACAGCTCCACGTGGAGCATATTGTCTGTCATCAACAAACACTTTACAGCTCTATGTGTAGCATATTGTCTGTCATAAACAAACACTTTACAGCTCCATGTGGAGCATATTGTCTGTCATCAACAAACACTTTACAGCTCCATGTGGAGCATATTGTCATCAACAAACACTTTACAGCTCCATGTGGAGCATATTGTCAACAACAAACACTTTACAGCTCCATGTGGAGCATATTGTCGTCAACAAACACTTTATAGCTCCAAGTGGAGCATATTGTCTGTCATCAACAAACACTTTACAGCTCCATGTGGAGCATATTGTCGTCAACAACAAACACTTTACAGCTCCATGTGGAGCATATTGTCTGTCATCAACAAACAATTTACAGCTCCATGTGGAGCATATTGTCTGTCATCAACAAACACTTTACAGCTCCATGTGGAGCATATTGTCTGTCATCAACAAACACTTTACAGCTCTATGTGGAGCATATTGTCTGTCATCAACAAACACTTTACAGCTCCATGTGGAGCATATTGTCTGTCATCAACAAACACTTTACAGCTCAATGTGGAGCATATTGTCTGTCATCAACAAACACTTTACAGCTCCATGTGGAGCATATTGTCTGTCATCAACAAACACTTTACAGCTCCATGTGGAGCATATTGTCTGTCATCAACAAACACTTTACAGCTCTATGTGGAGCATATTGTCTGTCATCAACAAACACTTTACAGCTCCATGTGGAGCATATTGTCTGTCATCAACAAACACTTTACAGCTCCATGTGGAGCATATTGTCTGTCATCAACAAACACTTTACAGCTCCATGTGGAGCATATTGTCTATCATCAACAAACACTTTACAGCTCCATGTGGAGCATATTGTCTGTCATCAACAAACACTTTACAGCTCCATGTGGAGCATATTGTCTGTCATCAACAAACACTTTACAGCTCCATGTGGAGCATATTGTCGTCAAATACAAACACTTTACAGCTCCATGTGGAGCATATTGTCTGTCATCAACAAACACTTTACAGCTCCATGTGGAGCATATTGTCGTCAACAAACACTTTACAGCTCCATGTGGAGCATATTGTCGTCAACAAACACTTTACAGCTCCATGTGGAGCATATTGTCGTCAACAACGAACACTTTACAGCTCCATGTGGAGCATATTGTCATCAACAAACACTTTACAGCTCCATGTGGAGCATATTGTCAACAACAAACACTTTACAGCTCCATGTGGAGCATATTGTCGCCAACAAACACTTTATAGCTCCATGTGGAGCATATTGTCTGTCATCAACAAACACTTTACAGCTCCATGAGGAGCATATTGTCTGTCATCAACAAACACTTTACAGCTCCATGTGGAGCATATTGTCTGTCGTCAACAAACACTTTACAGCTCCATGTGGAGCATATTGTCGTCAACAAACACTTTTCAGCTCCATGTGGAGCATATTGTCGTCAACAAACACTTTACAGCTCCATGTGGAGCATATTGTCGTCAACAAACACTTTACAGCTCCATGTGGAGCATATTGTCGTCAACAACGAACACTTTACAGCTCCATGTGGAGCATATTGTCATCAACAAACACTTTACAGCTCCATGTGGAGCATATTGTCAACAACAAACACTTTACAGCTCCATGTGGAGCATATTGTCGCCAACAAACACTTTATAGCTCCATGTGGAGCATATTGTCTGTCATCAACAAACACTTTACAGCTCCATGTGGAGCATATTGTCGTCAACAACAAACACTTTACAGCTCCATGTGGAGCATATTGTCTGTCATCAACAAACACTTTACAGCTCCATGTGGAGCATATTGTCTGTCATCAACAAACACTTTACAGCTCCATGTGGAGCATATTGTCTGTCATCAGCAAACACTTTACAGTTCTATGTGGAGCATATTGTCTGTCATCAACAAACACTTTACAGCTCCATGTGGAGCATATTGTCTGTCATCAACAGACACTTTACAGCTCTATGTGGAACATATTGTCTGTCATCAACAAACACTTTACAGCTCCATGTGGAGCATATTGTCTGTCATCAACAAACACTTTACAGCTCCATGTGGAGCATATTGTCTGTCATCAACAAACACTTTACAGCTCTATGTGGAGCATATTGTCTGTCATCAACAAACACTTTACAGCTCCATGTGGAGCATATTGTCTGTCATCAACAAACACTTTACAGCTCCATGTGGAGCATATTGTCTGTCATCAACAAACACTTTACAGCTCCATGTGGAGCATATTGTCTGTCATCAACAAACACTTTACAGCTCCATGTGGAGCATATTGTCTGTCATCACATCAACAAACACTTTACAGCTCTATGTGGAGCATATTGTCTGTCATCAACAAACACTTTACAGCTCCATGTGGAGCATATTGTCTGTCATCAACAAACACTTTACAGCTCCATGTGGAGCATATTGTCTGTCATCAACAAACACTTTACAGCTCCATGTGGAGCATATTGTCTGTCAACAACAAACACTTTACAGCTCCATGTGGAGCATATTGTCGTCAACAACAAACACTTTACAGCTCCATGTGGAGCATATTGTCGTCAACAAACACTTTACAGCTCCATGTGGAGCATATTGTCTGTCAACAAACACTTTACAGCTCCATGTGGAGCATATTGTCTGTCATCAACAAACACTTTACAGCTCCATGTGGAGCATATTGTCTGTCATCAACAAACACTTTACAGCTCCATGTGGAGCATATTGTCTGTCATCAACAAACACTTTACAGCTCCATGTGGAGCATATTGTCTGTCATCAACAAACACTTTACAGCTCCATGTGGAGCATATTGTCTGTCATCAACAAACACTTTACAGCTCCATGTGGAGCATATTGTCTGTCATCAACAAACACTTTACAGCTCCATGTGGAGCATATTGTCTGTCATCAACAAACACTTTACAGCTCCATGTGGAGCATATTGTCTGTCATCAACAAACACTTTACAGCTCCATGTGGAGCATATTGTCTGTCATCAACAAACACTTTACAGCTCCATGTGGAGCATATTGTCTGTCATCAACAAACACTTTACAGCTCCATGTGGAGCATATTGTCTGTCATCAACAAACACTTTACAGCTCCATGTGGAGCATATTGTCATCAACAAACACTTTACAGCTCCATGTGGAGCATATTGTCTGTCATCAACAAACACTTTACAGCTCCATGTGGAGCATATTGTCTGTCATCAACAAACACTTTACAGCTCCATGTGGAGCATATTGTCTGTCATCAACAAACACTTTACAGCTCCATGTGGAGCATATTGTCTGTCATCAACAAACACTTTACAGCTCCATGTGGAGCATATTGTCTGTCATCAACAAACACTTTACAGCTCCATGTGGAGCATATTGTCTGTCATCAACAAACACTTTACAGCTCCATGTGGAGCATATTGTCTGTCATCAACAAACACTTTACAGCTCCATGTGGAGCATATTGTCTGTCATCAACAAACACTTTACAGCTCCATGTGGAGCATATTGTCTGTCATCAACAAACACTTTACAGCTCCATGTGGAGCATATTGTCTGTCATCAACAAACACTTTACAGCTCCATGTGGAGCATATTGTCTGTCATCAACAAACACTTTACAGCTCCATGTGGAGCATATTGTCTGTCATCAACAAACACTTTACAGCTCCATGTGGAGCATATTGTCTGTCATCAACAAACACTTTACAGCTCCATGTGGAGCATATTGTCTGTCATCAACAAACACTTTACAGCTCCATGTGGAGCATATTGTCTGTCATCAACAAACACTTTACAGCTCCATGTGGAGCATATTGTCTATCATCAACAAACACTTTACAGCTCCATGTGGAGCATATTGTCTGTCATCAACACACTTTACAGCTCCATGTGGAGCATATTGTCTGTCATCAACAAACACTTTACAGCTCCATGTGGAGCATATTGTCGTCAACAAACACTTTACAGCTCCATGTGGAGCATATTGTCTGTCGTCAACAAACACTTTACAGCTCCATGTGGAGCATATTGTCGTCAACAAACACTTTACAGCTCCATGTGGAGCATATTGTCGTCAACAAACACTTTACAGCTCCATGTGGAGCATATTGTCGTCAACAAACACTTTACAGCTCCATGTGGAGCATATTGTCGTCAACAACAAACACTTTACAGCTCCATGTGGAGCATATTGTCATCAACAAACACTTTACAGCTCCATGTGGAGCATATTGTCTGTCATCAACAAACACTTTACAGCTCCATGTGGAGCATATTGTCTGTCATCAACAAACACTTTACAGCTCCATGTGGAGCATATTGTCTGTCATCAACAAACACTTTACAGCTCCATGTGGAGCATATTGTCTGTCATCAACAAACACTTTACAGCTCCATGTGGAGCATATTGTCTGTCATCAACAAACACTTTACAGCTCCATGTGGAGCATATTGTCTGTCATCAACAAACACTTTACAGCTCCATGTGGAGCATATTGTCTGTCATCAACAAACACTTTACAGCTCCATGTGGAGCATATTGTCTGTCATCAACAAACACTTTACAGCTCCATGTGGAGCATATTGTCTGTCATCAACAAACACTTTACAGCTCCATGTGGAGCATATTGTCTGTCATCAACAAACACTTTACAGCTCCATGTGGAGCATATTGTCTGTCATCAACAAACACTTTACAGCTCCATGTGGAGCATATTGTCTGTCATCAACAAACACTTTACAGCTCCATGTGGAGCATATTGTCTGTCATCAACAAACACTTTACAGCTCCATGTGGAGCATATTGTCTGTCATCAACAAACACTTTACAGCTCCATGTGGAGCATATTGTCTGTCATCAACAAACACTTTACAGCTCCATGTGGAGCATATTGTCTGTCATCAACAAACACTTTACAGCTCCATGTGGAGCATATTGTCGTCAACAACAAACACTTTACAGCTCCATGTGGAGCATATTGTCAACAACAAACACTTTACAGCTCCATGTGGAGCATATTGTCGTCAACAAACACTTTACAGCTCCATGTGGAGCATATTGTCTGTCAACAACAAACACTTTACAGCTCCATGTGGAGCATATTGTCTGTCATCAACAAACACTTTACAGCTCCATGTGGAGCATATTGTCTGTCATCAACAAACACTTTACAGCTCCATGTGGAGCATATTGTCTATCATCAACAAACACTTTACAGCTCTATGTGGAGCATATTGTCTGTCATCAACAAACACTTTACAGCTCCATGTGGAGCATATTGTCTGTCATCAACAAACACTTTACAGCTCCATGTGGAGCATATTGTCTGTCATCAACAAACACTTTACAGCTCCATGTGGAGCATATTGTCTGTCATCAACAAACACTTTACAGCACCATGTGGACCATATTGTCTGTCATCAACAAACACTTTACAGCTCTATGTGGAGCATATTGTCTGTCATAAACAAACACTTTACAGCTCCATGTGGAGCATATTGTCTGTCATCAACAAACACTTTACAGCTCCATGTGGAGCATATTGTCATCAACAAACACTTTACAGCTCCATGTGGAGCATATTGTCAACAATAAACACTTTACAGCTCCATGTGGAGCATATTGTCGTCAACAAACACTTTATAGCTCCAAGTGGAGCATATTGTCTGTCATCAACAAACACTTTACAGCTCCATGTGGAGCATATTGTCGTCAACAACAAACACTTTACAGCTCCATGTGGAGCATATTGTCTGTCATCAACAAACAATTTACAGCTCCATGTGGAGCATATTGTCTGTCATCAACAAACACTTTACAGCTCCATGTGGAGCATATTGTCTGTCATCAACAAACACTTTACAGCTCTATGTGGAGCATATTGTCTGTCATCAACAAACACTTTACAGCTCCATGTGGAGCATATTGTCTGTCATCAACAAACACTTTACAGCTCAATGTGGAGCATATTGTCTGTCATCAACAAACACTTTACAGCTCCATGTGGAGCATATTGTCTGTCATCAACAAACACTTTACAGCTCCATGTGGAGCATATTGTCTGCCATCAACAAACACTTTACAGCTCTATGTGGAGCATATTGTCTGTCATCAACAAACACTTTACAGCTCCATGTGGAGCATATTGTCTGTCATCAACAAACACTTTACAGCTCCATGTGGAGCATATTGTCTGTCATCAACAAACACTTTACAGCTCCATGTGGAGCATATTGTCTATCATCAACAAACACTTTACAGCTCCATGTGGAGCATATTGTCTGTCATCAACAAACACTTTACAGCTCCATGTGGAGCATATTGTCTGTCATCAACAAACACTTTACAGCTCCATGTGGAGCATATTGTCGTCAACAAACACTTTACAGCTCCATGTGGAGCATATTGTCTGTCGTCAACAAACACTTTACAGCTCCATGTGGAGCATATTGTCGTCAACAAACACTTTTCAGCTCCATGTGGAGCATATTGTCGTCAACAAACACTTTACAGCTCCATGTGGAGCATATTGTCGTCAACAAACACTTTACAGCTCCATGTGGAGCATATTGTCGTCAACAACAAACACTTTACAGCTCCATGTGGAGCATATTGTCATCAACAAACACTTTACAGCTCCATGTGGAGCATATTGTCAACAACAAACACTTTACAGCTCCATGTGGAGCATATTGTCGCCAACAAACACTTTATAGCTCCATGTGGAGCATATTGTCTGTCATCAACAAACACTTTACAGCTCCATGTGGAGCATATTGTCGTCAAATACAAACACTTTACAGCTCCATGTGGAGCATATTGTCTGTCATCAACAAACACTTTACAGCTCCATGTGGAGCATATTGTCTGTCATCAACAAACACTTTACAGCTCCATGTGGAGCATATTGTCTGTCATCAACAAACACTTTACAGCTCTATGTGGAGCATATTGTCTGTCATCAACAAACACTTTACAGCTCCATGTGGAGCATATTGTCTGTCATCAACAAACACTTTACAGCTCTATGTGGAGCATATTGTCTGTCATCAACAAACACTTTACAGCTCCATGTGGAGCATATTGTCTGTCATCAACAAACACTTTACAGCTCCATGTGGAGCATATTGTCTGTCATCAACAAACACTTTACAGCTCTATGTGGAGCATATTGTCTGTCATCAACAAACACTTTACAGCTCCATGTGGAGCATATTGTCTGTCATCAACAAACACTTTACAGCTCCATGTGGAGCATATTGTCTGTCATCAACAAACACTTTACAGCTCCATGTGGAGCATATTGTCTGTCATCAACAAACACTTTACAGCTCCATGTGGAGCATATTGTCTGTCATCAACAAACACTTTACAGCTCCATGTGGAGCATATTGTCTGTCATCAACAAACACTTTACAGCTCCATGTGGAGCATATTGTCTGTCATCAACAAACACTTTACAGCTCCATGTGGAGCATATTGTCTGTCATCAACAAACACTTTACAGCTCCATGTGGAGCATATTGTCTGTCATCAACAAACACTTTACAGCTCCATGTGGAGCATATTGTCTGTCATCAACAAACACTTTACAGCTCCATGTGGAGCATATTGTCGTCAACAACAAACACTTTACAGCTCCATGTGGAGCATATTGTCATCAACAAACACTTTACAGCTCCATGTGGAGCATATTGTCAACAACAAACACTTTACAGCTCCATGTGGAGCATATTGTCGTCAAACAAACACTTTACAGCTCCATGTGGAGCATATTGTCTGTCAACAACAAACACTTTACAGCTCCATGTGGAGCATATTGTCTGTCATCAACAAACACTTTACAGCTCCATGTGGAGCATATTGTCTGTCATCAACAAACACTTTACAGCTCCATGTGGAGCATATTGTCTGTCATCAACAAACACTTTACAGCTCCATGTGGAGCATATTGTCTGTCATCAACAAACACTTTACAGCTCCATGTGGAGCATATTGTCTGTCATCAACAAACACTTTACAGCTCCATGTGGAGCATATTGTCTGTCATCAACAAACACTTTACAGCTCCATGTGGAGCATATTGTCTGTCATCAACAAACACTTTACAGCTCCATGTGGAGCATATTGTCTGTCATCAACAAACACTTTACAGCTCCATGTGGAGCATATTGTCTGTCATAAACAAACACTTTACAGCTCCATGTGGAGCATATTGTCTGTCATCAACAAACACTTTACAGCTCCATGTGGAGCATATTGTCATCAACAAACACTTTACAGCTCCATGTGGAGCATATTGTCAACAACAAACACTTTACAGCTCCATGTGGAGCATATTGTCGTCAACAAACACTTTATAGCTCCATGTGGAGCATATTGTCTGTCATCAACAAACACTTTACAGCTCCATGTGGAGCATATTGTCTGTCAACAACAAACACTTTACAGCTCCATGTGGAGCATATTGTCTGTCATCAACAAACACTTTACAGCTCCATGTGGAGCATATTGTCTGTCATCAACAAACACTTTACAGCTCCATGTGGAGCATATTGTCTGTCATCAACAAACACTTTACAGCTCTATGTGGAGCATATTGTCTGTCATCAACAAACACTTTACAGCTCCATGTGGAGCATATTGTCTGTCATCAACAAACACTTTACAGCTCCATGTGGAGCATATTGTCTGTCATCAACAAACACTTTACAGCTCCATGTGGAGCATATTGTCTGTCATCAACAAACACTTTACAGCTCCATGTGGAGCATATTGTCTGCCATCAACAAACACTTTACAGCTCCATGTGGAGCATATTGTCTGTCATCAACAAACACTTTACAGCTCCATGTGGAGCATATTGTCTGTCATCAACAAACACTTTACAGCTCCATGTGGAGCATATTGTCTGTCATCAACAAACACTTTACAGCTCCATGTGGAGCATATTGTCTATCATCAACAAACACTTTACAGCTCCATGTGGAGCATATTGTCTGTCATCAACAAACACTTTACAGCTCCATGTGGAGCATATTGTCTGTCATCAACAAACACTTTACAGCTCCATGTGGAGCATATTGTCGTCAACAAACACTTTACAGCTCCATGTGGAGCATATTGTCTGTCATCAACAAACACTTTACAGCTCCATGTGGAGCATATTGTCGTCATCAACAAACACTTTACAGCTCCATGTGGAGCATATTGTCTGTCATCAACAAACACTTTACAGCTCCATGTGGAGCATATTGTCTGTCAACAAACACTTTACAGCTCCATGTGGAGCATATTGTCTGTCATCAACAAACACTTTACAGCTCCATGTGGAGCATATTGTCATCAACAAACACTTTACAGCTCCATGTGGAGCATATTGTCAATCAACAAACACTTTACAGCTCCATGTGGAGCATATTGTCTGTCCAACAAACACTTTACAGCTCCATGTGGAGCATATTGTCTGTCATCAACAAACACTTTACAGCTCCATGTGGAGCATATTGTCTGTCATCAACAAACACTTTACAGCTCCATGTGGAGCATATTGTCTGTCATCAACAAACACTTTACAGCTCCATGTGGAGCATATTGTCTGTCATCAACAAACACTTTACAGCTCCATGTGGAGCATATTGTCTGTCATCAACAAACACTTTACAGCTCTATGTGGAGCATATTGTCTGTCATCAACAAACACTTTACAGCTCCATGTGGAGCATATTGTCTGTCATCAACAAACACTTTACAGCTCTATGTGGAGCATATTGTCTGTCATCAACAAACACTTTACAGCTCCATGTGGAGCATATTGTCTGTCATCAACAAACACTTTACAGCTCCATGTGGAGCATATTGTCTGTCATCAACAAACACTTTACAGCTCCATGTGGAGCATATTGTCTGTCATCAACAAACACTTTACAGCTCCATGTGGAGCATATTGTCTGTCATCAACAAACACTTTACAGCTCCATGTGGAGCATATTGTCTGTCATCAACAAACACTTTACAGCTCCATGTGGAGCATATTGTCTGTCATCAACAAACACTTTACAGCTCCATGTGGAGCATATTGTCTGTCATCAACAAACACTTTACAGCTCCATGTGGAGCATATTGTCTGTCATCAACAAACACTTTACAGCTCCATGTGGAGCATATTGTCTGTCATCAACAAACACTTTACAGCTCCATGTGGAGCATATTGTCTGTCATCAACAAACACTTTACAGCTCCATGTGGAGCATATTGTCTGTCATCAACAAACACTTTACAGCTCCATGTGGAGCATATTGTCTGTCATCAACAAACACTTTACAGCTCCATGTGGAGCATATTGTCGTCAACAACAAACACTTTACAGCTCCATGTGGAGCATATTGTCTGTCATCAACAAACACTTTACAGCTCCATGTGGAGCATATTGTCTGTCATCAACAAACACTTTACAGCTCCATGTGGAGCATATTGTCTGTCATCAACAAACACTTTACAGCTCCATGTGGAGCATATTGTCTGTCATCAACAAACACTTTACAGCTCCATGTGGAGCATATTGTCTGTCATCAACAAACACTTTACAGCTCCATGTGGAGCATATTGTCTGTCATCAACAAACACTTTACAGCTCCATGTGGAGCATATTGTCTGTCATCAACAAACACTTTACAGCTCCATGTGGAGCATATTGTCTGTCATCAACAAACACTTTACAGCTCCATGTGGAGCATATTGTCTGTCATCAACAAACACTTTACAGCTCCATGTGGAGCATATTGTCGTCAACAACAAACACTTTACAGCTCCATGTGGAGCATATTGTCATCAACAAACACTTTACAGCTCCATGTGGAGCATATTGTCAACAACAAACACTTTACAGCTCCATGTGGAGCATATTGTCGTCAACAAACACTTTACAGCTCCATGTGGAGCATATTGTCTGTCAACAACAAACACTTTACAGCTCCATGTGGAGCATATTGTCTGTCATCAACAAACACTTTACAGCTCCATGTGGAGCATATTGTCTGTCATCAACAAACACTTTACAGCTCCATGTGGAGCATATTGTCTGTCATCAACAAACACTTTACAGCTCTATGTGGAGCATATTGTCTGTCATCAACAAACACTTTACAGCTCCATGTGGAGCATATTGTCTGTCATCAACAAACACTTTACAGCTCCATGTGGAGCATATTGTCTGTCATCAACAAACACTTTACAGCTCCATGTGGAGCATATTGTCTGTCATCAACAAACACTTTACAGCTCCATGTGGAGCATATTGTCTGTCATCAACAAACACTTTACAGCTCTATGTGGAGCATATTGTCTGTCATCAACAAACACTTTACAGCTCCATGTGGAGCATATTGTCTGTCATCAACAAACACTTTACAGCTCCATGTGGAGCATATTGTCATCAACAAACACTTTACAGCTCCATGTGGAGCATATTGTCAACAACAAACACTTTACAGCTCCATGTGGAGCATATTGTCGTCAACAAACACTTTACAGCTCCATGTGGAGCATATTGTCTGTCATCAACAAACACTTTACAGCTCCATGTGGAGCATATTGTCGTCAACAACAAACACTTTACAGCTCCATGTGGAGCATATTGTCTGTCATCAACAAACACTTTACAGCTCCATGTGGAGCATATTGTCTGTCATCAACAAACACTTTACAGCTCCATGTGGAGCATATTGTCTGTCATCAACAAACACTTTACAGCTCCATGTGGAGCATATTGTCTGTCATCAACAAACACTTTACAGCTCCATGTGGAGCATATTGTCTGTCATCAACAAACACTTTACAGCTCCATGTGGAGCATATTGTCTGTCATCAACAAACACTTTACAGCTCCATGTGGAGCATATTGTCTGTCATCAACAAACACTTTACAGCTCCATGTGGAGCATATTGTCTGTCATCAACAAACACTTTACAGCTCCATGTGGAGCATATTGTCTGTCATCAACAAACACTTTACAGCTCCATGTGGAGCATATTGTCTGTCATCAACAAACACTTTACAGCTCCATGTGGAGCATATTGTCTGTCATCAACAAACACTTTACAGCTCCATGTGGAGCATATTGTCTGTCATCAACAAACACTTTACAGCTCCATGTGGAGCATATTGTCTGTCATCAACAAACACTTTACAGCTCCATGTGGAGCATATTGTCTGTCATCAACAAACACTTTACAGCTCTATGTGGAGCATATTGTCTGTCATCAACAAACACTTTACAGCTCCATGTGGAGCATATTGTCTGTCATCAACAAACACTTTACAGCTCCATGTGGAGCATATTGTCTGTCATCAACAAACACTTTACAGCTCCATGTGGAGCATATTGTCTGTCATCAACAAACACTTTACAGCTCCATGTGGAGCATATTGTCTGTCATCAACAAACACTTTACAGCTCCATGTGGAGCATATTGTCTGTCATCAACAAACACTTTACAGCTCTATGTGGAGCATATTGTCTGTCATCAACAAACACTTTACAGCTCCATGTGGAGCATATTGTCTGTCATCAACAAACACTTTACAGCTCCATGTGGAGCATATTGTCTGTCATCAACAAACACTTTACAGCTCCATGTGGAGCATATTGTCTGTCATCAACAAACACTTTACAGCTCCATGTGGAGCATATTGTCGTCATCAACAAACACTTTACAGCTCCATGTGGAGCATATTGTCTGTCATCAACAAACACTTTACAGCTCCATGTGGAGCATATTGTCTGTCATCAACAAACACTTTACAGCTCCATGTGGAGCATATTGTCGTCAAACAAACACTTTACAGCTCCATGTGGAGCATATTGTCTGTCAACAACAAACACTTTACAGCTCCATGTGGAGCATATTGTCTGTCATCAACAAACACTTTACAGCTCCATGTGGA
This sequence comes from Megaustenia siamemsis, assembly GCA_032433765.1. NCBI lineage: Eukaryota > Metazoa > Mollusca > Gastropoda > Stylommatophora > Ariophantidae > Megaustenia > Megaustenia siamemsis. The sequence continues at coordinate 57,716,704 of JAVIAB010000160.1, read as the reverse complement.
GCATATTGTCTGTCATCAACAAACACTTTACAGCTCCATGTGGAGCATATTGTCTGTCATCAACAAACACTTTACAGCTCCATGTGGAGCATATTGTCTGTCATCAACAAACACTTTACAGCTCCATGTGGAGCATATTGTCTGTCATCAACAAACACTTTACAGCTCCATGTGGAGCATATTGTCTGTCATCAACAAACACTTTACAGCTCCATGTGGAGCATATTGTCTGTCATCAACAAACACTTTACAGCTCCATGTGGAGCATATTGTCTGTCATCAACAAACACTTTACAGCTCCATGTGGAGCATATTGTCTGTCATCAACAAACACTTTACAGCTCCATGTGGAGCATATTGTCTGTCATCAACAAACACTTTACAGCTCCATGTGGAGCATATTGTCATCAACAAACACTTTACAGCTCCATGTGGAGCATATTGTCAACAACAAACACTTTACAGCTCCATGTGGAGCATATTGTCGTCAACAAACACTTTATAGCTCCATGTGGAGCATATTGTCTGTCATCAACAAACACTTTACAGCTCCATGTGGAGCATATTGTCGTCAACAACAAACACTTTACAGCTCCATGTGGAGCATATTGTCTGTCATCAACAAACACTTTACAGCTCCATGTGGAGCATATTGTCTGTCATCAACAAACACTTTACAGCTCCATGTGGAGCATATTGTCTGTCATCAACAAACACTTTACAGCTCTATGTGGAGCATATTGTCTGTCATCAACAAACACTTTACAGCTCCATGTGGAGCATATTGTCTGTCATCAACAAACACTTTACAGCTCCATGTGGAGCATATTGTCTGTCATCAACAAACACTTTACAGCTCCATGTGGAGCATATTGTCTGTCATCAACAAACACTTTACAGCTCCATGTGGAGCATATTGTCTGTCATCAACAAACACTTTACAGCTCCATGTGGAGCATATTGTCTGTCATCAACAAACACTTTACAGCTCCATGTGGAGCATATTGTCTGTCATCAACAAACACTTTACAGCTCCATGTGGAGCATATTGTCTGTCATCAACAAACACTTTACAGCTCCATGTGGAGCATATTGTCTATCATCAACAAACACTTTACAGCTCCATGTGGAGCATATTGTCTGTCATCAACAAACACTTTACAGCTCCATGTGGAGCATATTGTCTGTCATCAACAAACACTTTACAGCTCCATGTGGAGCATATTGTCGTCAACAAACACTTTACAGCTCCATGTGGAGCATATTGTCTGTCATCAACAAACACTTTACAGCTCCATGTGGAGCATATTGTCGTCAACAACACACTTTACAGCTCCATGTGGAGCATATTGTCGTCAACAAACACTTTACAGCTCCATGTGGAGCATATTGTCGTCATCACAAACACTTTACAGCTCCATGTGGAGCATATTGTCTGTCATCAACAAACACTTTACAGCTCCATGTGGAGCATATTGTCATCAACAAACACTTTACAGCTCCATGTGGAGCATATTGTCAACAACAAACACTTTACAGCTCCATGTGGAGCATATTGTCGCAACAAACACTTTACAGCTCCATGTGGAGCATATTGTCTGTCATCAACAAACACTTTACAGCTCCATGTGGAGCATATTGTCTGTCATCAACAAACACTTTACAGCTCCATGTGGAGCATATTGTCTGTCATCAACAAACACTTTACAGCTCCATGTGGAGCATATTGTCTGTCATCAACAAACACTTTACAGCTCCATGTGGAGCATATTGTCTGTCATCAACAAACACTTTACAGCTCCATGTGGAGCATATTGTCTGTCATCAACAAACACTTTACAGCTCCATGTGGAGCATATTGTCTGTCATCAACAAACACTTTACAGCTCCATGTGGAGCATATTGTCTGTCATCAACAAACACTTTACAGCTCCATGTGGAGCATATTGTCTGTCATCAACAAACACTTTACAGCTCCATGTGGAGCATATTGTCTGTCATCAACAAACACTTTACAGCTCCATGTGGAGCATATTGTCTGTCATCAACAAACACTTTACAGCTCCATGTGGAGCATATTGTCTGTCATCAACAAACACTTTACAGCTCCATGTGGAGCATATTGTCTGTCATCAACAAACACTTTACAGCTCCATGTGGAGCATATTGTCTGTCATCAACAAACACTTTACAGCTCCATGTGGAGCATATTGTCTGTCATCAACAAACACTTTACAGCTCCATGTGGAGCATATTGTCTGTCATCAACAAACACTTTACAGCTCCATGTGGAGCATATTGTCTGTCATCAACAAACACTTTACAGCTCCATGTGGAGCATATTGTCTGTCATCAACAAACACTTTACAGCTCCATGTGGAGCATATTGTCTGTCATCAACAAACACTTTACAGCTCCATGTGGAGCATATTGTCTGTCATCAACAAACACTTTACAGCTCCATGTGGAGCATATTGTCTGTCATCAACAAACACTTTACAGCTCCATGTGGAGCATATTGTCTGTCATCAACAAACACTTTACAGCTCCATGTGGAGCATATTGTCTGTCATCAACAAACACTTTACAGCTCCATGTGGAGCATATTGTCTGTCATCAACAAACACTTTACAGCTCCATGTGGAGCATATTGTCTGTCATCAACAAACACTTTACAGCTCCATGTGGAGCATATTGTCTGTCATCAACAACACACTTTACAGCTCTATGTGGAGCATATTGTCTGTCATCAACAAACACTTTACAGCTCCATGTGGAGCATATTGTCTGTCATCAACAAACACTTTACAGCTCCATGTGGAGCATATTGTCTGTCATCAACAAACACTTTACAGCTCCATGTGGAGCATATTGTCTGTCATCAACAAACACTTTACAGCTCCATGTGGAGCATATTGTCTGTCATCAACAAACACTTTACAGCTCCATGTGGAGCATATTGTCATCAACAAACACTTTACAGCTCCATGTGGAGCATATTGTCATCAACAAACACTTTACAGCTCCATGTGGAGCATATTGTCGTCAACAAACACTTTACAGCTCCATGTGGAGCATATTGTCTGTCATCAACAAACACTTTACAGCTCCATGTGGAGCATATTGTCTGTCATCAACAAACACTTTACAGCTCCATGTGGAGCATATTGTCTGTCATCAACAAACACTTTACAGCTCCATGTGGAGCATATTGTCTGTCATCAACAAACACTTTACAGCTCCATGTGGAGCATATTGTCTGTCATCAACAAACACTTTACAGCTCCATGTGGAGCATATTGTCTGTCATCAACAAACACTTTACAGCTCCATGTGGAGCATATTGTCTGTCATCAACAAACACTTTACAGCTCCATGTGGAGCATATTGTCTGTCATCAACAAACACTTTACAGCTCCATGTGGAGCATATTGTCTGTCATCAACAAACACTTTACAGCTCTGTGGAGCATATTGTCTGTCATCAACAAACACTTTACAGCTCCATGTGGAGCATATTGTCTGTCATCAACAAACACTTTACAGCTCCATGTGGAGCATATTGTCTGTCATCAACAAACACTTTACAGCTCCATGTGGAGCATATTGTCAACAACAAACACTTTACAGCTCCATGTGGAGCATGTTGTCGTCAACAAACACTTTACAGCTCCATGTGGAGCATATTGTCTGTCATCAACAAACACTTTACAGCTCCATGTGGAGCATATTGTCTGTCATCAACAAACACTTTACAGCTCCATGTGGAGCATATTGTCTGTCATCAACAAACACTTTACAGCTCCATGTGGAGCATATTGTCTGTCATCAACAAACACTTTACAGCTCCATGTGGAGCATATTGTCTGTCATCAACAAACACTTTACAGCTCCATGTGGAGCATATTGTCTGTCATCAACAAACACTTTACAGCTCCATGTGGAGCATATTGTCTGTCATCAACAAACACTTTACAGCTCCATGTGGAGCATATTGTCTGTCATCAACACACTTTACAGCTCCATGTGGAGCATATTGTCTGTCATCAACAAACACTTTACAGCTCCATGTGGAGCATATTGTCTGTCATCAACAAACACTTTACAGCTCCATGTGGAGCATATTGTCTGTCATCAACAAACACTTTACAGCTCCATGTGGAGCATATTGTCTGTCATCAACAAACACTTTACAGCTCCATGTGGAGCATATTGTCTGTCATCAACAAACACTTTACAGCTCCATGTGGAGCATATTGTCTATCATCAACAAACACTTTACAGCTCCATGTGGAGCATATTGTCTGTCATCAACAAACACTTTACAGCTCCATGTGGAGCATATTGTCTGTCATCAACAAACACTTTACAGCTCCATGTGGAGCATATTGTCGTCAACAAACACTTTACAGCTCCATGTGGAGCATATTGTCTGTCGTCAACAAACACTTTACAGCTCCATGTGGAGCATATTGTCGTCAACAAACACTTTTCAGCTCCATGTGGAGCATATTGTCGTCAACAAACACTTTACAGCTCCATGTGGAGCATATTGTCGTCAACAAACACTTTACAGCTCCATGTGGAGCATATTGTCGTCAACAACAAACACTTTACAGCTCCATGTGGAGCATATTGTCATCAACAAATACTTTACAGCTCCATGTGGAGCATATTTTCAACAACAAACACTTTACAGCTCCATGTGGAGTATATTGTCGAAAACAAACACTTTATAGCTCCATGTGGAGCATATTGTCTGTCATCAACAAACACTTTACAGCTCCATGTGGAGCATATTGTCGTCAACAACAAACACTTTACAGCTCCATGTGGAGCATATTGTCTGTCATCAACAAACACTTTACAGCTCCATGTGGAGCATATTGTCTGTCATCAACAAACACTTTACAGCTCCATGTGGAGCATATTGTCTGTCATCAACAAACACTTTACAGCTCTATGTGGAGCATATTGTCTGTCATCAACAAACACTTTACAGCTCCATGTGGAGCATATTGTCTGTCATCAACAAACACTTTACAGCTCTATGTGGAGCATATTGTCTGTCATCAACAAACACTTTACAGCTCCATGTGGAGCATATTGTCTGTCATCAACAAACACTTTACAGCTCCATGTGGAGCATATTGTCTGTCATCAACAAACACTTTACAGCTCTATGTGGAGCATATTGTCTGTCATCAACAAACACTTTACAGCTCCATGTGGAGCATATTGTCTGTCATCAACAAACACTTTACAGCTCCATGTGGAGCATATTGTCTGTCATCAACAAACACTTTACAGCTCCATGTGGAGCATATTGTCTGTCATCAACAAACACTTTACAGCTCCATGTGGAGCATATTGTCTGTCATCAACAAACACTTTACAGCTCTATGTGGAGAATATTGTCTGTCATCAACAAACACTTTACAGCTCCATGTGGAGCATATTGTCTGTCATCAACAAACGCTTTACAGCTCCATGTGGAGCATATTATCATCAACAAACACTTTACAGCTCCATGTGGAGCATATTGTCAATGACAAACACTGTACAGCTCCATGTGGAGCATGTTGTCGTCAACAAACACTTTATAGCTCCAAGTGGAGCATATTGTCTGTCATCAACAAACACTTTACAGCTCCATGTGGAGCATATTGTCGTCAACAACAAACACTTTACAGCTCCATGTGGAGCATATTGTCTGTCATCAACAAACAATTTACAGCTCCATGTGGAGCATATTGTCTGTCATCAACAAACACTTTACAGCTCCATGTGGAGCATATTGTCTGTCATCAACAAACACTTTACAGCTCTATGTGGAGCATATTGTCTGTCATCAACAAACACTTTACAGCTCCATGTGGAGCATATTGTCTGTCATCAACAAACACTTTACAGCTCAATGTGGAGCATATTGTCTGTCATCAACAAACACTTTACAGCTCCATGTGGAGCATATTGTCTGTCATCAACAAACACTTTACAGCTCCATGTGGAGCATATTGTCTGTCATCAACAAACACTTTACAGCTCGATGTGGAGCATATTGTCTGTCATCAACAAACACTTTACAGCTCCATGTGGAGCATATTGTCTGTCATCAACAAACACTTTACAGCTCCATGTGGAGCATATTGTCTGTCATCAACAAACACTTTACAGCTCCATGTGGAGCATATTGTCTATCATCAACAAACACTTTACAGCTCCATGTGGAGCATGTTGTCTGTCATCAACAAACACTTTACAGCTCCATGTGGAGCATATTGTCTGTCATCAACAAACACTTTACAGCTCCATGTGGAGCATATTGTCGTCAACAAACACTTTACAGCTCCATGTGGAGCATATTGTCTGTCGTCAACAAACACTTTACAGCTCCATGTGGAGCATATTGTCGTCAACAAACACTTTTCAGCTCCATGTGGAGCATATTGTCGTCAACAAACACTTTACAGCTCCATGTGGAGCATATTGTCGTCAACAAACACTTTACAGCTCCATGTGGAGCATATTGTCGTCAACAACAAACACTTTACAGCTCCATGTGGAGCATATTGTCATCAACAAACACTTTACAGCTCCATGTGGAGCATATTGTCAACAACAAACACTTTACAGCTCCATGTGGAGCATATTGTCGAAAACAAACACTTTATAGCTCCATGTGGAGCATATTGTCTGTCATCAACAAACACTTTACAGCTCCATGTGGAGCATATTGTCGTCAACAACAAACACTTTACAGCTCCATGTGGAGCATATTGTCTGTCATCAACAAACACTTTACAGCTCCATGTGGAGCATATTGTCTGTCATCAACAAACACTTTACAGCTCCATGTGGAGCATATTGTCTGTCATCAACAAACACTTTACAGCTCTATGTGGAGCATATTGTCTGTCATCAACAAACACTTTACAGCTCCATGTGGAGCATATTGTCTGTCATCAACAAACACTTTACAGCTCTATGTGGAGCATATTGTCTGTCATCAACAAACACTTTACAGCTCCATGTGGAGCATATTGTCTGTCATCAACAAACACTTTACAGCTCCATGTGGAGCATATTGTCTGTCATCAACAAACACTTTACAGCTCTATGTGGAGCATATTGTCTGTCATCAACAAACACTTTACAGCTCCATGTGGAGCATATTGTCTGTCATCAACAAACACTTTACAGCTCCATGTGGAGCATATTGTCTGTCATCAACAAACACTTTACAGCTCCATGTGGAGCATATTGTCTGTCATCAACAAACACTTTACAGCTCCATGTGGAGCATATTGTCTGTCATCAACAAACACTTTACAGCTCCATGTGGAGCATATTGTCTGTCATCAACAAACACTTTACAGCTCCATGTGGAGCATATTGTCTGTCATCAACAAACACTTTACAGCTCCATGTGGAGCATATTGTCTGTCATCAACAAACACTTTACAGCTCCATGTGGAGCATATTGTCTGTCATCAACAAACACTTTACAGCTCCATGTGGAGCATATTGTCGTCAACAACAAACACTTTACAGCTCCATGTGGAGCATATTGTCGTCAACAAACACTTTACAGCTCCATGTGGAGCATATTGTCATCAACAAACACTTTACAGCTCCATGTGGAGCATATTGTCGTCAACAAACACTTTACAGCTCCATGTGGAGCATATTGTCTGTCATCAACAAACACTTTACAGCTCCATGTGGAGCATATTGTCGTCATCAACAAACACTTTACAGCTCCATGTGGAGCATATTGTCTGTCATCAACAAACACTTTACAGCTCCATGTGGAGCATATTGTCTGTCATCAACAAACACTTTACAGCTCCATGTGGAGCATATTGTCTGTCATCAACAAACACTTTACAGCTCCATGTGGAGCATATTGTCTGTCATCAACAAACACTTTACAGCTCCATGTGGAGCATATTGTCGTCAACAACAAACACTTTACAGCTCCATGTGGGGCATATTGTCGTCAACAACAAACACTTTACAGCTCCATGTGGAGCATATTGTCTGTCATCAACAAACACTTTACAGCTCCATGTGGAGCATATTGTCTGTCATCAACAAACACTTTACAGCTCCATGTGGAGCATATTGTCTGTCATCAACAAACACTTTACAGCTCCATGTGGAGCATATTGTCTGTCATCAACAAACACTTTACAGCTCCATGTGGAGCATATTGTCATCAACAAACACTTTACAGCTCCATGTGGAGCATATTGTCTGTCATCAACAAACACTTTACAGCTCCATGTGGAGCATATTGTCTGTCATCAACAAACACTTTACAGCTCCATGTGGAGCATATTGTCTGTCATCAACAAACACTTTTCAGCTCCATGTGGAGCATATTGTCTGTCATCAACAAACACTTTACAGCTCCATGTGGAGCATATTGTCTGTCATCAACAAACACTTTACAGCTCCATGTGGAGCATATTGTCTGTCATCAACAAACACTTTACAGCTCCATGTGGAGCATATTGTCTGTCATCAACAAACACTTTACAGCTCCATGTGGAGCATATTGTCTGTCATCAACAAACACTTTACAGCTCCATGTGGAGCATATTGTCTGTCATCAACAAACACTTTACAGCTCCATGTGGAGCATATTGTCATCAACAAACACTTTACAGCTCCATGTGGAGCATATTGTCTGTCATCAACAAACACTTTACAGCTCCATGTGGAGCATATTGTCGTCAACAAACACTTTACAGCTCCATGTGGAGCATATTGTCTGTCATCAACAAACACTTTACAGCTCCATGTGGAGCATATTGTCTGTCATCAACAAACACTTTACAGCTCCATGTGGAGCATATTGTCTGTCATCAACAAACACTTTACAGCTCCATGTGGAGCATATTGTCTGTCATCAACAAACACTTTACAGCTCCATGTGGAGCATATTGTCTGTCATCAACACACAGTTGACAGCTCCATGTGGAGCATATTGTCATCAACAAACACTTTACAGCTCCATGTGGAGCATATTGTCGTCAACAACAAACACTTTACAGCTCCATGTGGAGCATATTGTGATCAACAAACACTTTACAGCTCCATGTGGAGCATATTGTCGTCAACAAACACTTTACAGCTCCATGTGGAGCATATTGTCGTCAACAAACACTTTACAGCTCCATGTGGAGCATATTGTCGTCAACAAACACTTTACAGCTCCATGTGGAGCATATTGTCTGTCATCAACAAACACTTTACAGCTCCATGTGGAGCATATTGTCTGTCTTCAACAAACACTTTACAGCTCCATGTGGAGCATATTGTCGTCAACAAACACTTTACAGCTACATGTGGAGCATATTGTCGTCAACAAACACTTTACAGCTCCATGTGGAGCATATTGTCTGTCATCAACAAACACTTTACAGCTCCATGTGGAGCATATTGTCTGTCATCAACAAACACTTTACAGCTCCATGTGGAGCATATTGTCTGTCATCAACACACACTTTACAGCTCCATGTGGAGCATATTGTCGTCAACAAACACTTTACAGATCCATGTGGAGCATATTGTCGTCAACAACAAACACTTTACAGCTCCATGTGGAGCATATTGTCATCAACAAACACTTTACAGCTCCATGTGGAGCATATTGTCTGTCATCAACAAACACTTTACAGCTCCATGTGGAGCATATTGTCTGTCATCAACAAACACTTTACAGCTCCATGTGGAGCATATTGTCTGTCATCAACAAACACTTTACAGCTCCATGTGGAGCATATTGTCTGTCATCAACAAACACTTTACAGCTCCATGTGGAGCATATTGTCTGTCATCAACAAACACTTTACAGCTCCATGTGGAGCATATTGTCTGTCATCAACAAACACTTTACAGCTCCATGTGGAGCATATTGTCATCAACACACACTTTACAGCTCCATGTGGAGCATATTGTCATCAACAAACACTTTACAGCTATATATATTGTCTGTCAACAACAAACACTTTACACCTCCATGTGGAGCATATTGTCATCAACAAACACTTTACAGCTCCATGTGGAGCATATTGTCTGTCATCAACAAACACTTTACAGCTCCATGTGGAGCATATTGTCTGTCATCAACAAACACTTTACAGCTCTATGTGGAGCATATTGTCTGTCATCAACAAACACTTTACAGCTCTATGTGGAGCATATTGTCTGTCATCAACAAACACTTTACAGCTCTATGTGGAGCATATTGTCTGTCATCAACAAACACTTTACAGCTCCATGTGGAGCATATTGTCTGTCATCAACAAACACTTTACAGCTCTATGTGGAGCATATTGTCTGTCATCAACAAACACTTTACAGCTCCATGTGGAGCATATTGTCTGTCATCAACAAACACTTTACAGCTCCATGTGGAGCATATTGTCTGTCATCAACAAACACTTTACAGCTCTATGTGGAGCATATTGTCTGTCATCAACAAACACTTTACAGCTCCATGTGGAGCATATTGTCTGTCACCAACAAACACTTTTCAGCTCCACGTGGAGCATATTGTCACCAACAAACACTTTACAGCTCCATTTTGAGTATATTGTCTGTCACCACAAACACTTTTCAGCTCCATGTGGAGCATATTGTCTGTCACCAACAGACACTTTTCAGCTCCAAGTGGAGCATATTGTCATCAACAAACACTTTACAGCTCCATGTGGAGTATATTGTCTGTCACCAACAAACACTTTTCAGCTCCACGTGGAGCATATTGTCACCAACAAACACTTTACAGCTCCATTGTGAGTATATTGTCTGTCACCAACAAACACTTTTCAGCTCCACGTGGAGCATATTGTCACCAACAAACACTTTACAGCTCCATTTTGAGTATATTGTCTGTCACCAACACACACTTTTCAGCTCCAAGTGGAGCATATTGTCACCAACAAACACTTTACAGCTCCATGTGGAGTATATTGTCTGTCACCAACAAACACGTTTCAGCTTCTTGTGGAGCATATTGCCATCAACAAACACTTTTCAGCTCCATGTGGAGCATATTGTCACCAACAAACACTTTACAGCTCCATGTGGAGCATATTGTCACCAACAAACACTTTACAGCTCCATGTGGAGTATATTGTCTGTCACCAACAAACACGTTTCAGCTTTTTGTGGAGCATATTGTCATCAACAAACACTTTTCAAGCGGTCCTGTAGTTGCTATTCTCATCAGATCGATTTAGTCTTCCCCATCCCCATCTTTGCTTCATTTTATCTTCTCCGATTATACATTTTCTTCCCCTTGGCCTCCTCCTACGGGTACTAAAAAAACAAATCTATGTCGTGAAATGGCTATCAATTGACTTCCTCAATTTACGTCTCATCCAGCGTTATTGTCTTTATCGTATCTCTTTGTCCCCTTGTGCTTGTCTTGGACACTTCATAGTTCTACGTTAGTAGTTTTGTCAACTCATATTTCCAGCCTATTATTCTGTGTGAATACATTATTCTTGTCAAAGACTAAGGTGGCTGGGGCAGCGAATTAAAGACAAACGCATCCCAAGCAAATACTATATGGTGAACTAATACACGGGAAAAGGCTAATCGGCAGACCTAAACTACGATATAGAGATATCTGTAAATCATCTCTGAATGACTTCTCCATATGTGAATATGACTGGGAACATCTGGTAAGGGATCGCACATCATGGAGAGCATGTACAAGGAATAGTTTAATATCGTTTGAGACTGTGCTAAGGCAAAACTTAGAATGGAAAAGACTCATGAAAAAGGATGGAAAACCCTGTGGATCAGTGGGCCTGACTTGTTCATTCTGTGGCCGTGTGTGTTTATCAAACATTGGTAGAATTAGCCACCAGAGAAGCTGTTCGACAAAAACAAAACCTAAGAAAAAAACATAAATAATAGCCTAGTCTAGATCGTCTGAGAAGACGAAAAGGGCCATATATTCTGTGTGAGCACCGAGAGACTGTATCTTCATGAATGCCACTTTTGTTGTTCTCCATGTTTCAGTTATGTAAGAGAATTGATTCGAGTTGAATTTAAAAAAAAATTATTCAGCCTATTTTTTTTTTTTTTTTTTTTGATTTTCATTTTTCATAGTGCAATGACATCTCTTGTGCATTTTGCATCTTTATTTTGTTATCTTATATATGATACTACACCAGGACCGGAACAAAAAAAAAGTTAACTTTTGTGTAAAAAAACAAACCAAACTGGAATAAATAAAGCACCAAGTACACAAACAGCAAAACTTGTGTTTGGTTAATGAAGCTCGACATGTTTTTATGTTCTCACGTAATTTTCGACTCACAACCTCCATTTTGGTTTGTTGATTTCAAACTTGGTTGTACGTTTGTTTCTGTTGATATGTGCCCCAAACCACCGAACTTGCGTGCCCCAAACCCCGAACTTGCATGCCACAATGTTTGTTTTTAGGTCCGCGCGTGACAACCAGAGTGCAAACCTAGGACAGAAATAGAAACACTACGCAAAGCGACTCTTTTTACGCAAATTAGTGTGCCCTCCCGACAGAGCTGCCAGTTAAGCGTATCTTTTTGGGGGAAATATTTAAGGCCCTATCAAAGCAGTCTAAAACGAAAATAAACGGTAAATAAAAACCGTTTGGTCTGCGTTCTTGTTTAATTTGGCCAGAATTGGATAAATTATCGCAGATAGGGAGTTGGCGTTATATTTATAAATAAGAGATCGTGATTCTGCAGAGAGATTAAGCTTAACAGGCAACATAAGCAGATTAAAGAAGAGCATAACAATCGCAGTATAGAGAGTAACAATGTAGCCAACAAGAAAAGGGGGGGGGGGGGAAGAGAAATTAAGTAGTATAGGGGTATAACGTCGACCTCTCTGACAGGCAGGTTCCGGGTCGAACCTAGCCACAAAAGTAAAAAAGAGTAAACAGCCCCCGTCCCGCCAAATGACGTATATGGAATATGGTGTTAGTGACCATAAATTTTACAGACCTTCAGCACATGATTTTTGGGCCATTGTGGTCGGTATTACGCCCGTTCTGCTTTACTTTCCCAGAAAAAAATCCGGTACCCCTTTAAGGCTGGGTGAACCCGGAAGCCGTCGGTTGGGTTCGAACCCTACCTCTTGTCCTTTGCAGTCCAGTTCACTAATCACCGAGCTGTCGTGGGTCCCAACCTAGCCACAGGCTGGTATAATTTTTCAGTTTAAATCTTTTGTTTGGATTGTTTGGTTACTTCATGGTTGAATCCTGGTCTATGGGTAGCAACATTCAATGTCTGGACCACTAGGATAATGTTGAAGATGTTCTTCTTTAGTTCCCCAGTTGCCTTGCGTTATTGAGTTATTGAGTTGTTGAGTTATTGAGCTGTTGAGTTATTTAGTTATTTGTGGGTCATTATCATTACACTCTGAACATGTCCATAGGTGCTCAGATCCCCTCCTCAGCAAGTCCCGCAGTGTCCAGCGACTGACGACTCCAGTTCTGTGTTGGTTGATAAGTCTTCTTACACGGCCACTAAGTTTCTCATTTCTGGCTGTGCCCATCTTAACTCCAATTTCTTTCATCCGAAGGAGAAACGTGGACTCATGATTGTCGAAGCCCTGTGCTCTTTCCACATCTCGGAGGGCATTGATGATATCCGCCCGACCCATTGGTTGAGAGTCCTTAACGAAGGCACAGATAGCTATCCTGTCCGCTCTTTCATTTCCCCGTACTCCCGTATGTCCTGGCACGTAGACAAAGGTGACCTTGACTTCTGCAATGACTCTAATCATTGCATGCGTGCAAGCCTCCACTTGTTTTATCATGCTCATCGAATCACTCAGTTTGCAGGCGTGGATGTAGTCTTGTGACTCTAACCAGATGATTGCCCTGGTCACTGCCATCACCTCCATCGCCATGCTACTCGTGGTCATGACGTATGCACCACTGTCTTCCTTGACTATTCTTCCTGCCGAGCGTGCTGTAAATGCCCATGCACTCCTTTGATGTCGTCTTACAGATCCGTCTGTATAGATGACTGCATCTTTCTCATCGCTGTTGTTCCTGTTGCCTTTCAACGACGAAGAACTTCTTTAGTTCCCCAGTTGCCTTTCAAAGATAAATAACTTCTTTAGTTCCCCAGTTGCCTTTCAAAGATAAAGAACTTCTTTAGTTCCTCAGTTGCCTTTCAAAGGCGAAGAACTTCTTTAGTTCCTCAGTTGCATTTCAAAGACGAAGAACTTCTTTAGTTCCTCAGTTGCCTTTCAAAGACGAAGAACTTCTTTAGTTCCTCAGTTGCCATTCAAAGGCGAAGAATTTCTTTAGTTCCTCAGTAGCCTTTTAAAGGCGAAGAACTTCTTTAGTTCCCTAGTTGCCTTTCAACGACGAAGAACTTCTTTAGTTCCTCAGTTGCCTTTCAACGATGAAGAACTTCTTTAGTTCCTCAGTTGCCTTTCAACGATGAAGAACTTCTTTAGTTCCTCAGTTGCCTTTCAAAGATAAAGAACTTCTTTAGTTCCTCAGTTGCCTTTCAAAGGCAAAGAACTTCTTTAGTTCCTCAGTTGCCTTTCAAAGACGAAGAACTTCTCTAGTTCCTCAGTTGCCTTTCAAAGACGAAGAACTTCTTTAGTTCCTCAGTTGCCTTTCAAAGACGAAGAACTTCTTTAGTTCCTCAGTTGCCTTTCAAAGACGAAGAACTTCTTTAGTTCCTCAGTTGCCTTTCAAAGGCGAAGAACTTCTTTAGTTCCTCAGTTGCCTTTCAAAGGCGAAGAACTTCTCTAGTTCCTCAGTTGCCTTTCAACGACGAAGAACTTCTTTAGTTCCTCAGTTGCCTTTCAACGACGAAGAACTTCTTTAGTTCCTCAGTTGCCTTTCAACGGCGAAGAACTTCTTTAGTTCATAAGTTGCCTTTCAAAGACGAAGAACTTCTTTAGTTCCTCAGTTGCCTTTCAAAGGCGAAGAACTTCTTTAGTTCATAAGTTGCCTTTCAAAGACGAAGAACTTCTTTAGTTCCTCAGTTGCCTTTCAAAGGCGAAGAACTTCTTTAGTTCCTCAGTTGCCTTTCAAAGACGAAGAACTTCTTTAGTTCCTCAGTTGCCTTTCAAAGACGAAGAACTTCTTTAGTTCCTCAGTTGCCTTTCAAAGACGAAGAACTTCTTTAGTTCCTCAGTTGCCTTTCAAAGACGAAGAACTTCTTTAGTTCCTCAGTTGCCTTTCAACGATGAAGAACTTCTTTAGTTCCCTAGTTGCCTTCCAACGACGAAGAACTTCTTTAGTTCCTCAGTTGCCTTTCAAAGACGAAGAACTTCTTTAGTTCCTCAGTTGCCTTTCAAAGACGAAGAACTTCTTTAGTTCCTCAGTTGCCTTTCAAAGACGAAGAACTTCTTCAGTTCCTCAGTTGCCTTTCAACGACGAAGAACTTCTTTAGTTCCTCAGTTGCCTTTCAACGACGAAGAACTTCTTTAGTTCCTCAGTTGCCTTTCAACGATGAAGAACTTCTTTAGCTCCCCAGTTGCCTTTCAACGACGGAGAACTTCTTTAGTTCCCTAGTTGCCTTTCAACGACGAAGAACTTCTTTAGTTCCTCAGTTGCCTTTCAACGATGAAGAACTTCTTTAGTTCCTCAGTTGCCTTTCAACGACGGAGAACTTCTTTAGCTCCCCAGTTGCCTTTCAACGACGGAGAACTTCTTTGGCTCCCCAGTTGCATTTCAACGGCGAAGAACTTCTCTAGTTCCCAAATAACCTCTCAACGATGAAGAACTCCTTTAGTTCCTTAGTTACCTCTCGACGACGAAGAACATTGTGCAGCAACGCATATTACAGAACCTTTAGAAATTCCAAAGTAGAAAAGAGTAGGCTAAAAAAAATATTACCCGAACAGGTGTGTCGGGCGTAAAGGCGCAGATATAGCGATTATGTCGTAGACACAGTGCACCCACGTACTAAACTGGGAGAGAGTGGGACAAGAAGTACATTTCGCTCAACAATCAATAAACTAGCAACATAATCAAGGAACATTAAGCCAGAAACAAGAAGGGTTAGAGAAAGTAAATGGATAGGAGCTTCAATGAAAGTGCCAGATTTCAAGTGCCAGTCGGCCATGATTGGTCGGTATTTTTAATATTGTCCATAATTGTGAGATCATGGTTAAATGCCTTACGTAATTTGAATGTTTAAGACACAGACTTACATCGACAATTATTTCCAATATTTCCTTACTGGTGACTCTTTCTGCACGTTTCGACGCACCATGCGCCATACCGATCTCGGTCATGCACGTTCAGCCGCACAGTGCGTCACTCTCAATTTGATTAGTGTAAACTGTCATCAAACCATATTCTTTTTATATGTCTAATGTCATCTTCGGAAGTCATGAACGTCGCCAAAAATAAACAGAACATCAACATAACTATAGAAGGCAGACAACTAAAACAAGTAGAGGAATTCAAATACCTAGGAAGTCTAATGACAAACGATAATTCTCAAACGGCAGAGATAGAATCAAGATGCAACAAAGCTTGTCAAATCATCGGACAGTTATCACCACTATTGTCCAACAAGGAAACAACTCTTGAGGCAAAACGAGCACTATACAATACAATCTTCATCCCAACGTTGTGCTACCAATGCCAGACCTGGACCCTAGATGCAAGAACAATAAGAAAAATAACCTCTACAGAGATGAAATGTGTTAGACGAATGACAAGATACAGTCTGAGAGATAAGATCAGAAATTAAGAACTGAGAAAAAATCTATGAATAGCCCCCCCCCCCCCCCGCCATAGAATATATAATGAAACAACAGATAAATGGTTTGGCCACGTGACGAGGCAGAAAGAACAAAACACAACACAACGAGCCTTCAACAAACGTTGTGAGAACACCAGACCCAAGGATCGACCACGAAAAAGATGGGTCGATAGAATATTAGAAGCACTAGGAAACATAACAGCAGCAGAGGCGAACAGAAGAGCAAAAGACCGCAAATTATATCTCCCCTCGACGCTGAAAGGCAGATGAGGAAGGAAAGAAGAAGAAGAAGAACAATGTCATCTTGGTATTGGTGAAATCTAATTCCTTGTTTAATATCTAAAAAATTCATATATAATATGTTACGGTTAGATAAATATAAACATGTAGTTCAATATTTAAAAACATGACACAATTTTTCTCTGAAATCTTTGCCACTAAATACACACTAACCTTCCGTACTGAAAGAATTGAATGCTTCTAAAAGTCTGTATTAGATTTCGAGAACCTTTCTAAAAGTCTGTATTAGATTTCGAGAACCTTTCTAAAAGTCTGTATTAGATTTCGAGAACCTTTCTAAAAGTCTGTATTAGATTTCGAGAACCTTTCTAAAAGTCTGTATTAGATTTCGAGAACCTTTCTAAAAGTCTGTATTAGATTTCGAGAACCTTTCTAAAAGTCTGTATTAGATTTCGAGAACCTTTCTAAAAGTCTGTATTAGATTTCGAGAACCTTTCTAAAAGTCTGTATTAGATTTCGAGAACCTTTCTAAAAGTCTGTATTAGATTTCGAGAACCTTTCTAAAAGTCTGTATTAGATTTCGAGAACCTTTCTAAAAGTCTGTATTAGATTTCGAGAACCTTTCTAAAAGTCTGTATTAGATTTCGAGAACCTTTCTAAAAGTCTGTATTAGATTTCGAGAACCTTTCTAAAAGTCTGTATTAGATTTCGAGAACCTTTCTAAAAGTCTGTATTACATTTCGAGAACCTTTCTAAAAGTCTGTATTAGATTTCGAGAACCTTTCTAAAAGTCTGTATTAGATTTCGAGAATCTTTCTAAAAGTCTGTATTAGATTTCGAGAACCTTTCTAAAAGTCTGTATTAGATTTCGAGAACCTTTCTAAAAGTCTGTATTAGATTTCGAGAACCTTTCTAAAAGTCTGTATTAGATTTCGAGAACCTTTCTAAAAGTCTGTATTAGATTTCGAGAACCTTTCTAAAAGTCTGTATTAGATTTCGAGATGTGTGTGAAAAGTCTGCGCTAGATTTCTCGGTTTTTCTTACAATCCTGAACGAGCTTTATGTAAATATGTTATTCTTTTATCAATTCACCCCCTCCCCCCCCTTTGTTTCGTCTACTTTTCTCTCTTTCTCCTGTCGCCACCTTTCTAACACATTCCATCACTCTTCTTTTCTTCCACTTTCCACCAATCAATTTCTAGATTTCAGTAGCTTGTATACGCAAATTAAACTATCTGTGTTTCAGATAAATTTATCCGGCCCTTCGTGGCTTGCTATTCACGTTTCAGGCCCAGTCCCTGGCAAAAGGAAGGTTGCACACGACCGATCTAAAGTTTTGTTAACAAGAGGATGATTCAAACATAAAATAAAAAGTGCGACGTTTACACTTACTGCTTTACGGAGACAAAAGACAGCATGATATATTATCCGACGTTACAGCTTTATGTCATCTGCAGGGACAAAATAAAAGTTAAAATAAATAAAAAATAAAAAATAAATTAAAATCAACCGTTTTCCTGCAAGTCCATATCGTATGAGCTCAAGAGAAAAAAATTAACAACTAAATCACAGCCAATGGTCAGTGACCAAACAACTTGATGATTTAGACTTTGCTGATGACATAGCTCTCCTATCACACAGCCATCAACAGATGCAGGATAAAATGAGCATACTTGATGAGAGATCACAACTGCTAGGACTGAAGATTAATAGAGATAAGACCAACATTATGCGAATTAATACAGTTGGCAATAACCAAATACAACTAGGAGAAATACCTCTATTAGATGTACAATCTTACATATATTTGGGCAGTAATATAGATAAAGAGGGAGGAACATAAAATGATACCAAAATAAGGATATCAAAACCAAGAGGAGCTTTCATTGTACTGGGAAACATATGGAAATCCAAAGAAATTAGGTTAAATACAAAAATAAACATTTTCAACTCAAATGTTAAGGCGGTTCTATTATATGACTGTGAAACATGGAGAGCAACAAAATTGACAATCACGAAGATACAGACTTTCATTAATGGATGCTTACGCAGAATAAAAGGATGGAAATTGCAGGACAAAATCACTAACATAGAATTATGGAAATGTATCAGTCAAACACCAGTAGATAAAGAGATACAGCGAAGGCGATGGCGCTGGATAGGACACACTGGAAAGTGTTTGTTGAAGACATATGTGCCACTGGGAGCTAAAAAGGTAGAAGAAGAAGAAATCACAGCACTCGTGCGCTGACAGGGACCAAACCGGGAGTAAAGAATAGTAGCCCTGTACCCTACCAGGCATGTTCGTAAGAGGCGAGAAAGGAGGGTTGGGCATGGGACTGGCTATCCCATACTGTAAAAAAAAATAAGTAAAAAAAAACTTCACAAACATGGACAAGCCAAAGACGATGGTGCTGGATAGGACACACACTGCGGAAGCCAACTGAGAGTGTTACACAACACGCCCTTTTTTTGAATCCCCAGAGGAAAAGACAACGAGGAAGACCAAGGAATTCTTGGAGAAGACAGATAGAAGCAGAGATGAAGATGATGGGAAGACATGGAATGATCTTAAAAGAATGGCAAGAAACAGAACGACTTGGAAAGTATTTGTTGAAGACTTATGTCCTACAGGGAGCTGAAAGGTAGAAGAAGAAAATGAAGAAGAAGAAATCACTGTCTGTTCAAATACATAAAAGGGAATATCGGGGAAGGCAAAGAGCAGAAAATACTACATAGCTTAGTGTAGTAGTATGACACTATCAACAACAGCATTAATGCAATGCACTGTTCACAGAGAATTGTGTAATGACAAGCTCGTCTATGCCAACTGATTGGGCACATAGTGATGATGACGATGAATGTCCCCCGACAAATAAAAAAAATCAACCCACAATCATTATCAACAACGATGAGTTTGAAATTGTAACAAAATAAGACTATCTGGTGTCTGTAGTAAGTAACAATGTAACAAAATAAGACTATCTGGTGTCTGTAGTAACTAACAATATAACAAACTAAGACTATCTGGTGTCTGTAGTAACTAACAATATAACAAACTAAGACTATCTGGTGTCTGTAGTAACTAACAATATAACAAACTAAGACTATCTGGTGTCTGTAGTAACTAACAATGTAACAAACTAAGACTATCTGGTGTCTGTAGTAACTAACAATATAACAAACTAAGACTATCTGGTGTCTGTAGTAACTAACAATATAACAAAATAAGACTATCTGGTGTCTGTAGTAACTAACAATATAACAAACTAAGACTATCTGGTGTCTGTAGTAACTAACAATATAACAAACTAAGACTATCTGGTGTCTGTAGTAACTAACAATATAACAAACTAAGACTATCTGGTGTCTGTAGTAACTAACAATGTAACAAACTAAGACTATCTGGTGTCTGTGGTAACTAACAATATAACAAAATAAGACTATCTGGTGTCTGTAGTAACTAACAATATAACAAAATAAGACTATCTGGTGTCTGTAGTAACTAACAATGTAACAAACTAAGACTATCTGGTGTCTGTAGTAACTAACAATATAACAAAATAAGACTATCTGGTGTCTGTAGTAACTAACAATATAACAAACTAAGACTATCTGGTGTCTGTAGTAACTAACAATGGAGGCTACCAGAAATAGCTGAAGAAAAGATTAGCAAAAACAATATAACAATTAAACACCATAAAGAATATGTGGTATAATACCAGCAAGGCAGTAATGTAGTTAAAATTGCCCAGAACATGTATCGTCCTGATAACAGCATATGGTTGTGAATCATGGACAGCCTCGCATATAACAATGATGAAAATCGGTTCATTGTGAGCAAAACTCTACAGAGAAATTCTTTGGATAGTTTTAATAATATTGAAAATAAGCAAAGACGTAATGTTAAAGGCATTAAACGTTGAATAGACCTGGATTATAGACGCCATCTATGAGAGGAAGGTAAATACCACGGTCATGTCACAAGACACAAAATGGTCTGGACAGACAGAACAACAATGGAAGTCAGTTTTTTCAGATAAAAACGAGACAGGGGCAACCAGAAGTGGATAGCGTCAAGACATGAAAGAGAATAGCATGACAACAGAAGAAGTGGGGGATCTGGCTAGAAACAGAGATTCTTTAAGACGGGCGGTGTCGAGAGCAACGTTCTGTGGGAGATTTTGTTGGAGACAGATTCTTTCAGACGGCCTGTGGTGAATGCAACGTTCTGTGGGAGATTTTGTTGGAGACAGATTCTTTCAGACGGGCTGTTGTGAATGCAACGTTCTGTGGGAGATTTTGTTGGAGAGATAGATTCTTTCAGACGGGCTGTTGTGAATGCAACGTTCTGTGGGAGATTTTGTTGGAGAGATATATTCTTTCAGACGGGCTGTTGTGAATGCAACGTTCTGTGGGAGATTTTGTTGGAGAGATAGATTCTTTCAGACGGGCTGTTGTGAATGCAACGTTAGGTGGGAGATTTTGTTGGAGAGACAGATTCTTTCAGACGGGCTGTTGTGAATGCAACGTTAGATGGGAGATTTTGTTGGAGAGATAGATTCTTTCAGACGGGCTGTGGTGAATGCAACGTTCTGTGGGAGATTTTGTTGGAGAGATAGATTCTTTCAGACGGGCTGTTGTGAATGCAACGTTAGGTGGGAGATTTTGTTGGAGAGATAGATTCTTTCAGACGGGCTGTGGTGAATGCAACGTTCTGTGGGAGATTTTGTTGGAGACATAGATTCTTTCAGACGGGCTGTGGTGAATGCAACGTTCTGTGGGAGATTTTGTTGGAGACATAGATTCTTTCAGACGGGCTGTTGTGAATGCAACGTTCTGTGGGAGATTTTGTTGGAGACAGATTCTTTCAGACGGGCTGTGGTGAATGCAACGTTCTGTGGGAGATTTTGTTGGAGAGACAGATTCTTTCAGACGGGCTGTTGTGAATGCAACGTTAGGTGGGAGATTTTGTTGGAGAGATAGATTCTTTCAGACGGGCTGTGGTGAATGCAACGTTCTGTGGGAGATTTTGTTGGAGACATAGATTCTTTCAGACGGGCTGTTGTGAATGCAACGTTCTGTGGGAGATTTTGTTGGAGACATAGATTCTTTCAGACGGGCTGTTGTGAATGCAACGTTCTGTGGGAGATTTTGTTGGAGACAGATTCTTTCAGACGGGCTGTTGTGAATGCAACGTTCTGTGGGAGATTTTGTTGGAGACAGATTCTTTCAGACGGGCTGTAGTGAATGCAACGTTCTGCAATGGATTTTCAACAAGATGAGGGTAATATGACATGGAGAAGTAGATAATTAAGCCAAAACAACAAAGTTATGGTATGTTGGTTGAAAGTTTAACTAAGTCAATAAAATTATGGTAGATTGGTAGAAAATTTAGTTAAATTTATTTTAAAATTGATGGAATGGTATAAGGTTTAACTAAATCAATTAAATTAGGAGGAATAAGTATACATCTTATATAGATCAATATAATTATGATGGATTGGTAGAAAGTTTAACTAAATCACAATATTAAGATGAAGAAGTCGAAAGTTTAACAAACCCAACACATTTATAATGGAAGCGTAGACAAATTAAGCAAATCAAACAAAGTTATGATGGCAGAGTAGACAAATTAAGCACATCAAACAAAGTTGTGATGGCAGTGTAGACAAATTAAGCACATCAAACAAAGTTGTGATGGCAGAGTAGACAAATTAAGCACATCAAACAAAGTTATGATGGCAGAGTAGACAAATTAAGCACATCAAACAAAGTTATGATGGCAGAGTAGACAAATTAAGCACATCAACAAAGTTGTGATGGCAGAGTAGACAAATTAAGCACATCAAACAAAGTTATGATGGCAGAGTAGACAAATTAAGCAAATCAAACAAAGTTATGATGGCAGAGTAGACAAATTAAGCACATCAAACAAAGTTATGATGGAGCTGTAGATGAATTAACTACAATTACACAGCTATGAATGAGGCGTGTCATTCTTTTGCCTGTCATGTTGCTAAAATATGAGCGGTGACATTTCCTGTTGTCTCGTGCAATGGAGCGGACGATAGTGTCCCACGTGCAGAAAGCGGACGAGCTGCGTGGTGTGTCCATATTTGAGGGCGAGTAGTGGTATCTAGTCCGGACGCAACCTACAATGGGCACTCTGTTTGAATTTATGAGGTAACAGACCTAGGGTTTTATTTCTGTGACTTTAAATAGTTGATGCCAAGACAATTACATTTTGTGAGAGTTTAATCAGTTTCCGCCGGATAAGTTGACCAGAGTTGCGTGTTTGTGATTAATATTGATTATTCAGAGTTGTAATCACAACCGGAGTTTGGCTGATTCAGATGCACAGCGTTTGTTGGTGATACTTTAGTTAATCATAAAGAAACCAGTAATTTAGTATTTCAGGTTGAGGTCAAGTTTGTTTTTTATTTTCAGGTCGATTGTCATTTTTGTTTCCCCTTGTCGGGGTCAAGAGATTACTTCGAGAATGTTGATGTTTTATTGTTTACACTGAGAGAGTGTTGATGTTTTTATTGTTTACACTGAGAGAATGTTGATGTTTTATTGTTTACACTGAGAGAATGTTGATGTTTTATTGTTTACACTGAGAGAGTGTTGATGTTTTATTGTTTACACTGAGAGAGTGTTGATGTTTTATTGTTTACACTGACAGAATGTTGATGTTTTATTGTTTACACTGAGAGAGTGTTGATGTTTTATTGTTTACACAGAGAGAGTGTTGATGTTTTATTGTTTACACTGAGAGAATGTTGATGTTTTATTGTTTACACTGAGAGAGTGTTGATGTTTTATTGTTTACACTGAGAGAATGTTGATGTTTTATTGTTTACACTGAGAGAGTGTTGATGCTTTATTGTTTACACTGATAGAATGTTGATGTTTTATTGTTTACACTGAGAGAATGTTGATGTTTTATTGTTTACACTGAGAGGATGTTGATGTTTTATTGTTTACACTGAGAGAACGTTGATGTTTTATTGTTTACACTGAGAGAATGTTGATGTTTTATTGTTTACACTGAGAGAGTGTTGATGTTTTATTGTTTACACTGAGAGAGTGTTGATGTTTTATTGTTTACACTGAGAGAGTGTTGATGTTTTATTGTTTACACTGAGAGAACGTTGATGTTTTATTGTTTACACTGAGAGAGTGTTGATGTTTTATTGTTTACACTGAGAGAGTGTTGATGTTTTATTGTTTACACTGAGAGAATGTTGATGTTTTATTGTTTACACTGAGAGAATGTTGATGTTTTATTGTTTACACTGAGAGAGTGTTGATGTTTTATTGTTTACACTGAGAGAGTGTTGATGTTTTATTGTTTACACTGACAGAATGTTGATGTTTTATTGTTTACACTGAGAGAGTGTTGATGTTTTATTGTTTACACTGAGAGAGTGTTGATGTTTTATTGTTTACACTGAGAGAATGTTGATGTTTTATTGTTTACACTGAGAGAGTGTTGATGTTTTATTGTTTACACTGAGAGAGTGTTGATGTTTTATTGTTTACACTGAGAGAATGTTGATGTTTTATTGTTTACACTGAGAGAGTGTTGATGCTTTATTGTTTACACTGATAGAATGTTGATGTTTTATTGTTTACACTGAGAGAATGTTGATGTTTTATTGTTTACACTGAGAGGATGTTGATGTTTTATTGTTTACACTGAGAGAACGTTGATGATTTATTGTTTACACTGAGAGAATGTTGATGTTTTATTGTTTACACTGAGAGAGTGTTGATGTTTTATTGTTTACACTGAGAGAGTGTTGATGTTTTATTGTTTACACTGAGAGAATGTTGATGTTTTATTGTTTACACTGACAGAATGTTGATGTTTTATTGTTTACACTGAGAGAGTGTTGATGTTTTATTGTTTACACAGAGAGAGTGTTGATGTTTTATTGTTTACACTGAGAGAATGTTGATGTTTTATTGTTTACACTGAGAGAGTGTTGATGTTTTATTGTTTACACTGAGAGAATGTTGATGTTTTATTGTTTACACTGAGAGAGTGTTGATGCTTTATTGTTTACACTGATAGAATGTTGATGTTTTATTGTTTACACTGAGAGAATGTTGATGTTTTATTGTTTACACTGAGAGGATGTTGATGTTTTATTGTTTACACTGAGAGAACGTTGATGTTTTATTGTTCACACTGAGAGAATGTTGATGTTTTATTGTTTACACTGAGAGAGTGTTGATGTTTTATTGTTTACACTGAGAGAGTGTTGATGTTTTATTGTTTACACTGAGAGAGTGTTGATGTTTTATTGTTTACACTGAGAGAACGTTGATGTTTTATTGTTTACACTGAGAGAGTGTTGATGTTTTATTGTTTACACTGAGAGAGTGTTGATGTTTTATTGTTTACACTGAGAGAATGTTGATGTTTTATTGTTTACACTGAGAGAGTGTTGATGTTTTATTGTTTACACTGAGAGAGTGTTGATGTTTTATTGTTTACACTGACAGAATGTTGATGTTTTATTGTTTACACTGAGAGAGTGTTGATGTTTTATTGTTTACACAGAGAGAGTGTTGATGTTTTATTGTTTACACTGAGAGAATGTTGATGTTTTATTGTTTACACTGAGAGAGTGTTGATGTTTTATTGTTTACACTGAGAGAATGTTGATGTTTTATTGTTTACACTGAGAGAGTGTTGATGCTTTATTGTTTACACTGATAGAATGTTGATGTTTTATTGTTTACACTGAGAGAATGTTGATGTTTTATTGTTTACACTGAGAGGATGTTGATGTTTTATTGTTTACACTGAGAGAACGTTGATGTTTTATTGTTTACACTGAGAGAATGTTGATGTTTTATTGTTTACACTGAGAGAGTGTTGATGTTTTATTGTTTACACTGAGAGAGTGTTGATGTTTTATTGTTTACACTGAGAGAGTGTTGATGTTTTATTGTTTACACTGAGAGAACGTTGATGTTTTATTGTTTACACTGAGAGAGTGTTGATGTTTTATTGTTTACACTGAGAGAGTGTTGATGTTTTATTGTTTACACTGAGAGAATGTTGATGTTTTATTGTTTACACTGAGAGAATGTTGATGTTTTATTGTTTACACTGAGAGAGTGTTGATGTTTTATTGTTTACACTGAGAGAGTGTTGATGTTTTATTGTTTACACTGACAGAATGTTGATGTTTTATTGTTTACACTGAGAGAGTGTTGATGTTTTATTGTTTACACTGAGAGAGTGTTGATGTTTTATTGTTTACACTGAGAGAATGTTGATGTTTTATTGTTTACACTGAGAGAGTGTTGATGTTTTATTGTTTACACTGAGAGAGTGTTGATGTTTTATTGTTTACACTGAGAGAATGTTGATGTTTTATTGTTTACACTGAGAGAGTGTTGATGCTTTATTGTTTACACTGATAGAATGTTGATGTTTTATTGTTTACACTGAGAGAATGTTGATGTTTTATTGTTTACACTGAGAGGATGTTGATGTTTTATTGTTTACACTGAGAGAACGTTGATGTTTTATTGTTTACACTGAGAGAATGTTGATGTTTTATTGTTTACACTGAGAGAGTGTTGATGTTTTATTGTTTACACTGAGAGAGTGTTGATGTTTTATTGTTTACACTGAGAGAATGTTGATGTTTTATTGTTTACACTGACAGAATGTTGATGTTTTATTGTTTACACTGAGAGAGTGTTGATGTTTTATTGTTTACACAGAGAGAGTGTTGATGTTTTATTGTTTACACTGAGAGAATGTTGATGTTTTATTGTTTACACTGAGAGAGTGTTGATGTTTTATTGTTTACACTGAGAGAATGTTGATGTTTTATTGTTTACACTGAGAGAATGTTGATGTTTTATTGTTTACACTGAGAGAATGTTGATGTTTTATTGTTTACACTGAGAGAATGTTGATGTTTTATTGTTTACACTGAGAGAATGTTGATGTTTTATTGTTTACACTGAGAGAACGTTGATGTTTTATTGTTCACACTGAGAGAATGTTGATGTTTTATTGTTTACACTGAGAGAGTGTTGATGTTTTATTGTTTACACTGAGAGAGTGTTGATGTTTTATTGTTTACACTGAGAGAGTGTTGATGTTTTATTGTTTACACTGAGAGAACGTTGATGTTTTATTGTTTACACTGAGAGAGTGTTGATGTTTTATTGTTTACACTGAGAGAGTGTTGATGTTTTATTGTTTACACTGAGAGAATGTTGATGTTTTATTGTTTACACTGAGAGAATGTTGATGTTTTATTGTTTACACTGAGAGAGTGTTGATGTTTTATTGTTTACACTGAGAGAGTGTTGATGTTTTATTGTTTACACTGACAGAATGTTGATGTTTTATTGTTTACACTGAGAGAGTGTTGATGTTTTATTGTTTACACTGAGAGAGTGTTGATGTTTTATTGTTTACACTGAGAGAATGTTGATGTTTTATTGTTTACACTGAGAGAGTGTTGATGTTTTATTGTTTACACTGAGAGAGTGTTGATG
This sequence comes from Megaustenia siamemsis, assembly GCA_032433765.1. Classification (NCBI taxonomy): domain Eukaryota; kingdom Metazoa; phylum Mollusca; class Gastropoda; order Stylommatophora; family Ariophantidae; genus Megaustenia; species Megaustenia siamemsis. The sequence goes on along the minus strand of JAVIAB010000160.1, from coordinate 57,689,169 downwards.
TTTTATTGTTTACACTGAGAGAATGTTGATGTTTTATTGTTTACACTGAGAGAGTGTTGATGCTTTATTGTTTACACTGATAGAATGTTGATGTTTTATTGTTTACACTGAGAGAATGTTGATGTTTTATTGTTTACACTGAGAGGATGTTGATGTTTTATTGTTTACACTGAGAGAACGTTGATGTTTATTGTTTACACTGAGAGAATGTTGATGTTTTATTGTTTACACTGAGAGAGTGTTGATGTTTTATTGTTTACACTGAGAGAGTGTTGATGTTTTATTGTTTACACTGAGAGAATGTTGATGTTTTATTGTTTACACTGAGAGAGTGTTGATGTTTTATTGTTTACACTGAGAGATTGTTGATGTTTTATTGTTTACACTGAGAGAATGTTGATGTTTTATTGTTTACACTGAGAGATTGTTGATGTTTTATTATTTACACTGAGAGAATGTTGATGTTTTATTATTTACACTGAGAGATTGTTGATGTTTTATTATTTACACTGAGAGAATGTTGATGTTTTATTATTTACACTGAGAGAATGTTCATGTTTTATTATTTACACTGAGAGAATGTTGTTGTTTTATTGTTTACACTGAGAGAATGTTGATGTTTTATTCTTCTTCTTCTTCTCCTTCTTCTCACACTCCTCTCTCTCTTCTTCTTCTTCTTCTCACACTCCTTACCTTTCTACTTCTTCTTCTCCTCACACTCCTTATTTCTTCTTCTTCTTCTTCTCACACTCTTCACCTTTCTTCTTCTTCTTCTCCTCACACTCCTCACCTTTCTACTTCTTCTTCTCGCACTCCTCACCTTTCTACTTTTTCTTCTCCTCACACTCCTCATTTCTTCTTCTTCTTCTCACATTCCTCACCTATCAACTTCTTCTTCTTCTCACACTCCTCACCTTTCTACTTCTTCTTCCCCTCACACTACTCATTTCTTCTTCTTCTTCTCATACTCCTCACCTTTCTACTTCTTCTTCTCACACTCCTCCATTTCTTCTACTTCTTTTCGTAACACTCCTCACTTTTCTACTTCTTCTTCTTCTCATACTCCTCACCTTTCCTTTTCTTCATCTTCTCATACTCCTCACATTTCTACTTCTTCTTCTTCTGCTTCTTCTCACACTCCTTACTTTTCTACTTCTTCTTCTTCTTCTCCTCATACTCCTCACCTTTCTATTTCTTCTTCTTCTCATACTCCTCACCTTTCCTTTTCTTCTTCTTCTCATACTCCTCACCTGTCTATTTCTTCTTCTTCTCACACTTCTCACCTTTCTACTTCTTCTTCTTCTCACACTCCTCATCTTTCTACTTCTTCTTTTTTTCACACTCCTCTCTTTCTTCTTCTGCTTCTCACACTCCTCAGCTTTCTATTTCTTCTTCTTCTCATACTCCTCACCTTTGTTCTTCTTCTTCTTCTTCTTCTCATACTCCTCACCTTTCTACTTTTTCTTCTTCTTACACTCCTCCCTTTCTTCTTCTTCTTCTTCTCATACTCCTCACCTTTCTACTTCTTCTTCTCACACTCCTCCCTTTCTTCTTCTTCTTCTTCTTCTTCTTCTCATACTCCTCACCTTTCTACTTCTTCTTGTTCTTCTCATACTCCTCACCTTTCTACTTCTTCTTGTTCTTCTCATACTCCTCCCTTTCTTCTTCTTCTTCTTCTTCTTCTCATACTCCTCACCTTTCTACTTCTTCTTCTTCTTCTCATACTCCTCACCTTTCTACTTCTTCTTCTTCTCATACTCCTCACCTTTCTACTTCTTCTTCTTTTTCTCATACTCCTCACCTTTCTTCTTCTTCTTCTTCTTCTTCTCATACTCCTCACCTTTCTACTTTTTCTTCTTCTTCTCATACTCCTCACCTTTCTTCTTCTTCTTCTTCTTCTCATACTCCTCACCTTTCTTCTTCTTCTTCTTCTTCTCATACTCCTCACCTTTCTTCTTCTTCTTCTTCTTCTTCTCATACTCCTCACCTTTCTACTTTTTCTTCTTCTTCTCATACTCCTCACCTTTCTACTTCTTCTTCTTCTTCTTCTCATACTCCTCACCTTTCTACTTCTTCTTCTTCTTCTCATACTCCTCACCTTTCTACTTCTTCTTCTTCTTCTCATACTCCTCACCTTTCTACTTCTTCTTCTTCTTCTCATACTCCTCCCTTTCTTCTTCTTCTTCTTCTTCTTCTCATACTCCTCACCTTTCTACTTCTTCTTCTCACACTCCTCCCCTTCTTCTTCTTCTTCTTCTTCTCATACTCCTCACCTTTCTACTTCTTCTTCTCATACTCCTCCCTTTCTTCTTCTTCATCTTCTCATACTCCTCACCTTTCTACTTCTTCTTCTTCTTCTCATACTCCTCACCTTTCTACTTCTTCTTCTTCTCATACTCCTCAGCTTTCTACTTCTTCTTCTTCTCACACTCCTCCCTTTCTTCTTCTTCTTCTTCTCATACTCCTCACCTTTCTACTTCTACTCATACTTCTGCTTGTTCTACATTTTCTTCTCTTCCACCTTCTATTTGCATTTTCAGATTCTCTTTCTTTTAGTCTAATTATTCTTTCCATCTAATTATTCTTTCCATCTAATTATTCTTTCCATCTAATATTTTTTTAATCTAATTATTCTTTCCATCTAATTATTCTTTCCATCTAATTATTTTTTTCATCTAATTATTCTTTCCATCTAATTATTCTTTCCATCTAATTATTCTTTTAGTCTAATTCTTCTTTCCGTCTAATTATTCTTTTAGTCTAATTATTCATTCCATCTAATTATTCTTTCCATCTAATTATTCTTTCCGTCTAGTTATTCTTTTAGTCTAATTATTCTTTATGTCTAATTATTCTTTCCATCTAATTATTCTTTCTGTCTAATTATTCTTTTAGTCTAATGCGTCGAATTATTCTTTCCGTCTATTTTTTCTTTCCATCTAATTAAACTTGCCGTCTAGTAATTCTTTTAGTCTAATTATTCTTTCTGTCTAATTATTCTTTCAGTCTAATTAGTATTTCCATCTAATTATTCTTTTAGTGTAATTATTCTTTTTGATTTATTCTTCTTTCCATCTAGTTATTTTTCTAGTCTTATTAATTTTTCCATCTAATTATTCTTTTAGTCTAATTATTCTTTCCATTTAATTATTCTTTTACTCTAATTATTCTTTCCGTCTAATTATTCTTTTAGTCTAATTATTCTTTTACTCTAATTATTCTTTCCATCTAATTATTATTTTAGTCTAATTATTCTTTTAGTCTAATTATTCTTTCCGGCTAATTATTCTTTCACAATAATTATTCTTTCCGTCTAATTATTCTTTTAGTCTAATTATTCTTTCCATCTAATTATTCTTTACGTCTAATTTTTCTTTCCATCTAATGATTCTTTCCTTCTAGTTATTCTTTTAGTCTAATTATTCTTTTTGTCTAATTATTCTTTTAGTCTAATTATTCTATCCGTCTAATTATTCTTTCCGTCAAATTATTCTTTCCGTCTAATTAGGATTTTCATCTAATTATTCTTTTAGTCTAATTATTATTTTAGTCTAATTTATCTTTCCATCTAAATATTGTTTCTGCTATTATTCCTTTTTGTTTAATTATTCTTTCCGTCAAATTATTCTTTTAGTCTAATTATTCTTTCCATCTAATTATTACTTTAGTCTAATTATTCTTTGTGTTTAATTAATTTTTCTGTCTAATGATTCTTTTAGTCTAATTATTCTTTCCATCTAATTATTCTTTTAGTCTAATTATTCTTTTAGTCATATTACTTTTTTCGCCTAATGATTCTTTTAGTCTAATTATTCTTTCCTTCTAATTATTCTTTCCGTCTAATTATCCTTTAGTATAATTATTTTTTCAGTCTAATTATTCTTTCCGTCTAATGATTCTTTCCGTCCAATTGTTCTTTCCATCTAATTATTCTTTTAGTCTAATTATTCTATCCGTCTAATTATTCTTTCCGTCAAATTATTCTTTCCGTCTAATTATTCTTATAGTCTAATTATTCTTTTAGTCTAATTATTCTTCCAGTCTAATTATTATTTTAGTCTAATTATTCTTTCCCTGTAATTATTGTTTCCATCTAATTATTCCTATAGTCTAATTATTCTTTCTGTCTAATTATTCTTTACGTCTAATTATTATTTAGGTCGAATTATTCTTATAGTCTAATTATTCTATTAGTCTAATTATTCTTTTAGTCTAATTATTCGTTCCATGTAATTATTCTTTTAGTCTAATTATTCTTTCCTTCTAATTATTCTTTCCGTTTAATTTTTCTTTCCGTCTAATTATTCTTTCGGTTTAATTTTTTTTTCAGTCTAATTATTCTTTCGGTTTAATTATTCTTTCCGTCTAATTATTCTTTCCGGCATTATTATTGTTTTAGTCTAATTATTCTTTCTGTCTAATTATTCTTTTACTCTGATTATTCTATCCGTCTAATTATTCTATTCACTCTAATTATTCCTTCCTTCTAATTATTCTTTTAGTCTAATTATTATATACCTCTAATTATTTTTTACTCTAATTATTATTTCCTTCTAATTATTCTTTCAGTTTAATTATTCTTTTAGTCTAATTATTCTTTCCTTTTAATTATTCTTTTCTTAAATTATTCTTTTAGTCCATTTATTCTTTCAGTCTAATTATTCCTTGACTATAATTATTCTTTCCGTCTAATTATTTTTATATTCTAATTATTCTTTCCGTCTAATGATTATTTCCGTCTAATTATTCTTTTATTCTAATTGTTCTTTTAGTCTAATTATTTTTTCCATCTAATTATTCTTTTAGTCTAATTATTCTTTCCGTCTAATTATTCTTTTAATTTAATAATTCTTTCCGTCTAATTATTATTATAGTCTAATTATTCTTTTAGTCTAATTATTCTTATAATCTAATTAGTCTTTTAGACTAATTATTCTTTCCGTCTAATTATTCTTGTAGTCTAATTATTTTTTCCGTCCAATTATTCTTTCCATCTAATTATTCTATTAGTCTAATTATTCTTTCCTGTCTAATTATTCTTTTAATTTAATTTAGTCTAATTTTAGTCTAATTATTCTTTCCGTCTAAGCATTCTTATAGTCTAATTATTTTTTAAGTCTAATTATTCTTTCCATGTAATTATTCCTTTAGTCTCATTATTCTTTCTATCTAATTATTCTTATAGTCTAATTATTCTTTCCGTAAAATTATTCTTGTAGTCTAATTATTCTTTCCGTCTAATTTTTCTTTCCGTCTAATTATTCTTATAGTCTAATTATTCTTTCCATCTAATTATTCTAATAATCTAATTATTCTAATAATCTAATTATTCTTATAGTCTAATTATTCTTTCCATCTAATTATTCTTATAGTCTAATTATTCTTTCCGTCTAATTATTCTTTCCGTCTAATTATTCTTTCCGTCTAATTATTCTTTTAGTCTAATTATTTTTTCCGTTTAATTATTCTTGTAGTCTGAGTAATCTTTTAGTCTATTATTTCCATTCAATTATTCTCTCCGTCTAATTATTCTCTCCATCTAATTCTTCTTTCCGTCTAATTCTTCTTTACGACTAATTGTTTTTTCTCAATCTTCACCTTCTCACTGTCTTCTTCTCATTCGTGTTCTCATCTTCTTCCTTTATCTTTCACTCATCCAGTCTTATCATACTTCTTTTCATTCTCACGCATCTTCTTCTTCTGTATTCTCCCCTCCTTTTTCTCCTTCTCATTAGGAGGATGAATCAGGAGAATAAGTCAAATAGTAGAAGTAGAAGAAAAAGGAATTTCTTTGGACTCGAAATTTTTCAATTTCTTCTCCTTCTTGTTTTTATTCTTCTTTCCTTCTCTCGTTCTACAACTTGAAGCTGTAGAAATGAGGTTTTATAGAAGAATGTTGAGAATACCATGGACAGCTAAGAAGAGTAATGTAAACGTTCTGAAAGAGGTCAAAGCAAAAAGAGCACTAATGTCCGATATTAGGGGGAAAAAATCATTTTTTGGCCATGTAATGAGAAGAGAAGAGCTGGAATATATTGTGACAACTGGGAAAATTGAGGGACGAAGAAATTGAGGGAAAAAAATAGAAAAGATGCCAGATAGCGAATGGATTGGCATAAGGTCAACAACAGAAATGATAAATAATGTCGAGATCGAAAGATGTGGAGAGACATGATCACCTACGCCAGCAGGCACGGTACTTGATGATGATGATAATGAATAAGTTCATCATCGTTAATTGAAAGTTACAATAATTGAAAATATGTGATCCATGAGGGTAATTGACATATTGCGAGAAACTGGTTCATGGATGGAACTGTATATGACAATAATGGAAACTAGGAGATCGATGACTCAAAGTTACAAGGAATATCCGAGGCTGCTGTAAAGCTGCCAATATGGAAAATAGAAAACACGTTATGGCTACAATTGGGTGTTTATAAAAGATTTACAATTGGATGTTTATAAAAGATTTACAATTGAATGTTTATACAAGATTTACATTTGGATGTTTATAACAGATTTACAATTGGATGTTTATAAAAGATTGACCTATACGATGTGATGTTGCACCATAACGCTGGCTGGCCAACCATACGTACACAAACAGTCACAAAATAGCAGGGCGGAGGTGTTTGGATGGGGGTTAGCTGAAGAGACAAAATGGAAACTATAAAAATAATATGTAGACAATTTTATGGGAGAACATAAACGCCAGTGACCTGAAGAAAGTTCATAGCTACAACTACCTGGGACATACTATAACCAGTGATGGGACATGTAAAGTTGAAGTAAATAAAAGAACAGGAATGGCAACACTTAATTTTAATGCCATGAAAAATATACCAACATCAAAACAAATAACACCAGGACTAAAACTAAGAATAGCAAAATGTTATGTCTTCTCAACATTCCTGTATGGCGCAGAAAGATGGACATTAGATAATAAAACAGAACAGAAAATTGAAGCCTTTGATAAGTGGATTTATAGAAGAATAGGTAGAATTGGATGGAAAGATAAGAAAACAAACGAAGAAATCTTAAAACAAAAATGAAAAAAGAAATAATAAATGTAATTCAAACAAGAACAATGCGATTTTCTTGGGCATGTTAAAAGACACAACAGCCTACTAAAAGTAATATTGGAAGGGAAAATACAAGGTAAAAGAGGCAGAAGCAGACCAAGTCTAACATGGACGAGTAACATCAAAAGATGGACAAGTCAGCATATGACAATCTGCGTCATCAAAGCAAGAGACAGAACGGAATGGCGATCCACGGTAGCCAACCTTCGATGCGGAGACGTCACTCAATGTCAATAAGTTTTCCATGGCAGCCGTTTGCATAGAGGTCCCTCGCCGCATTGGCAGACAACTCAGTCTTCAGAGGTATTCATTTTTTTTTCGTTCCATGAGTAATTGACGTTTCAAGCAAGGCCTCGTTGCTAAGACCAGTAGTGGTTACCGCAGAGAGAAATCACCAATAAAAATCTGATCTGGAGCAGCCGGGATTTGAACTCACAACCTCTCTGTCTCGAAACCGGCGTCTTGCCTCGAGACCTACCAGTCTCCCCGTCATGAAATAAAATTAAAATAAAAAAAATATTTAAAAAAAAATCAAGTTAAAAAAAGACTTGCATACTCTTTGTCCCAATATAATTATCCATTTGGACTATTTTCTTCAAATTTTCTATCTCTCTATCACATCTTTATTCTAATTCACCTGCTTTCTCTATGCTTATATTTCCCTATCAGTTTTCCACAATCTTTTATCCGCCCATTTTTTTGTTCACCTGTTTTTGAACCCTTACTCTGTCCTCCAGTTTTGAGCGCGTGTAATTATTGCAGACACAGTTCACGTATATTGGCAATAAGCGCGGCAATAAATAACATGTTTCATAACAACCACTCGTGTATCTCACTTCTCTATGTGTAATAATATCCTATAAAGGGAGAACACAACGACCCTACACTCCTTTACTGTATGAAGTATACAAGCTTTTAGTGGTACATAAGGCTTTCAAGAGAGACATTTTCTCCTTTTTTAGTTCAATCTTAAGTGATTACACTTAGAGGTGAGCAATTTAGGAAAAAAAACCAGTAAGTGGTGTCCAGGGATTTTCGTTGAAGATAACGATTTTGATAATGAGAGTATATCATATGATCGTCGGTGCTTCGTGTATAAGCTTTGATGATCAGTTCTGTATTTACTGGGACTAAGGGAGAGGTTGGTGGGGGGAGGGTCATTATAATGTTTGGTAAAGATGTTCTCCTAACTCGTGGAAGGTATCACTTGAAGATATCCTTGGTAAGATCTGAGATTTCTCCACATTGATATCTGATATCCGTGGTAAGATCTGAGATTTCTCCACATTGATATCTGATATCGAGAGGAAGGCACAAAAAAGAGGTGGAAAGATAACATTAAAGTGTGGACAAGCCACGACTTCGCTTAGACAGCAAAGAATGACTGCAGATAAAGATCAATGTAGAAAGTTAATGTAGTAGTGACCCGATGACTACAGAAGAAGGTTGATGTAGTAGTGACCCGATGACTACAGAAGAAGGTTGATGTAGTAGTGACCCAATGACTACAGAAGAAGGTTGATGTAGTAGTGACCCAATGACTACAGAATAAGGTTGATGTAGTAGTGACCCAATGACTACAGAATAAGGTTGATGTAGTAGTGACCCAATGACTACAGAATAAGGTTGATGTAGTAGTGACCCAATGACTACAGAATAAGGTTGATGTAGTAGTGACCCAATGACTACAGAATAAGGTTGATGTAGTAGTGAACAGGCAAATAATTGTTAGGCCTAATTAATTTTTATGGGGCCTATTATCTTCTCCCGCTTCTACATTTTGTCTGGTCGCTGACACTTGTCTTTCCCAGACCACTGTTTAGATTTCTTTATATCTATTTCCACTAGTGTTTTCATTACTAGTCTGGCTTTCTTCTCCCCCCTCCCCCCCCCTCCACCCGTATCTTTTGTAGGCCTCGTGTCCACTGCTCATTTCCTCGATTGCTCTACGACGGACAGTCCAGTTTCGCCAGCTAAGTTGACTTTTCTTATACGTTTTATATATTATCTTCGTTGTACTTCTGATTTTCTATCTCTTCCTCATTTTTCCTTTCTCTCTTTTCTTCACATCTTGACTCTCATCCTACCTCCCCTCATGTAGCCTCCTTTCTTATTTCAAAATCCTACTTTCTTCTCTTCGTTTCTATCCACCTCTCCATTCTCCTGATCATCTAACATGTAGATATAGATAATTGTGCTTCATCGTTTGTTGTTGTTGTCCTTGTTTTCTGAAGAAGGCTACTAGCCGAAACGTCAGTATTGTATTGTGTTCCCTATTTGTAAAGGTGTCATCATACCTTGGAGTGTCTAACACTCCCCATCACTGGCTCCTTGATGTAGTAGTGGCCCAATGACTACAGAATAAGGTTAATGTAGTAGTGACACAATGACTACAGAAGAAGGTTGATCTAGTAGTGACCCAATGACTACAGAATAAGGTTAATGTAGTAGTGACCCAATGACTACAGAAGAAGGTTGATCTAGTAGTGACCCAATGACTACAGAATAAGGTTAATGTAGAAGTGACATAATGACTACAGAAGAAGGTTGATCTAGTAGTGACCCAATGACTACAGAAGAAGGTTAATGTAGTAGTGACCCAATGACTACAGAAGAAGGTTGATGTAGTAGTGACACGATAACTACAGAAGAAGGTTGGTGTAGTAGTGGCCCAATGACTACAGAAGAAGGTTGATGTAGTAGTGACCCAATGACTACAGAAGAAGGATGACGTAGTAGTGGCCCAATGACTACAGATGAAGGTTGATGTAGTAGTGGCCCAATGACTACAGAAGAAGATTGATGTAGTAGTGGCCCAATGACTACAGAAGAAGGTTGATGTAGTAGTGGCCCAATGACTACTGAAGAAGGTTGATGTAGTAGTGGCCCAATGACTACAGATGAAGGTTGATGTTGTAGTGGCCCAATGACTACATACGAAGGTTGATGTAGTAGTGGCCCAATGACTACAGAAGAAGGTTGATGTAGTAGTGCCCTAATGACTACAGAACAAGGTTGATGTAGTAGTGACCCAATGACTACAGAAGAAGGTTGATGTAGTAGTCGCCCAATGACTACTGAAGAAAATTGATGTAGTAGTGACCCAATGACTACAGAACAAGGTTGATGTAGTAGTGGCCCAATGACTACAGAAGAAGGTTGATGTTGTAGTGGCCCAATGACTACAGAACAAGGTTGATGTAGTAGTGACCCAATGACTACAGAAAAAGGTTGATGTAATAGTGACCCAACTACTACAGAAGAAGTTTGATATAGTAGCGACCCATTGACTACAGAAGAAGGTTGATGTAGTAGTGACCCAATGACTACAGAAGAAGGTTGATGTAGTAGTGACCCGATAACTACAGAAGAAGGTTGATGTAGTAGTGGCCCAATGACTACAGATGAAGGTTGATGTAGTAGTGACTCAATGAGTAATGAAGAAGGTTGATGTAGTAGTGACCCATTGACTACAGAAGAAGGTTGATATACTGGTGAACCAATGACTACTGAAGAAGGTTGATGTAGTAGTGGCCCAATAACTACAGAAGAAGGTTGATGTAGTAGTGGCCCAATAACTACAGAAGACGGTTGATGTAGTAGTGACCCAATGAGTAATGAAGAAGTTTGATGTAGTGTTGACCCAGTGAGTAATGAAGAAGGTTGATATACTGGTGAACCAATGACTACTGAAGAAGGTTGATGTAGTGGTGACCCAGTGAGTAATGAAGAAGGTTGATATACTGGTAAACCAATGACTACTGAAGAAGGTTGATGTAGTGGTGACCCAATGAGTAATGAAGAAGTTTGATGTAGTGGTGAACCAATGACTACTGAAGAAGGTTGATGTAGTGGTGACCCAATGAGTAATGAAGAAGTTTGATGTAGTGGTGACCCAATGGCTACTGAAGAAGGTTGATGTAGTGGTGACCCAATGACTACTGAAGAAGTTTGATGTAGTGGTGACCCAATGGCTACTGAAGAAGGTTGATGTAGTGGTGACCCAATGACTACTGAAGAAGTTTCATGTAGTGGTGACCCAATGGCTACTGAAGAAGTTTGATGTAGTGGGGACCCAATGACTACTGAAGAAGTTTGATGTAGTGGTGACCCAATGACTACTGAAGAAGTTTGATGTAGTGGTGACCCAATGGCTACTGAAGAAGTTTGATGTAGTGGTGACCCAATGACTACTGAAGAAGGTTGATGTAGTGGTGACCTAATGACTACTGAAGAAGTTTGATGTAGTTGTGACCCAATGGCTACTGAAGAAGTTTGATGTAGTGGTGACCCAATGACTACTGAAGAAGTTTGATGTAGTGGTGACCCAATGGCTACTGAAGAAGTTTGATGTAGTGGTGACCCAATGACTACTGAAGAAGTTTGATGTAGTGGTGACCCAATGAGTAATGAAGAAGGTTGATATAGTGGTGACTCAATGACTACTGAAGAAGTTTGATGTAGTGGTGACCCAATGGCTACTGAAGAAGTTTGATGTAGTGGTGACCCAATGACTACTGAAGAAGTTTGATGTAGTGGTGACCCAATGAGTAATGAAGAAGGTTGATATAGTGGTGACCCAATGAGTAATGAAGAAGTTTGATGTAGTGGTGACCCAATGAGTAATGAAGAAGTTTGATGTAGTGGTGACCCAATGAGTAATGAAGAAGGTTGATATAGTGGTGACCCAATGAGTAATGAAGAAGTTTGATGTAGTGGTGACCCAATGAGTAATGAAGAAGTTTGATGTAGTGGTGACCCAATGAGTAATGAAGAAGTTTGATATAGTGGTGACCCAATGAGTAATGAAGAGGGTTGATATAGTGGTGACCCAATGAGTAATGAAGAAGGTTGATATAGTGGTGACCCAATGAGTAATGAAGAAGGTTGATATAGTGGTGACCCAATGAGTAATGAAGAAGGTTGATATAGTGGTGACCCAATGAGTAATGAAGAAGGTTGATATAGTGGTGACCCAATGAGTAATGAAGAAGTTTGATGTAGTGGTGACCCAATGGCTACTGAAGAAGTTTGATATATTGGTGACCCAATGACTGCTGAAGAAGTTTGATGTAGTGGTGACCCAATGAGTAATGAAGAAGGTTGATATACTGGTGAACCAATGACTACTCAAGAAGGTTGATATAGTGGTGATCCAATGAGTAATGAAGAAGGTTGATATACTGGTGAACCAATGACTACTGAAGAAGGTTGATGTAGTGGTGACCCAATGAGTAATGAAGAAGGTTGATATACTGGTGAACCAATGACTACTGAAGAAGGTTGATGTAGTGGTGACCCAATGACTACTGAAGAAGATTGATATACTGGTGGCCCAATGAGTAATGAAGAAGTTTGATGTAGTGGTGACCCAATGAGTAATGAAGAAGTTTGATGTAGTGGTGAACCAATGACTACTAAAGAAGGTTGATGTAGTGGTGAACCAATGACTACTGAGGAAGGTTGATGTAGTGGTGACCCAATGAGTAATGAAGAAGGTTGATATACTGGTGAACCAATGACTACTGAGGAAGGTTGATGTAGTGGTGACCCAATGAGTAATGAAGAAGGTTGATATACTGGTGAACCAATGACTACTGAGGAAGGTTGATGTAGTGGTGACCCAATGAGTAATGAAGAAGGTTGATATACTGGTGAACCAATGACTACTGAGGAAGGTTGATGTAGTGGTGACCCAATGAGTAATGAAGAAGTTTGATGTAGTGGTGAACCAATGACTACTGAAGAAGGTTGATGTAGTGGTGACCCAATGAGTAATGAAGAAGTTTGATGTAGTGGTGAACCAATGACTACTGAGAAGGTTGATGTAGTGGTGAACCAATGACTACTGAGGAAGGTTGATGTAGTGGTGACCCAATGAGTAATGAAGAAGGTTGATATACTGGTGAACCAATGACTACTGAGGAAGGTTGATGTAGTGGTGAACCAATAACTACTGAGGAAGATTGATGTAGTGGTGAACCAATGACTACTAAAGAAGGTTAATGTAGTGGTGACCCAATGAGTAATGAAGAAGGTTGATATACTGGTGAACCAATGATTACTGAGTAAGGTTGATGTAGTGGTGAACCAATGACTACTAAAGAAGGTTGATGTAGTGGTGACCCAAAGAGTAATGAAGAAGGTTGATATACTGGTGAACCAATGACTACTGAGGAAGGTTGATGTAGTGGTGACCCAATGAGTAATGAAGACGTTTGATGTAGTGGTGAACCAATGACTACTGAAGAAGGTTGATGTAGTGGTGACCCACTGAGTAATGAAGAAGTTTGATGTAGTGGTGACCCAATGGCTACTGAAGAAGGTTGATGTAGTGGTGAACCAATGACTACTGAGGAAGATTGATGTAGTGGTGAACCAATGACTACTGAGGAATGTTGATGTAGTGGTGACCCAATGAGTAATGAAGAAGGTTGATGTAGTGGTGACCCAATGACTACTGAAGAAGGTTGATGTAGTGGTGAACCAATGACTACTGAGGAAGGTTGATGTAGTGGTGACCCAATGAGTAATGAAGAAGTTTGATGTAGTGGTGAACCAATGACTACTGAAGAAGGTTGATGTAGTGGTGACCCAATGAGTAATGAAGAAGTTTGATGTTGTGGTGACCCAATGACTACTGAAGAAGGTTGATGTAGTGGTGACCCAATGAGTAATGATGAAGTTTGATGTAGTGGTGAACCAATGACTACTGAAGAAGGTTGATGTAGTGGTGACCCAATGAGTAATGAAGAAGTTTGATGTAGTGGTGACCCAATGACTACTGAAGAAGGTTGATGTACTGGTGACCCAATGAGTAATGAAGAAGTTTGATGTAGTGGTGACCCAATGACTACTGAAGAAGTTTGATGTAGTGGTGACCCAATGAGTAATGAAGAAGTTTGATGTAGTGGTGACCCAATGAGTAATGAAGAAGTTTGATGTAGTGGTGACCCAATGACTACTGAAGAAGTTTGATGTAGTGGTGACCCAATGAGTAATGAAGAAGTTTGATGTAGTGGTGACCCAATGACTACTGAAGAAGTTTGATGTAGTGGTGACCCAATGACTGCTGAAGAAGTTTGATGTAGTGTAGACCCAATGACTACTGAAGAAGTTTGATGTAGTGGTGACCCAATGTGTAATGAAGAAGTTTGATGTAGTGGTGACCCAATGACTACTGAAGAAGTTTGATGTAGTGGTGACCCAATGACTACTGAAGAAGTTTGATGTAGTGGTGACCCAATGAGTAATGAAGAAGTTTGATGTAGTGGTGGCCCAATGAGTAATGAAGAAGTTTGATGTAGTGGTGGCCCAATGAGTAATGAAGAAGTTTGATGTAGTGGTGGCCCAATGAGTAATGAATAAGTTTGATGTAGTGGTGACCCAATGAGTAATGAAGAAGTTTGATGTAGTGGTGACCCAATGAGTAATGAAGAAGGTTGATATAGTGGTGACCCAATGAGTAATGAAGAAGGTTGATATAGTGGTGACCCAATGAGTAATGAAGAAGTTTGATGTAGTGGTGGCCCATGAGTAATGAAGAAGTTTGATGTAGTGGTGACCCAATGAGTAATGAAGAAGTTTGATGTAGTGGTGAACCAATGACTACTAAAGAAGGTTGATGTAGTGGTGACCCAAAGACTACCCAGAGTTATCGCATGAGAAAGAAAGGAAAGAAAGAAGAACTTAATATTATGGTAAATAAGATCGAACACCCAGACCTATCGTAGACGGATTGCAGCAAAACTGTGATTCTTGAAAATAGAAATTAGTATTTGACAGTATGCCACTACCTGGGTCATACTTAGAAAAAAAAATAGGTAAAATGCCTACCACATTAATGAACTCTTATCTTTCACTTACCCTTGGGATCTCGCCCGGTGATACGGAGATTGTCAACTGTGCTGTAATGTTCTATCATAAAGTAGATCGCGTCGGCTGCCAGTGGAAATTATACGAGATGATAGAGGTGGTGATAGTCCTAACAAAATCGCCAGATTGCGATTTTCTATTTCATGATTACACACAGTTCTATACATGCTCTAAGGGCGAAAAGAGACCAAACGGCAGACCAGTGCTGAGGTATAATGATGTTTTTAGTGCTTCCTTGAGGAGATTCTCTATCAGTGAAAGAAACTCTGACAATCTGGCTGCAGATCGTAGCACATGGAGAACACAAATTAAAAAAAAAAATGGCACAGCAACTTTCGAAGTAGTGTTGATATCAAATTCAGAAGACAAAAGGCGAGGGGAAAGGCAACAAGGCCAGGCCTCACGAATACATTTTGTTTGTTCTGCGGACGGATCTGTCTATCCAATATTGGCAGATTTAGCCACGAGAGAGGCTGTTCAGCAAAACAGCATCCAGCATCATACACTAATATTTCACCAAACTACTGACTAATCATGATTGCTTGCTACTAACCACATGTCAATACGTTAAAGGCCATATTAATACTAGATTACATGGATATCTCTGAAGTACATCGTAATTTACATGAATGCCTGGCAATCCATGAAAAACATCATTATATTTCATTACTTACTCTCCGTCAAAAATATCATAATTTACTTGATTACTTTCTCTCCGTCAAAAATATCATAATTTACTTCATTACTTTACTCTCCGTCAAAAATATCATAATTTACTTGATTACTTTACTCTCCGTCAAAAATATCATAATTTACTTCATTACTTACTCTCCGTCAAAAATATCATAATTTACTTCATTACTTTACTCTCCGTCAAAATATCATAATTTACTTCATTACTTACTCTCCGTCAAAAATATCATAATTTACTTGATTACTTTACTCTCCGTCAAAAATATCATAATTTACTTCATTACTTACTTTCCGTCAAAAATATCATAATTTACTTCATTACTTACTCTCCGTCAAAAATATCATAATTTACTTGATTACTTTACTCTCCATCAAAAATATCATAATTTACTTCATTACTTACTCTCCGTCAAAAATATCATAATTTACTTCATTACTTACTCTCCGTCAAAAATATCATAATTTACTTCATTACTTACTCTCCGTCAAAAATATCATAATTTACTTCATTACTTACTCTCAACTGACAATGTCAGAAGAACTAATTCATGCAGAAATGGATTACGGTTGTATCTAAAGTAAAAGATCTAGTGTAGTCTGGGTTGACAAATTGTTGCCCACAGATAAACTGATAACCTGTAGGACGAGTCCACGATGCTCCCACCGCAGTCATGACGAAAGGCAGTGGTTTAGGTTCGTGTCTCGGGGTTAATGTCTCTGAGCTCAAGGTCATGTGTGGACTAGCTCTCGACCAATCAACGCTGGAAGAGAGAGCGGTCAATGCTGTAGAGTGTGATCCCATACCAGCAGATAAGTTCCTGAGTGTCTTCAAGCATCGACGTCAAGTCAAACAGCTGGCTATAGAGTTTAAGGTATGTGATTATTTATATTTTGATTATAGAATATAAATTGTTAGGACAATTCAAAAAAAGAATAACTAGACAGGACAGTGAAAAAGAATAAAGAAAAGAAGTATAGAAAGAATTACAGAAACAAAGAAAGAAATACAAAGATACACAACAGACATAAAGTAAGACATAAATAAATAAATAGACACAGACAGATACAACGAAAGAAAGAGAGAATAACGTAAGAAAGAAAGAAAGAAAGAACGAAAGAAAGAAAGACAGAAAGAAAGAAAGAAAAAAGAAAGAACGAAAGAAAGAAAGAAAGAAAGAAAGAAAGAAAGAACGAACGAAAGAAAGAGCGAAAGAAAGAAAGAAAGAAAGAACGAACGAAAGAAAGAGCGAAAGAAAGAAAGAAAGAAAGAGCGAAAGAAAGAATGAAAGAAAGAAAGAAAGAAAGAAAGAAAGAAAGAAAGAAAGAACGAACGAACGAAAGAAAGAACGAAAGAAAGATAGAAAGAAAGAACGAAAGAAAGAAAGAACGAAAGAAATAAAGAAAGAACGAAAGAAAGATAGAAAGAAAGAACGAAAGAAAGAAAGAACGAAAGAAATAAAGAAAGAAAGAACGAACGAACGAAAGAACGAAAGAAAGATAGAAAGAAAGAAAGAAAGAAAGAAAGAACGAAAGAAAGAAAGAAAGAAAGAAAGAACGAAAGAAAGAATAAGAAAGAACGAGAAAAGAAAGAACGAAAGAAATAAAGAAAGAAAGAACGAACAACGAAGAAATACAGAAGAAAGAAAGAAAGAAAGAACGAAAGAAAGAAAGAAAGAACGTAAGAAAGAAAGAAAGAAGAAAGAAAGAAGAACGAAAGAAAGAAAGAACGAAAGAATATAGAAGAAAGAACGAAAGAAAGAAAGAACGAAAGAAATAAAGAAAGAAAGAACGAACGAACGGAAGAAATACAGAAAGAAAGAAAGAAAGAAAGAACGAAAGAAAGAATAAAGAACGTAAGAAAGAAAGAAAGAAAGAAGAAAAACGAAATAAAGAAAGAATAAAGAACGAAAGAAACGTAAGAAAGAAAGAAAGAATAGAAAGAATGAAAGAAAGAAATAAGAAAGAAAGAACGAAAGAATAAAGAAAGAACGAAAGAAAATAAAAGAAAGACGAAAGAAAGAAAGAAAGAACGAAAGAATAAAGAACGAAAGAAAAGAAAAAGAATAAAGAACGAATAAAGAAAGAACGAAAGAGAAAAGAAAGAAGGGAAAAAGAAGAACGTAAGAAAGAAAGAAGGGAAGAAAGAAAGAACGAAAGAAAGAAAGAAGGGAAGAAAGAAAGAAAAGAAATAAGAAGGAAGAAAAAATAACTAAGAAAGAAAGAAGGAAAAAGAAATAACGAAATAGAAAGAGGGAAAGAAAGAAGAAATAAAGAAAGAAATAAAAAGAAAGAAAGAAAGAAAGTAAAGAAAGAATAAAGAGAATAAAGAAAGAACGTAAGAAAGAAATAAGGGAAGAAGAAAGAAAGAAAGAAAGAAGGAAGAAAGAAATAACGTAAGAATAAAGAAGGGAAAAGAAAGAAAGAAAGAAAGAAAGAAAGAAAGAAGGGAAGAAAGAAAGAACGTAATAAAGAAAGAAGGGAATAAAGAAAGAACTTAATAAAAAGAATTTAAGAAAGAAAGAATGAAAGAAAGAAAGAAGGGAAGAAAGAAAGAACGTAAGAAAGAAAGAAGGGAGAAAGAAAGAAAAAGAAGAAAAGAAAGAAAGAAAGAAAGAAAGAAAGAAGAAAACCCCCGTTAATTCCCTCGGTGTATTGAGAAAAATACACTACACTTCCATGCAATTCTGTCTTATCAACATTCTCCTTTAACAACGTAGTCAACATTACAGCAATGTCCTCTGTATTTCCGAGAAGACAAATTGTCATCCGTTTAAGACAGAGTGATCCAAGAAATCATCGATGAAGATCGAGCCAGATCTCTTTTCCTCAGTAGACCAGTTCACAAATTGAAATAGAGCTGTCTAAAAATAACCGTCAAATAACAGAGAAGACAAGATGGAAAATAAAACATTGTCTGGCCCTCGGTTGGAACAACCACGCGTCAGCACACAACATATTCTAAAGTAAAAAAGTAAAGGCTCCCTTCACGCCGTGACAGGCAGTTTTGGGGATATGGTGTTAGTGTCATTTTGTTTCCGTGTTCAAAATGACACATTTCTTATTACTAATATTTTAGTTAATTTGTTAATTTGTGTTTTACCATGAAGATAAAGTAAACACGCTTCTTCTATTTTACATTTAAAGTGCGGTAGCCTAGTTGGGAACTGCACTACCACCGACGTTCGGACAACGCGTGTTCGATTCTCGCTGGAAGCAGTGGGAGTTGTACTCGTGGTTAGAACAAAAATAGCGAATCAATTCAGAGGATGAGGTATGTTTAGAGCACTCGGAAAAAGGACAAATAATCAACAACAGAAAATAGAAACGAAGAACAATACATGGGTCCTAAGCAGGATCGAACCAGTACTCCTTGTCACAGCGCCTTGTCGCGAAAAGCCAAACGCTAGGGAACACTGCCAACTCGGCTAATTAAAGAACTAGCTATCATTGGCGATGTCTTACACGCAGGTGTTCTCATGACTATAGTATAGGGCTACAACTACTATTTGTGCTATTTCGTCCTAAATGTTTGTTTGCAGCGCAAGTATTCATACTTACCCTATCCGGGAGATACTTGTCTTAATAGGACAAATACAAGCACACAATTTATTCTTGAGTTTTATCGCAGCCCTATGCTATAATCATGCCATAGGCTGACTTGCCCGTCTTTTGATGTTACTCACCCATGTTAGTCGTGGTTTGCCTCTGCCTCTTTTCCTTGTATTTTCCCTTCCAAGATTATTTTTAGTAGGCTACTGTGCCTTTTAACATGCCCCAAAATTTTCATTTGTCTTGTTGAATTGTGTTTAGTAGTTCTCTTGTCATTTTTAGTTGTTTTAAGACTTCATCGTTTGTTTTTCTTTTCTTTCCATCCATTCTACCTATTCTTCTATATATCCACATTTCAAAGGCTTCAACCTTCTCTTGCTCTTGTTGTCTAATGTCCATGTTTCTGCACCATACAGGAATGTTGAGAAGATGTAACATTTCGCTATTCTTAGTTTTAGCCCTGGTGTTATTTGTTTGAACGACACAAATTATAACGACGTTTCGGCTCAATAGGCCTGCTGAAAGCCTGTCGAGCCGAAACGTCATTGTAATTTGTGTCGTTCACTTATTACGTAAGGCTTTAACCATACCGGTTTTTTTTCTATTTCTTTTTTCACTTCTTCTTGTAATTAACTTTACAGCAGCTTCGCATTTTGTTCATTTATTTGCATATCTTTGTCTTGACAAAACTATGGTGGTGTTCTTCTCTGGGATGTGTTGGATGTGAATAAACGGTTGGCAACAAGGAAACAATTGTTGCCACGTCCAGTCTAAATTAGGTCGATGTTTTTATTCACCCAGATAGACAAAGAGTTTCCGGTTGTCAAAGACAAAGAGTTTCCAGTTGTATCCAAAATGTAGGAATCATTTTCTCCGGCTTGGTATAGAATCGTTGATCAGAGGTTTAACAAGCCATTATCGTAAAAACGATGTTGTTAATGAAACGTAGACCTGATACAGAATGTGTAAATTAGCAGTAGATAATAGTGATAGTTTTTTCGGTCCTAAAATAACAACAAAATAGAATTCTGGAATGTATGGCCACGCCGATGAACAAGCACAAGTCTCGAGCGAGATGGAATTTTTAGGATTAGCGAAATGCGCTGGCTTGGAACAGGTAGGAAATCTGATAATATAAAATAGCAGTTTTCTTTCTGGAAGGGAAGATGGAAACACCGTGAAGGAGTAGGCATAATGATGACAGACATAGCTGAAAGAAGTTTATTAGAATGGGAACCGATAAATAGCCGTCTGATACGAACACGCTAGAAAACAAAATATGGAAGCCTCATGTGGGAACAACAGGTAAGAGGAAAAGAGAAAGACCCAGAGAGACACTGAGAAGAACATTGATGAGAGAGGCAAGAGCAGCAGGAATCGGCTCCCTCAATGAGATAGAGCTGCTTGCACAGAACAGAGACAAATGGCTAGATTTGATAAAATTTCTTTAAAAGAATTGAAAACTGCTAGAACAAAAATTCAGATAAGAGAAGGAGTTTCTTGGTCTACGCTCTATGGGCCGGCTACGGCTCGAAAGGTCACTAGATAAATAGACAAATGTTGTTTGATCTTACCGGGTATCAAACTCAGATTTAAAATGATAAATTGACTGCCAAGTGGTTTAGCAAAATTGTCAACTGCTTCACTGCAATGAGCAAGAGATGGGATCTACTTAGTCGCCTATGAAGGTAAAGATTTAAAATGATAAATTGACTGTCAAGTGGTTTAGCAAATTGTCAACTGCTTCACTGCAATGAGCAAGAGATGGGATCTACTTAGTCGCCTATGAAGGTAAAAATTTAAAATGATAAATTGACTGTCAAGTGGTTTAGCAAATTGTCAACTGCTTCACTGCAATGAGCAAGAGATGGGATCTACTTAGTCGCCTATGAAGGTAAAAATTTAAAAGCACTAAATAGAATTAATATTTTATTAGGACATGTGTTTGTGGATAATATCCACAATAAGGACAACAAATACTGACTTTTAACGGGAAAAAGAATACAAGTGTTATTTGAATACTTTATTTCAATATTTTGAATTTCAATATTTTATAGAATGTTTAATATTTTATTATTGACAAATGAATTTTCTTATTTAAATATTTCATTATTGTCGGTTAATTTGTAGCTAACGAATGACAATTGAAATTGCAATTTAAATATTTAATTAATGACAAATAAAATTGTAATTAAATTTATTAAATTATTTACAAATTTTAATTTAATCATTAATTAATGACCAATTGAAACTGCAATTTAATTTACAATTATAGGCAATTACAATTCTTAATTTAAACACAATGTTTTTGTTGACAGTTTAAATTAGTGACAAATGAAGCTTTAACTGAACTGTGTAATTACTGAAATAGATGCTCAATACAAACCTCATTTTTAACAATTAGTCTTCTAATTATAAAATGCAATTTTTAATATTTGAATAAAATATTTAAATTTGTAAACTTTGATGTTTAGTTTTTTTAATCTAAATATTTAATTATTGATAATTGGTCTTTTAATAAATATATAATTTCTGATAATTGGACTTTTAATGTAAACATTAATTTTTTTATAATTAGTCTTTTAATGTAAATATTTAATTTTTGATAATTGGTCCTTTAATGTAAATAAAATGATAGATTGGGCAAAGACACATGAAATGATTATAGGTTCAAAACAACACCTGGTTCAAACAACACCTGGTTCAAACAACACCCTAGGCGACTATGGACATGGTAAAGCCCAGACAAAAAAGTACACAATCAAATTGATTTTATACTGGTACAGAGATGATTCAGGAATGGCTAACGTCTGTTAAAACAAGGCCAGGAGCAGATTGTAATA
Source organism: Megaustenia siamemsis (assembly GCA_032433765.1). Taxonomy (NCBI): domain Eukaryota; kingdom Metazoa; phylum Mollusca; class Gastropoda; order Stylommatophora; family Ariophantidae; genus Megaustenia; species Megaustenia siamemsis. The sequence goes on along the minus strand of JAVIAB010000160.1, from coordinate 57,667,124 downwards.
GTGATCATGTACCAGTAGTTGGAAAGATAAGAATAAACTGCAGAAGGCACATAAATCTCCAAGAAATATAAAATAAGAATTAGATATGCTTAGAGTAGATAAATAGATGAGTGATAAGTACAGCACGATAGTACACAATAGATATAACGCTATTGAGAAAATACAGAACATCGAGGAGCAGTGGGAAAAACTCAAACAATCGATTCAACAAACATCAAAAGAAGTAATACCAGTGACTAAAAGAATCAACAAAAAGAAATGGATGACAGAAGAAATATTACAACTAATGGACGAAAGAAGAAAACATAAGAAAGAAGAACGGACATACAAAATATTGTACAAAGAAAAGGAAAAAGTAAAGAGCCCCGTCACGCCAAGTGGCGTATAGGGAATATGGTGTTAGTGACCATACATTTTACAGACCTTCAGCACATGATTTTTGGGGTAATGTGGTCGGTATTACGCCCGTGCCGCTTTACTTTCCCAGAAAACAATTTGGTACCCATTAAAGGCTGGGTGAACCGGAAGCCAACGGTAGGGATCGAACCCTACCTCTTGTCCTTTATAGTCCAGTTTTCTAACCACTGAGCTATCACGGCTCCTATTTCACAAAGAGATGCAGAGAAGCGAAGGAAGGATGGTTAAAACAATGTGAAGAAATGGAAAAACAACAAAAGAAAGACTCCAATTTATGCACAATCAGTTAAATGAATTAACAGGGAGAAAAGAAGTAAAAGTTTCAGGATGTGTTAAGTCAGGGAAGGAATATAATAATGGGACAGGAGAAGACAATAGAAAGATGGATAGAATATATCAGTCAACTCTATGATGATGAAGACCAGAGTTAAACAATTCAAAGACACAGGCCCATCAATAATGCAGAGTGAAGTGGAGGAGACAATTCAACCATGAAAAGAGGCAAAGCTCCAGGTCCCGACAATATAACAATTGAAGAGATAAATGCATTAGGAGAGCTGGGAGTACAAGTCATAACAAAACTAATCAATGACATATGTAACACTGGACACATACCCGAAGATCTAGTAAAATCTATCTTTGTAGCCATACCGAAGAAGTCAGGCGCCACTGATTGTGACGACCATCGCACTATTAGTCTCATGAGCCATATGACGAAAATATTACTAAGAATCATCATGAGACGTGTAAGGAACAAAATAAAACCAGAAATAAGTGAGGAATAATGTGAATTTGTGGAAGGAAAGGGTACCAATATTGTAATATAAATCTTAAGAGCATTGATAGAAAGATCTATAGAGGTACGGAAGATCTATATATGTGCTTTTTAGAATGCACAAAAGCATTTGACAAAGTAAAGCATGTGCAAATAATCAGTATGCTGGAAAAATTAAACATTGATGGCAAGGATCTGCGAATCATAAAAAAACATGTACTGGCAACAAACAGCTGCTATACGAATTAACAACCAAACAGGACAATTCCAATAAAACAAGGAGTAAGACAAGGCTGTGCTCTGTCACCTGATTTGTTTTCACTTTACAGCGAATATATTATGAGATCAATAGTAGACAAAAAGGAATTAAAGTCAACGGTCACAACATAATAATTTGCGATATGCGGATGACACAGTCTTAATAGTAGAAACAGAGAATGAACTACAAGAAATGATAGACATAATAGTAAAAGAAAGCAACAAGAAAGGTCTAAGTCTGAATAGTTAGAAAAGCAGAATCAATGGTCATATCGAAGAAACAATCATCACAATCATGCAGCATAAAAATAAACAGGACAAATCTGAAACAAGTGCAACGTTTGAAATATTTGGACACAATAATAACATCGGATGGAAGATGAACCATAGAAATAAACAGAATAGCTCAGGCCAAAATAGCATTTCAGAGAATGAAAATATCTTATGCAACAAATCAAAAGAAATGAGAAAGAGAGTTCATCGGTGCTATCTAGAACCCATTGTGACCTATGGAAGCAAATCAGGGACAATAGACAAACAAATGAAATATGATTAGAAGCCACAGAGATGGGATTTCTCAGAAGAATGTTGAAAGTTCCCTGGCAGCTAAAAAGACCAATGAGGAAATTCTCAAAAAGGCCAACACAAAAAGGAAGTTCTTAAAAAACATTAGAAAGTTTCTAATTATTGTTTCAATCAGCATTTTTGGGGCACATCATGAGAAGAGGAAAATTGAATACTTGTTACAACTGCAAAATAAAAGGGAAAAGAGATCGCGGACGACAAGAGAGAAAATACTGGATAGCTTCGTGCTATGGGCATGGAAAACAGTCAACAACAGAACTGATACGACGCACTGTAGATAGACGATTGTGGAAGGACATGATCGCCTACGCCAACCCCTATGTCACATGATGATGATGAATGTAACTATTAAATTTTTTATAACTGGACTTCTAATGTAAATAATTAATTATTGAGACAATATATTTTTGGAAGGCCAAACATTAAAAAAAAAATTGACGCGTGTCCGTGTGTACTACAACAAACAGCGTCTACGAAACACACACATATGAGACATAACTGCCACCTTTCACAATTCTAAGGCCTAGTTTCTGGGCGAACAGTCATCTTTCAAATACAAACTTAACAGTCTTCTGGTAGAGCTTGCAAACAAAACAAATACAAACTTGACAGTATTCTGGCAGAGCTTGCAAACAAAACAATCCAAACTTGACAATCCAAGCTGGTAGAGCTTGCAAACAAATCCAAACTTGACAATCCAAGCTGGTAGAGCTTGCAAACAAATCAAATCCAAACTTGACAATCCATGCTGGCAGAGCTTGCAACAAAATCAAATCCAAACTTGACAATCCAAGCTGTAGAGCTTGCAAACAAATCAAATCCAAACTTGACAATCCAAGCTGGTAGAGCTTGCAAACAAAACAAATCCAAACTTGACAATCCAGCTGGTAGAGCTTGCAAACAAATCAAATCCAAACTTGACAATCCAAGCTGTAGAGCTTGCAAACAAATCAAATCCAAACTTGACAATCCAAGCTGGTAGAGCTTGCAAACAAATCAAACTTGACAATCCAAGGGTAGAGCTTGCAAACAAATCCAAACTTGACAATCCAAGCTGGCAGAGCTTGCAAACAAATCCAAACTTGACAATCCAAGCTGGCAGAGCTTGCAAACAAATCCAAACTTGACAATCCAAGCTGGCAGAGCTTGCAACAAATCCAAACTTGACAATCCAAGCTGGTAGAGCTTGCAAACAAATCCAAACTTGACAATCCATGCTGGCAGAGCTTGCAAACAAATCAAATCCAAACTTGACAATCCAAGCTGGTAGAGCTTGCAAACAAATCCAACTTGACAATCCAAGCTGGTAGAGCTTGCAAACAAATCCAAACTTGACAATCCAAGCTGGCAGAGCTTGCAAACAAATCCAAACTTGACAATCCAAGCTGTGTAGAGCTTGCAAACAAATCAAATCCAAACTTGACAATCCATGCTGGCAGAGCTTGCAAACAAATCAAATCCAAACTTGACAATCCAAGCTGGCAGAGCTTGCAAACAAATCAAATCCCAACTTGACAATCCAAGCTGGCAGAGCTTGCAAACAAATCAAATCCAACTTGACAATCAAGCTGGTAGAGCTTGCAAACAAATCAAATCCAACTTGACAATCCAAGCTGGTAGAGCTTGCAAACAAATCAAATTCAAACTTGACAATCCAAGCTGGTAGAGCTTGCAAACAAATCCAAACTTGACAATCCAAGCTGGCAGAGCTTGCAAACAATCAAATCCAAACTTGACAATCCAAGCTGGTAGAGCTTGCAAACAAATCCAAACTTGACAATCCATGCTGGTAGAGCTTGCAACAATCCAAACTTGACAATCCAAGCTGGTAGAGCTTGCAAACAAATCCAAACTTGACAATCCAAGCTGGCAGAGCTTGCAAACAAATCCAAACTTGACAATCCAAGCTGGTAGAGCTTGCAAACAAATCCAAACTTGACAATCCAAGCTGGTAGAGCTTGCAAACAATCCAAACTTGACAATCCAAGCTGGCAGAACTTGCAAACAAATCAAATCCAACTTGACAATCCAAGCTGGTAGAGCTTGCAACAAATCAAATCCAAACTTGACAATCCAAGCTGGTAGAGCTTGCAAACAAATCCAAACTTGACAATCCAAGCTGGTAGAGCTTGCAAACAAATCCAAACTTGACAATCCAAGCTGGCAGAGCTTGCAAACAAATCAAATCCAATTTGACAATCCAGCTGGCAGAGCTTGCAAACAAATCAAATCCAAACTTGACAATCCAAGCTGCAGAGCTTGCAAACAAATCAAATCCAAACTTGACAATCCGTGCTGGTAGAGCTTGCAAACAAATCCAAACTTGACAATCCAAGCTGGCAGAGCTTGCAAACAAATCCAAACTTGACAATCCAAGCTGGTAGAGCTTGCAAACAAATCCAAACTTGACAATCCATGCTGGTAGAGCTTGCAAACAAATCCAAACTTGACAATCCATGCTGGTAGTACTTGCAAACAAATCAAATCCAACCTTGACAATCCAAGCTGGCAGAGCTTGCAAACAAATCAAATCCAAACTTGACAATCCAAGCTGGTAGAGCTTGCAAACAAATCCAAACTTGACAATCCAAGCTGGTAGAGCTTGCAAACAAATCAATCCAAACTTGACAATCCAAGCTGGTAGAGCTTGCAAACAAATCAAATCCAAACTTGACAATCAAGCTGGTAGAGCTTGCAAACAAATCCAAACTTGACAATCCAAGCTGGTAGAGCTTGCAAACAAATCCAAACTTGACAATCCAAGCTGGTAGAGCTTGCAAACAAATCCAAACTTGACAATCCAAGCTGGCAGAGCTTGCAAACAAATCCAAACTTGACAATCCATGCTGGCAGAGCTTGCAAACAAATCCAAACTTGACAATCCAAGCTGGTAGAGCTTGCAAACAAATCCAAACTTGACAATCAAGCTGGTAGAGCTTGCAAACAAATCCAAACTTGACAATCCAAGCTGGCAGAGCTTGCAAACAAATCCAAACTTGACAATCCAAGCTGGCAGAGCTTGCAAACAAATCAAATCCAAACTTGACAATCCAAGCTGGTAGAGCTTGCAAACAAATCAAATCCAAACTTGACAATCCAAGCTGGTAGAGCTTGCAAACAAATCCAAACTTGACAATCCAAGCTGGTAGAGCTTGCAAACAAATCCAAACTTGACAATCCAAGCTGGCAGAGCTTGCAAACAATCAATCCAAATTTGACAATCCAAGCTGGCAGAGCTTGCAAACAAATCAAATCCAAACTTGACAATCCAAGCTGGCAGAGCTTGCAAACAAATCAATCCAAACTTGACAATCCGTGCTGGTAGAGCTTGCAAACAAATCCAAACTTGACAATCCAAGCTGGCAGAGCTTGCAAACAAATCCAAACTTGACAATCCAAGCTGGTAGAGCTTGCAAACAAATCCAAACTTGACAATCCATGCTGGTAGAGCTTGCAAACAAATCCAAACTTGACAATCCATGCTGGTAGAGCTTGCAAACAAATCAAATCCCAACTTGACAATCCAAGCTGGCAGAGCTTGCAAACAAATCAAATCCAAACTTGACAATCCAAGCTGGTAGAGCTTGCAAACAAATCCAAACTTGACAATCCAAGCTGGTAGAGCTTGCAAACAAATTCAAATCCAAACTTGACAATCCAAGCTGGTAGAGCTTGCAAACAAATCAATCCAAACTTGACAATCCAAGCTGGTAGAGCTTGCAAACAAATCCAAACTTGACAATCCAAGCTGTAGAGCTTGCAAACAAATCCAAACTTGACAATCCAAGCTGGTAGAGCTTGCAAACAAATCCAAACTTGACAATCCAAGCTGGCAGAGCTTGCAAACAAATCCAAACTTGACAATCCATGCTGGCAGAGCTTGCAAACAAATCCAAACTTGACAATCCAAGCTGGTAGAGCTTGCAAACAAATCCAAACTTGACAATCCAAGCTGGTAGAGCTTGCAAACAAATCCAAACTTGACAATCCAAGCTGGCAGAGCTTGCAAACAAATCCAAACTTGACAATCCAAGCTGGCAGAGCTTGCAAACAAATCAAATCCAAACTTGACAATCCAAGCTGGTAGAGCTTGCAAACAAATCCAACCGATTCAATAAACGAAGTCTGTATAGGTGTCCCCACGAAACACCTACAGAAGATCAGATAACTGGTCTTTTCATTTATAATTGAATTACTAATGATTTTATCTAAATAATTAATCACTATATTTATCATTTAAATATTTATCTTTAATATTTTTATTCAAATATTAATCATTAATATTTTTATGTGAATAATTAAGCATTAATTATTTTATTTGAATAATTATTCATTAATTTTTTAAAATTTTAATATTTAATAATTGTTTTTTTTTAATTCAAATATTTAATCATGAATATTTTTATTTGTTTATTTATCACTTTTTCGTTTTATTTAAATATATAATGACATAATTTTTTTTTCATTTACATAGTTAATCATAAATATTTATTTTATTGAATATTTAATGGTTAGTATTTTTGTTTTCAAATATTTTAAATCATTAAATCCTTTTTTTTTTGGTCAAAAATTGATCATTAATATGTCTTTTGTTAACATATTTAATTATTAGTTCATTTTTTTCAAATATTTAATTATTAATAAAAAAAATATTTTGGTTCAAATATTTAANTTTAAAAAAATATTTTAAAATGATTAATCAAACACAAAACAGCTTTCCGCAACAAACTTGAATAAATAATTAACAGCAAAAATAGAGGAAAGATGAATATTTAAAAAAGGTGTTGCCAAATAGCACGGAACAAGCATCACTATGAAGAAAACCACTGTAGTCTATTATAAAAACTCCGTTGTTTTCCTTCGATGCTTTAATTAAGTTCTTCATTTTATTTTCCTACACGGGATGAAAACAATCATCATTTTTTTGGCCATATAATGAGAAGAGAACAGCTGGAATATATTGTAACAACTGGAAAAATGGAGGGACGAAGAGATAGAGGGAAGCAAAGAGAAAAAATACCAGGACAGCTTGAGAGAATGGCTTGGCAGAAGGTCAACAACAGAAATGATAAATAACTGTCGAGATCGAAATTTGTGGAGAGACATGATCACCTACGCCAGCAGGCCCGGTACTTGATGATGATGATGAGCACCGAAGACGGTTAATAGGGTGGGGAATCATAGTTCTGGGGGTGGGGTAAGGCAAAGAAATGCAAATGAATGCATAAAAATGCGAAGCTGCAGTAAAGCTGAATTCGAGGAAAAATGAAAAAAAAAAAAAAAAAAAATGGTATGTTAGAAGCTTTAGATTCTAACGAATCAAGTTCTCCGTTTTTGACGACTTCTACTTCTATAGTTCGTTCACAAATTCGTGTCCACAGAGTTGTTCAATTATTTCGGAAACTGATGAATTTCTTTAATTTTTTTTTCATGAAATCTTATTTTTTCACCGACCTTCAGATTCTATAACATTTAAGTAAAAAGGTAGTCTGAACTTTGCACATTCTTGCTTGTTTCTTAGTCCCATAGTTGAGCCTTCCCTAGTAATTGTTCAACACAGCGATTCTCTTGGTCTGCCTTGCTTTCTTTACTAGATGGTTTCCACATGAATGCCTAACATGGAAGCTCTTCTTCATCCATTCTCAGCACATGATGGTCGGTGTATTTCCAAAGCTTTTTTCTTATAAAGCTCAACACGTTATACTTGTTTTTATTCGTCTCCTATGTGTTCATTTTTGTTTTGCGTTCGCCAGCTTTCTCATCTCTGGCGCTGATTCACATCTCATTTAACTCTTTCGTACGTTTCGCCGCATCGTGCGTCACTCTCAATTTGATTAGTGTCCTCAAATCGTATTCCTTTATATGTCTTGTATCATCTTGGTATTGGTGAAATCATACCTTGTTCAATTATATAAAAATTAATATATAATAAGCTGTATGTTAGATGAATAATATTTAATTTTTCTTATATCTATCTTTCCATCCAGAGTCGCTCTAAAAAGCCATTTTTTTTTTGTTATTTCGTTCGCCAGCTTTTACCTCTGACGAAGTCCCTAGAGAATAGGAACTTAATTTTGCGTGTTAATCCATTTTCATTGGCAGTAGTGTGCACAGGGGTCCCTCGCCGCACAGGCAGATAACTCCGCCTTCGGAGGTACTCATTTTTTTCGGTCGATGAATAATTGACGTTTCAAGTCAGGCCTGTTGCTGAGAGAGTGGTTGCCGCAGAGAGAAATCACAAAAAAAAATCCAAACTGCTGCAGCCGGGGATTTGAGCTCACAACCTCTCTGTACCGAAACTTGACAATCCAAGCTGGCAGAGCTTGCAAACAAATCCAAACTTGACAATCCAAGCTGGTAGAGCTTGCAAACAAATCCAAACTTGACAATCCATGCTGGCAGAGCTGCAAACAAATCAAATCCAACTTGACAATCCAAGCTGGTAGAGCTTGCAAACAAATCCAAACTGACAATCCAAGCTGGTAGAGCTTGCAAACAAATCCAAACTTGACAATCCAAGCTGGCAGAGCTTGCAAACAAATCCAAACTTGACAATCCAAGCTGGTAGAGCTTGCAAACAAATCAAATCCAAACTTGACAATCCATGCTGGCAGAGCTTGCAAACAAATCAAATCCAAACTTGACAATCCAAGCTGGCAGAGCTTGCAAACAAATCAAATCCAAACTTGACAATCAAGCTGGCAGAGCTTGCAAACAAATCAAATCCAAACTTGACAATCCAAGCTGGTAGAGCTTGCAAACAAATCAAATCCAAACTTGACAATCCAAGCTGGTAGAGCTTGCAAACAAATCAAATCCAAACTTGACAATCCAAGCTGGTAGAGCTTGCAAACAAATCCAAACTTGACAATCCAAGCTGGCAGAGCTTGCAAACAAATCAAATCCAAACTTGACAATCCAAGCTGGTAGAGCTTGCAAACAAATCCCAAACTTGACAATCCATGCTGGTAGAGCTTGCAAACAAATCCAAACTTGACAATCCAAGCTGGTAGAGCTTGCAAACAAATCCAAACTTGACAATCCAAGCTGGCAGAGCTTGCAAACAAATCCAAACTTGACAATCCAAGCTGGTAGAGCTTGCAAACAATCCAAACTTGACAATCCAAGCTGGTAGAGCTTGCAAACAAATCCAAACTTGACAATCCAAGCTGGCAGAGCTTGCAAACAAATCAGATCCAAACTTGACAATCCAAGCTGGTAGAGCTTGCAAACAAATCAAATCCAAACTTGACAATCCAAGCTGGTAGAGCTTGCAAACAAATCCCAAACTTGACAATCCAAGCTGGTAGAGCTTGCAAACAAATCCAAAACTTGACAATCCAAGCTGGTAGAGCTTGCAAACAAATCCAAACTTGACAATCCAAGCTGGCAGAGCTTGCAAACAAATCAAATCCAAAACTTGACAATCAAGCTGGCAGAGCTTGCAAAACAAATCAAATCCAAACTTGACCATCCAAGCTGGCAGAGCTTGCAAACAAATCAAAATCCAAACTTGACAATCCGTGCTGGTAGAGCTTGCAAACAAATCCAAACTTGACAATCCAAGCTGGCAGAGCTTGCAAACAAATCCAAACTTGACAATCCAAGCTGGTAGAGCTTGCAAAACAAATCCAAACTTGACAATCCATGCTGGTAGAGCTTGCAAACAAATCCAAACTTGACAATCCATGCTGGTAGAGCTTGCAAACAATCAAATCCAAACTTGACAATCCAAGCTGGCAGAGCTTGCAAACAATCAAATCCAAACTTGACAATCCAAGCTGGTAGAGCTTGCAAACAAATCCAACTTGACAATCCAAGCTGGTAGAGCTTGCAAACAAATCAAATCCAAACTTGACAATCCAAGCTGGTAGAGCTTGCAAACAAATCAAATCCAAACTTGACAATCCAAGCTGGTAGAGCTTGCAAACAAATCCAAACTGACAATCCAAGCTGGTAGAGCTTGCAAACAAATCCAAACTTGACAATCCAAGCTGGTAGAGCTTGCAAACAAATCCAAACTTGACAATCCAAGCTGGCAGAGCTTGCAAACAATCCAAACTTGACAATCCATGCTGGCAGAGCTTGCAAACAAATCCAAACTTGACAATCCAAGCTGGTAGAGCTTGCAAACAAATCCAAACTTGACAATCCAAGCTGGCAGAGCTTGCAAAACAAATCAAATCCAAACTTGACAATCCAAGCTGGTAGAGCTTGCAAACAAATCCAAACCGATTCAATAAACGAAGTCGTATAGTGTCCCCAACAAGAAAACACTACAGAAGAATCAGATAACTGGTCTTTCATTTATAAATTGAATTACTAATGATTTTATCTAAAAATAATAATCACTAATATTTTATCATTTAAATATTTAATCTTTAATATTTGTTATTCAAATATTAATCATTAATATTTTTATGTGAATAATTAAGCATTAATTATTTTATTTGAATAATTATTCATTAATTTTTTAAAATTTTAATATTTAATAATGTTTTTTTTTTTAAATTCAAATATTTAATCATGAATATTTTATTTGTTTATTTAATCACTTTTTCGTTTTAATTTAAAATTATAATGACATATTTTTTTTCATTTACATAGTTAATCATAAATAATTATTTTATTGAAATATTTAATGGTTAGTATTTTTGTTTCAAATATTTTAAATCATTAAAATCCTTTTTTTTTTGGTCAAAAAATTGAATCATTTAATATTTCTTGTTAAATATTTAATTATTAGTTCTTTTTTTCAAATATTTAATATTAATAACAAAAAATATTTTGGTTCAAATATTTAATTATTGGTAATTTTAAAAAAAATATTTTTAAAATGATAATCAAACACAAACAGCTTTCCGCAACAAACTTGAATAAATAATAACAGCAAAAATAGAGGGAAAGATGAATATTTAAAAAAGGTGTTGCAGAAATAGCAACGGAACAAGCATCACTATGAAGAAAACACTGTAGTCTATTAAAAAAACTCCGTTGTTTTCCCGATGCTTTAATTAAGTTCTTCATTTTATTTTCCTACACGGATGAAAACAATCATCATTTTTTTGGCCATATAATGAGAAGAGAACAGCTGGAATATATTGTAACAACTGGAAAAATGGAGGGACGAAGAGATAGAGGGAAGCAAAGAGAAAAAATACCAGACAGCTTGAGAGAATGGCTTGGCAGAAGGTCAACAACAGAAATGATAAATAACTGTCGAGATCGAAATTTGTGGAGAGACATGATCACCTACGCCAGCAGGCCCGGTACTTGATGATGATGATGAGCACCGAAGACGGTTAATAGGGTGGGAATCATAGTTCTGGGGTTAAGGCAAAGAAATGCAAATGAATGCATAAAAATGCGAAGCTGCAGTAAAGCTGAATTCGAGGAAAAATTGAAAAAAAAAAAAAATAAAAAATGGTATGTTAGAAGCTTTAGATTCTAACGAATCATAGTTCTCCATTTTGACGACTTCTACTTCTATAGTTCGTTCACAAATTCGTGTCCACAGAGTTGTTCAATTATTTCGGAAACTGATGAATTTCTTTAATTTTTTTTTCAGGAAATCTTATTTTTCACCGACCTTCAGATTCTATAACATTTAAGTAAAAAGGTAGTCTGAACTTTGCACATTCTTGCTTGTTTCTTAGCCCATAGTTGAGCCTTCCCTAGTAATTGTTCAACACAGCGATTCTCTTGGTCTGCCTTGCTTTCTTTTACTAGATGGTTTCCACATGAATGCCTAACATGGAAGTCTTTCTTCATCCATTCTCAGCACATGATGGTCGGTGTATTTCCAAAGCTTTTTCTTATAAAGCACAACACGTATACTTGTTTTTATTCGTCTCCTATGTGTTCATTTTTTGTTTGCGTTCGCCAGCTTTCTCATCTCTGGCGCTGATTCACATCTCATTTAACTCTTTCCGTACGTTTCGCCGCATCGTGCGTCACTCTCAATTGATTAGTGTCCTCAAATCGTATTCCTTTTATATGTCTTGTATCATCTTGGTATTGGGTAAATCTAATACCTTGTTCAATTATATAAAAATTAATATATAATAAGCTGTATGTTAGATGAATATATACATTTATTCTTATATCTATCTTTCCATCCAGAGTCGCTCTAAAAAGCCATTTTTTTTTTGTTATTTCGTTCGCCAGCTTTTACCTCTGACGAAGTCCCTAAAGAATAGGAACTTAATTTTGCGTGTTAATCCATTTTTCATTGGCAGTAGTGTGCACAGGGGTCCCTCGCCGCACAGGCAGATAACTCCGCCTTCGGAGGTACTCATTTTTTCGGTCGATGAATAATTGACGTTTCAAGTCAGGCTGGTTGCTGAGAGAGTGGTTGCCGCAGAGAGAAATCACAAATAAAAATCCAAACTGCTGCAGCCGGGATTTGAGCTCACAACCTCTCTGTACCGAGACCAGCGTCTTGCCTCGAGACCAACCAGTCCCCTAATCTTTTAATTTGAAATGTGTTCTTCCCATCCCATGTTTGAGGTCCAACGAAGACATTTGTTTTCAAAGGCATTTATTTTCCTTTCTAAAGTCTTGGTGGATTTTCAACTTTTACATCCATATGTTAGCACTGGTATCACATCCATATGTTAGCACTGGTATCACATCCATATGTTAGCACTGGTATCACGTCCATATGTTAGCACATGTTTCACATCCATATGCTAGCACTGGTATCACATCCATATGTTAGCACATGTATCACGTCCATATGTTAGCACTGGTATCACATCCATATGCTAGCACTGGTATCACATCCATATGTTAGCACTGCTATCACGTCCATATGTTAGCACAGGTATCACGTCCATATGTTAGCACATGTATCACGTCCATATGCTAGCACTGGTATCACATCCATATGCTAGCACTGGTATCACATCCATATGTTAGCACTGGTATCACGTCCATATGTTAGCACAGGTATCACATCCATATGTTAGCACTGGTATCACATCCATATGTTAGCACTGGTATCACATCCATATGCTAGCACTGGTATCACATCCATATGTTAGCAATGGTATCACATCCATATGTTAGCACTGGTATCACGTCCATATGTTAGCAGAGGTATCACGTCCATATGTTAGCACAGGTATCACGTCCATATGCTAGCACTGGTATCACATCCATATGTTAGCACTGGTATCACATCCATATGTTAGCACTGGTATCACGTCCATATGTTAGCACTGGTATCACGTCCATATGTTAGCACATGTATCACGTCCATATGCTAGCACTGGTATCACATCCATATGCTAGCACTGGTATCACATCCATATGTTAGCACTGGTATCACGTCCATATGTTAGCACAGGTATCACGTCCATATGTTAGCACTGGTATCACGTCCATATGTTAGTACTGGTATCACGTCCATATGTTAGCACATGTATCACGTCCATATGTTAGCACTGGTATCACGTCCATATGTTAGCACTGCTATCACGTCCATATGTTAGCACAGGTATCACGTCCATATGTTAGCACAGGTATCACGTCCATATGTTAGCACTGGTATCACGTCCATATGTTAGCACTGGTATCACGTCCATATGTTAGCACTGGTATCACGTCCATATGTTAGCTCTGGTATCACGTCCATATGTTAGCACTGGTATCACGTCCATATGTTAGCACTGGTATCACGTCCATATGTTAGCACTGGTATCACGTCCATATGTTAGCACTGGTATCACGTCCATATGTTAGCACTGGTATCACGTCCATATGTTAGCACTGGTATCACGTCCATATGTTAGCTCTGATATGACACAGGAATTGAACAGTTTAAGTTTTAAGCTTTAAGAGGAAATAAAGCAGATTAATAAATCATAACATACTTATCGCGGACTTCCGGTCAATATGGCTGAAAGGCGGAAGAAACCATAGAGACTATGTTTTCCTTGTTGCATTTTCCTCATATTCATGTCCGGCTTGCTGCAGGAGCTACTTCATATTCCAAGTCCGGCTTGCTGCAGGAGCTACTGAGTTTAGTGCTCTGTGCACACCGTGAGCTGTGTTTTTCATCCGGATCGTGTTTCGATATTCCGATTGCTTACAATAAATGATGAAATCGTTTCACGGAAGACAGTTCATCTGTGTTCACTTTCGGTGCCGCTTGGCCTTATGTTTTTGGCGTGTGCTGTAGCTGCTATGATGGAGACTGCAGCTGCCACTATTTGGTTGGATCCTTCCATGAGATGAGTTTTAATTCTGATGATTCCACTGGCAGGGACGGTTGAGCAATTATGAATTTTAATTCGTTTGCAGTGATACCGGGGCCTTCGACTAACCATAACCATATTTTTCAACATATATCAGTGCCATCATCATCATCAAGTACCGGGCCTGCTGGTGTAGGTGATCATGTCTCTCCACAATTTTCCATCTCTACAGTTATTTATCATTTCTGTTGTTGACTTTCTGCCAAGCCATTCTCTTAAGCTGCCTGGTATCTTTTCTCTTTGCTTTCCTCTATCTCTTCGTCCCTCAATTTTCCCAGTTGTTATAATATATTCATGTTGTTCTCTTCTGATTATTTGACCAAAAAATGATGATCGTTTCTGCCTAATATTGGAAATTAGCTCTCTTTTTGCTTTGGCCTCGTTCAGAACGTTTTCATTACTCTTCTTAACTGTCCATGGTATTCTCAACATTCTTCTGTAAAACACATTTCTACAGACTCCAGTGATTTTCTTGTTTGTTGTCCTATCAGTGTTTTAGCAACACCAGAACAAATATTTCACATTCGGCGTCTACATATTTTATAGTAAACTCGCAGGAAAGTAAACATTGAATGTTTTATATATTGAGACAGTTTTGTTATTTCCTGCAGGCTTTATCGAAAAATCAGGAAGTTCACAGCACAGACGCTGCCCTTCGAAATGTTCTCTTGAACGTCAAGCAAGAAACAGTGCCTTGTGAGTTCAACCTCTCTCTTTTCTCTTTAATTGAATTGTTTTTTTTTCATGAAATGTTTGTTCCGTTTCCCTATTTGTTTAGCTGCCCAACACGCTCTACGTTTTTGTTTCATCAATTTATTTAATTGGAATCAGTGGGTAATTGTTAATTTTCACCTTAAATCCGTTTCAAGATATGAAAAAAAATGTTTTCATTAGTTTGAAACATGAAAAAAAGGGAGAGAGGTACATATAGTTGAGTGTGTTGACCTTTATTTTAAAATTGAAAACAGGGACCAATATTCTCCGGCTCCTAGAGAAACATTTCCGCAGACCACACCCCCCCCCCAAAAAAAAAAAAAAAAAGGAAGAAAAGCTAAGAAGAATTATTTTTATTTCGTTCAAAATAGTCATATATTTTTTAATACTTTGGAATTAACATATCATCAAATGGGCAAATCAAATTAGAAACGACAACATAGTTGCTCCAAAGATACAGAACAAATATGTAACAAATCAACAAGAGTGTTCTATATGCACATGATTTTTGCCAACACTATCATGCCAATACTAAACTTGGATTGTTATCAGCCAATGAAAGTGATAGAATTGATACAGCAGAAATAAGATATATAGAGATGATACAGAATGAAACAAGAAGAAGAGACAGATAACATCACACATAAGGGATGAAACATTCCAATCAGTGAGTGCGGCCAATTTGAAAAAAATATATAGATATTCGAGATTCGAAAAATCGAATAATCGCATCTTCATTCGAATCTTTCGTTTATATACCTAAAAAAACTTTAAATTTTGAAAAGATTTGTTTAACCCCATCGTCATCCAGTGAAAACGTTCAGAAACAAAAATAAATCAAACGGGCGATTGTTGCATCTTGTGGTGACGCTCAAATCTGAGTGATCAGATTACCAGGCGATGCACCATCTCGAGGGTTCTCGAAACAAGTCCTCAATAGTTATAGCGCTTTCTAAGTAACTTATACCGAGGTATATAAATATGACTCGCGTTGTCTATCAACTGAACTGCTCAGTGGTGTTGAGCTCAGCATTTCTAATTCTACTCAACTCTCCGCATCGTCTCACCTCCATACACTATCAATCTACGTTCAGCGTTATTAAATTAGTATTTTATGTTTGAACCTGGGCGTTTAGCAAGCTTTATTCCTAGCTAGGAGCCAATGGTGGGGTGTGCTAAACACTCCAAGGTATGGTGACAGCTTTACAAATAAAGAACACAACACAATACTGACGTTTCGGCCTGAGGCCTTCTTCAGAATACAGGGACAACGACAACAAGCGGTGAAGCACAATTACTACATGTTAGATGATCAAGTGGAGGGCGAGGAAAGTAGGATGCAGAAATAAGAAAAGAGAGAAGAGAGAAATGAATATTACATGACGAGAGGCACGATGGGCGTCAAGACATATAAAATAGAAAAAGAGAAAAATGTATAATAAAATGTACTTAGCTTAGCTCAGAGCACGAAATCTGTAATCCTGCTGTAAATTCCTGCTCTGAGCTAAGCTAAGTACATTTTATTATACATTTTTCTCTTTTCTATTTATATGTCTTGACGCCCATCGTGCCTCTCGTCATGTAATATTCATTCTCTCTTCTCTCTTTTCTTATTTCTGCATCCTACTTTCCTCGCCCTCCACTTGATCATCTAACATGTAGTAATTGTGCTTCACCGCTTGTTGTCGTTGTCCCTGTATTCTGAAGAAGGCCTCAGGCCGAAACGTCAGTATTGTGTTGTGTTCTTTATTTGTAAAGTTGTCACCATACCTTGGAGTGTTTGTCACACCCCACTACTGGCTTCTTGCTACCAGCTTTACCGCAGCATTGCAATTATTTGCCTGTTCCCTACTTTATTCCTAGCTAGTTTTAATTGTGTACTTCATTTACTAAAGGGGGGACTGGTTGGTCTCGAGGCAAGACGCCGGCCTCGAGACAGAGAAGTTGTGGGTTCAAATCCTGGCTGCACCGGTTAGGATTTTTATTTATGATTTCTCTCTGCGGCAACCACCCATGGTTTCAGCAGCGAGGCCCGGCTTGAAACGTCAATTCTCATAGACGGGAAAAATATTAGTACCTACCAGGTCGGAGTTATCTGCCTGTGCGACGTGGGACCCCTGTGTACACGACTGCGAGAGAAAAATGGATTAATACGCAACACTCAGTTCCTAGTTTCTAGGGACTTCGTCAGTGATAAAAACAGGTGGCGAACGAACAAAAAATTTTGTACTAAACATCAGTTTCACTTTTATGGTTCTTCATGTATTGGTCATGAGTCGCCACAATAATAGAAATAACGGCAACAACGTTAAGGGGGATTCCAATGGAAAACCCTCGTTCGGTAGGGGACATCATGTGCTACAGGTGATACCCGATCGTCATCAAGCTACTGTAAGCAAAATAAAGATAAAACAAACTCTAAAGATAGGTACTTGGAATGTGAGAACACTCATGCAGAAGGGTAAACTAGAAAACATCATACAAGAAATGAAAAGAATGGGTTTACAATTACTGGGACTTTGCAAAATGAGATACACCGGATCAGGGGAGATGTATTCTGATAAACATAAAATAATCTATTCTGGAGGTACTGAACACCAAAGAGGAGTAGGTATCATCTTGGATGCAGAAAGAGCAAGAACAGTGAAAGGCTTTTACCCAATATCTGAAAGAGTCTTTTTAGTGAAATTGAACGGAAAGCTAATAGACATAAATCTTATACAAGTTTATGCACCAACAGCAGACAGTTTAGAGGAAACAATTAATAAATTTTACGAGTTAAATGAGGCACTTCATAAATGCAAACCACATGAAAACACCATAGTTCTAGGGGATTTTAACGCAAAAGTAGGGAAGGAAAGAGTTGAGGAAGTAGTTGGTCATTATGGCTTAGGCGAGAGGAATGAAAGAGGTGAGAAACTTATTGACTGGGCAAGAACACACAACATGATGATAGGAAACACCTGGTTTAAGCAACATCCAAGATGTCTGTGGACATGTAAAAGCTCAGGGGACAACGCACGTAATCAAATTGATTATATAATGATAAGCAATAGATTTAGAAACAGTCTGGTGTGTGCGAAAACTAGACCAGGGGCAGATTGCAATAGTGATCATGTACCAGTTGTGGGAAAGCTTAGAGTAACATTAAAAACAACAAAATGAGCCTCAGTTAACATCAAGTTAAATTTAGATTTACTAAAATCAGACAAGATGCTGCAAGACAAATATAAAATCACAATTCAGAACCGGTACAATGCAATAGAGAAGATACAAAGCATTGATGAACAGTGGGAAAAGCTAAAAGAATCAATGCAACAAACATCAAAAGAGTTCATACCACCAGTGAGGACAAATTCAAGAAAGAAAATGATGATATATGACATTTTGCAGCAAATGGATACAAGAAGAAGAAATAAAGAAAATAAAGATGAGTATAAGAGATTAAATAAAGAAATTGTAGTAAGATGTATAATGAAGCAAAGAGATTGAAATGCAACAAAAAGGAGATGCTAAAGCTATATGCAAACAAATTTAGGAATTAACAGGAAGAAAAACGTAATCAAAAACTGGATGTCTAAGATCAAAGGAAGGAGAACTGTTGATTGATCAAAAAAACATAAGGGAACAATGGACACAATACATTAAAGATCTTTATAATGATGAACGAATGGAAGTAAATATTAAGGATAATGGAGAAGGACCAGAAATACTCAGAGAAGAAGTGGAAGATGCCTTGCGCAATATGAAAGCAGGTAAAGCTCCTGGACCAGATAATATAACTAAAGAAGAGATTGAAGCCATGGGTGATTTTGGAATAGAAATAATAACAAAAATATTGAATGATATCTACAACAGCGGATATATACCAGACGACATGCTCAAATCAATATTCATAGCCCTAGCAAAGAAATCTGGTGCGATTGAATGCGATGATCATTGTTAGAGATAAAGGAACAAGCAATGCCATTTATATCATAAGATCTTTACTAGAAAGAGCCATAGAGGTAAACAGATCTATACCTATATTTCATAGATTACACCAAGGCATTTGACAAAGTAAAGCACCAAGAAATAATCAAAATTTTAGAAAGCATAAACATAGACAGCAAAGATCTAAGAATAATAAAGAACATGTACTGGCAACAAACAGCGGCCATAAGAACTGGAAATAATTAGGGAATGTTTCAACAAATAAAACAGGGTGTTAGACAAGGTTGTGTGCTGTCACCAGATTTGTTTAATATTTATAGAGATTATTTTAAGATCCATAAGGAGCATGCCTGGAATAACAATTGGAGGTAATAATATAAATAATCTAAGGTATGCTGATGATACATTATTAATCGCTAAAAGTGAAAATGAGTTACAAGAAATGTTAGACATTATAGTGAAAGAAAGCAAAAATAAAGGACTCAGCCTTAATAGCAAAAAGACAGAGGTAATGGTAACAACAACGAAAAGACATAACTTCAGTGCAAAATAAAGACAAGTGGAACAATATTAAACAGGTAAATGAATTTAAATATTTGGGAACTTTGTTAACCTCAGACGGAAGATGTACAAAAGAGGTGAGATGCAGAATGGCTCAGGCAAAAGCAGCTTTCCAGAAAATAAGGAGGATACTATGCAATCCATTTTTGACAATAGAAACAAGAAAAATAGTTCTTAAATGTTATGTAGAGCCAGTCTTAACATATGAATGCGAATCATGGACATTAGGACAACAGAGAAGAAAATCACTGGAGTCTGTAAAAATGTGGTTTTACAGAAGAATATTGAGGGTGCCTGGGCAGCTAAGAAGAGTAATGAAGATGTTCTGAGAGAGGCCAAAGCAAAAAGAGAGTTAAATTCCAATATTAGGAAGAAACAATCATCATTTTTTGGCCATGTAATGAGAAGAGAACAACTTGAATATATTGTAACAACTGGAAAAATTTAGGGACGAAGAGATAGAGGGAAGCAAAGAGAAAAAATACCAGACAGCTTAAGAGAATGGTTTGGCAGAAGGTCAACAACAGAAATGATAAATAGCTGCTGAGATCGAAATTTGTGGAGAGACATGATCACCTACGCCAGCAGGCCCGGTACTTGATGATGATGATGATGTATTGGTTCTTCATCTTATGGTTCTTCATCTTATGGTTCTTCATGTTATGGTTCTTCATCTTATGGTTCTTCATGTTATGGTTCTTCATATTATGGTTCTTCATGTTATGGTTCTTCATGTTATGGTTCTTCATCTTATGGTTCTTCATGTTATGGTTCTTCATCTTATGGTTCTTCATGTTATGGTTCTTCATCTTATGGTTCTTCATGTTATGGTTCTTCATCTTATGGCTCTTCATCTTATGGTTCTTCATGTTATGGTTCTTCATGTTATGGCTCTTCATCTTATGGTTCTTCATGTTATGGTTCTTCATGTTATGGTTCTTCATGTTATGGTTCTTCATCTTATGGCTCTTCATCTTATGGTTCTTCATGTTCACCGACAGTGAACGCAGCCAACTGTTCTTTCTCATTCGATATTAACATTCACTGTAAGCAATCGGACTAATGAAACACGATCCGGATGAAGAACACAGCTCACGGTGTGCACAGAGCACTAAACTCAGTAGCTCCAGCAGCACAGCTGCTTGTCTATCTACACTACCTCTTTAAATAACCTGCACCGCCGAAACCTTTTCCTCAAACTCTGTTTGATTTTAAAATGATTTGCAACTGTTGTTATTAATAACAAAAATCCAAAAAAATATAAATTATTACTCAGATATTATTTTGCCACGTTGTGCTGAGAAAAAAAAATGGAAATAGACCTCATAAGTTTTAAAGTTTTTTTTTTTATCTGCTTCATTTAATAAATGAAAATCTCATTTATATCTTCTTAATAAATATTGATCATTTTTTAAACTGTATTCTTTTTTTTTTTTTTTTATAAAACACACACGTTTTCTTCAAATAAAAACTTGTAATTTCAAGCAGAATTTGTTTTCCTCTAAAAAAGATAATGCTTCTAAGAAGGATTTTGAGATTTGGAAGATTGCAAAGGTTCTTGGTAAATATTGAAGAATAGGATTTGGATTGGAGGGCGTCGCCCCAACACTATCACAAATAATGATTCAAGAGATCATCATAATCACAATCACCATCATTATCATCATCATCATCATCATCATCACCATCATCATCATCATCATCACGTACTATGCAGCTGGGTGTCGTGATCATGTCTCTCCACAACTTTTGATCTCGACAGTTATTTATCATTTCTGTTGTTGACCTTCTGCCAGCTATTCTCTTAAGCTGTCTGGTATCTTTTCTCTTTATTTCCCTCTATCTCTTCGTCCCTCAATTTTCCAAGCTGCTATAATATATTCCAGCTGTTCCCTTCTCATAAAAAAATGATGCTTGTTTCTTCCTAATATTGGAAATTAGCTCTCTTTTTGCTTTGACCTCTTCATTATAAACATCTTCATATATGAACATCTTCATTACTCTTCTTAGCTGTCCATGGTATTCTCAACATTCTTCTGTAAAACCACATTTCTACAGCCTCCAATGATTTTCTTGTCAGTTGCCCATGATTCACATCCATATGTTAAGACTGGCTCTACATAACATTTAAGAACTCTTTTTCTTGTTTCTATTGTCAAAATTGAATTGCACAGTATCGCACCAGATATCTTGTGCTGGTTGTTCCTTGTGTTACCATTAATACAAAGTAATAGGACTGATTGTTGGACGCCCGGTCAATATGACGGATAGGTAGCAGGAACCGTTGAGACTGTTTGAAAAGTGTTCCTCGTTGCAGTTTCCTCATATTCCAAGTCCGGCTTGCTGCAAGGGTTACTGAGTTTAATGCTCTGTGCACACCGTGAGAGGTGTATTTCATACGGATCGTGTTTCGATATTCCGATTGTTTAGGATGAATGATGAAATCGTATGACGAAGGACAGTCTGGCTGCGTTCACTTTCGGTGCGGTTACGCCTTATGTCTTTTGGCGTGTGCTGCAGCTGGTATGATTGGGACTGCAGCTGCCTTTCTTTGTTTGAATCCTTCAATGCGATGAAATATTAATTCTAATGATTCCACTGACACGGGCGGTTGAGCAATTATGGACTATAATTCATCTGCAGTGATGCTGGGGCCTTCGAATAACTGCAACTACATCGCTGGATGTATCTAGTATTAGCATTCTCTAATTACAGCTCCAACCATCCATATTTTCCCTCTTGTTTTCTACTTACCCTATCTTCATGACTTTCCAACCGTGGTTGACAGGGTCAGGATCAGGGATGGGGGGGGGGGGGGTTACGAGTACACCTGAAGATCCGTGCAGATAAGGAGCATCCATTGCATCACGAACTCAACACAGGGAATGGTGATAGGCTTAAAAAGAGGCAAATCATTGCTGAGAATGGTATATGAGCACCTATGGACAAGTTCGAAGTGAATTGATGATGACCTGCAAATAATTAAATAACTCAAATTAACCCCTTCCCGCGTTATCCTGCCTCCCAAATCCTTGTATTTTATCCTGGATATCCAGGCGTGTGCCATCTCCTGCATGGCGCCCATCGCGACATCTACTATTTCATCAACATTAACAGTCTAATTACGTGGAGGGTAAAGCAACAGTGCCACGATCCACGTTTCACGACAGTCAACAACACATCCAGCAAGTAAATATGATCTCAATATACCACGTTGATTAAACAATCTAGAAGAGTTAACGAATCTTTTGTTATCTCAGAATACACCAACAAAAAGTCCAAAGATCGATTCCACGTGGAGAATTGAATTCGCCCACTACTTAAAAAGAACTAAGTCAGTCCCTAACAGAACTTGACCTGTTGGATGGGATGGGCGCAGATTGATTTTGTCGCAGTCTGTGAAGATTGAGTGAACAATCTTTCAGTAACAGATGTTGCGGTGGGGAAACTACTTTCAGAATGTTAGTGTTTTAAAATATCGGTTGACTGGCGGTGCTTTCCCATGAATGCGTCCTGATTATTCTGTCATCATTTTAAAGTATGCGCGGTTCCAGCACGAGATTACATCTGATTCCATGCCGTCATCCGCTACACCGGAAGTACTCGATGTACGAACATAATCTTCTGTTTTTACTCATTGACCGCTCAGCATCGAAATGACAGGAAGTTGACAGTATTTGCGCTATGGCTGATCTTTGATGCTGTTAAGTTTCCGATATTTCACCTTTTGTCATTATGCTTCTTTGCTCTGTTGATTTTGTAAAAAAAAAAAAAAAATCAAACTGGAGTTAGCTTTACAAACAAAATACGGACATAATGTAGTTAAAAAAACAATAGAAGCGTTAGGGTAACTAAGTTGTGCTCATAATGGCTACAAGGAAACGTCAGAAGCTAACTTGTTGTTTCTTCCCTTCTTGGTGGTGACTGCACTAGGCGGTGTTCGTTGCCATTATTCTTCGTTGTGACCATGTAAACATCTCAAGCATGGACAGATCTGCTGAGACCAACATCTTTGAATGCAAGTGTTACAAAAGTATACTCAGTAAACCATGGAAGATGAACAATATTGTCAATTTTGGTAGAAATTTAAATTCCAAAATTCCTGGATAAATTATATGAAAAAATGGAAATTACAATATGTTGGTTATGAAAAGAGACACAATGGCCTAGAGACGATAATTATGCAGGGCGTAGTTACAGGTAAAAGAGGGAGAGGAAGACATGGAAAACGATGTGTGCAATATATCACAGACGAGCTGGGATCGACTGCTGCAGAAGCTGGACATCTCTCGCAGGACAGAGACAACTTGAGAGTAACTGTCAGAGATGCTATGTTTTAACTGTGACAACTTGAGAGTAACTGTCAGAGATGCTATGTTTTAACTGTGACAACTTGAGAGTAACTGTCAGAGATGCTATGTTTTAACTGTGACAACTTGAGAGTAACTGTCAGAGATGCTATGTTTTAACTGTGACAACTTGAGAGTAACTGTCAGAGATGCTATGTTTTAACTGTGACAACTTGAGAGTAACTGTCAGAGATGCTATGTTTTAACTGTGACAACTTGAGAGTAACTGTCAGAGATGCTATGTTTTAACTGTGACAACTTGAGAGTAACTGTCAGAGATGCTATGTTTTAACTGTGACAACTTGAGAGTAACTGTCAGAGATGCTATGTTTTAACTGTGACAACTTGAGAGTAACTGTCAGAGATGCTATGTTTTAACTGTGACAACTTGAGAGTAACTGTCAGAGATGCTATGTTTTAACTGTGACAACTTGAGAGTAACTGTCAGAGATGCTATGTTTTAACTGTGACAACTTGAGAGTAACTGTCAGAGATGCTATGTTTTAACTGTGACAACTTGAGAGTAACTGTCAGAGATGCTATGTTTTAACTGTGACAACTTGAGAGTAGTTGTCATGGGGCCACGTTCCAGCTGTGACAACTTGAGAGTAACTGTCAGAGATGCTATGTTTTAACTGTGACAACTTGAGAGTAACTGTCAGAGATGCTATGTTTTAACTGTGACAACTTGAGAGTAACTGTCAGAGATGCTATGTTTTAACTGTGACAACTTGAGAGTAACTGTCAGAGATGCTATGTTTTAACTGTGACAACTTGAGAGTAACTGTCAGAGATGCTATGTTTTAACTGTGACAACTTGAGAGTAACTGTCAGAGATGCTATGTTTTAACTGTGACAACTTGAGAGTAACTGTCAGAGATGCTATGTTTTAACTGTGACAACTTGAGAGTAACTGTCAGAGATGCTATGTTTTAACTGTGACAACTTGAGAGTAACTGTCAGAGATGCTATGTTTTAACTGTGACAACTTGAGAGTAACTGTCAGAGATGCTATGTTTTAACTGTGACAACTTGAGAGTAACTGTCAGAGATGCTATGTTTTAACTGTGACAACTTGAGAGTAACTGTCAGAGATGCTATGTTTTAACTGTGACAACTTGAGAGTAGTTGTCATGGGGGCCACGTTCCAGCTGTGACAACTTGAGAGTAGTTGTCATGGGGGCCACGTTCCAGCTGGGACAACTTGAGAGTAACTGTCAGAGATGCTATGTTTTAACTGTGACAACTTGAGAGTAGTTGTCATGGGGGCCACGTTCCAGCTGTGACAACTTGAGAGTAGTTGTCATGAGTCACCACAGCCAGTTCTGTGACAACTTGACAGTAGTTGTCATGGGGGCCACGTTCCAGCTGTGACAACTTGAGAGTAGTTGTCATGGGGGCCACGTTCCAGCTGTGACAACTTGAGAGTAACTGTCAGAGATGCTATGTTTTAACTGTGACAACTTGAGAGTAGTTGTCATGGGGGCCACGTTCCAGCTGTGACAACTTGAGAGTAGTTGTCATGGGGGCCACGTTCCAGCTGTGACAACTTGAGAGTAGTTGTCATGGGGGCCACGTTCCAGCTGGGACAACTTGAGAGTAGTTGTCATGGGGGCCACGTTCCAGCTGTGACAACTTGAGAGTAGTTGTCATGGGGGCCACGTTCCAGCTGTGACAACTTGAGAGTAGTTGTCATGGGGGCCACGTTCCAGCTGGGACAACTTGAGAGTAGTTGTCATGGGGGCCACGTTCCAGCTGTGACAACTTGAGAGTAGTTGTCATGGGGGCCACGTTCCAGCTGGGACAACTTGAGAGTAGTTGTCATGGGGGCCACGTTCCAGCTGGGACAACTTGAGAGTAGTTGTCATGGGGGCCACGTTCCAGCTGGGACAACTTGACAGTAGTTGTCATGGGGGCCACGTTCCAGCTGGGACAACTTGACAGTAGTTGTCATGGGGGCCAAGTTCCAACTGGGACAACTTGAGAGTAACTGTCATGTGAGCCAAGTTCCAACTGGGACAACTTGACAGTAGTTGTCATGTGAGCCAAGTTCCAACTGGGACAACTTGACAGTAGTTGTCATGGGGGCCAAGTTCCAACTGGGACAACTTGAGAGTAGCTGTCATGGGGGCCAAGTTCCAACTGGGACAACTTGACAGTAGTTGTCATGGGGGCCAAGTTCCAACTGGGACAACTTGACAGTAGTTGTCATGGGGCCAAGTTCCAACTGTGACAACTTGAGAGTAACTGTCATGTGAGCCAAGTTCCAACTGTGACAACTTGAGAGTAGCTGTCATGGGAGCCAAGTTCCAACTGTGACAACTTGACAGTAGTTGTCATGGGGGCCAAGTTCCAACTTGGACAACGTGAGAGTAACTGTCATGTGAGCCAAGTTCCAACTGTGACAACGTGAGAGTAACTGTCATGTGAGCCAAGTTCCAACTCTGACAACGTGAGAGTAACTGTCATGGGAGCCAAGTTCCAACTGTGACAACTTGAGAGTAACTATCATGGGTGCCAAGATCCAACAGTGACGCGCATCTAGATAATGATAACGACTAGAGTTGACGAACAGATTCAGCTGGTCGTTGATAATCTGGATGACGTCAGTGCCGCAGACTTTTTTTTTATTTGCTGAAAATTATATTTACAAAAACATTTTTTAAAAAAAAACATATTCTACTGGGGTGAATGTACAGAGCATTGCCGCATTTACCCCTCAATTCCTGGAAAATAACCGTTCAGCAAATCTCGGAAATAGGTTAATGTTGGAATAGACTGAATTCCAGATAGTCTTTATTTATAGTTGCTGCATAAGTTGAAACAGTCATGACAGAATTAGCATCATTTCCGTGAAGTGAAATGTGTTATTATGCTTTGTAGGAGAGGTCCAGATTCGACGTATCTGGCATGAGTGATTGATAGAGACTTCAATCAGTGACGCTGTGATCTACTGGGTAGATCACTCGGGGTTCGTGGCAATGAAAGAATTGATCTGTTTCTCTCAGGGGCGGCTGTGGTGCTGGCAAATGGGCACCTCACAAGGCACGTCCTGCATGCTGTGAGCTGTTGCACGTTGGGAATTGGCGACTGTTATTGGGGATTCAGGCTTGAGACTTGAAAAGTTTCAAAGTTGCTTGTTGTTGTAACTAATTATGCTTAAGATGTGCAAGGGTCTCCCTACTCATGGCTAGATGGTGACTTCCAGGAAAGTTATCGGCCAATGCTGGCCTCTTTAAAGAATGCTTACATTAAAGAGGTTCTTTGATGTTTTGAGAGGTTTCTCTGTGCTTGTTTCCCGATTTATTCGAATGAGTTGGAAGTAACTGTGGACACTCTCTTTTCGGTGATATCGTTTGCAGTTGTCGCCCACGCAACCGACTTGGCTCGCACTGTAGTTCGACCTTGCTAACGCGACCCGACAAAGCAAAATCAAAATGGCTGCATATCGGCTGCTTTTGCAGAGACTGACGTCATCGCTTGAACCGATATAGTTAGTTTGTTTTAATGTGTGTTTTCGAGAAACTGGAGCGAGGAAATGATTGCGCGCTCTTTGGTCGATGGAAGTCGTTTGGAATTGTCGCCTGGGCGCCGAGATTAAGGCTGAATAGTCGTGGACCTTATCAAGAGAATTTTTCTGTGCGTGTTTAACGGTAGTGGAACTTGTCAACAGAATTTGTCTGTGAGTGTTTGACGGTAGTGGACCTTGTCAACAGAATTTGTCTGCGCGTGTTTGACGGTAGTGGACCTTGTCAACAGACTTTGTCTGTGAGTGTTTGACGGTAGTGGACCTTGTCAACAGAATTTGTCTGTGCGTGTTTGACGGTAGTGGACCTTGTCAACAGAATTTGTCTGTGAGTGTTTGACGGTAGTGGACCTTGTCAACAGAATTTGTCTGCGCGTGTTTGACGGTAGTGGACCTTGTCAACAGACTTTGTCTGTGAGTGTTTGACGGTAGTGGACCTTGTCAACAGAATTTGTCTGTGCGTGTTTGACGGTAGTGGACCTTGTCAACAGAATTTGTCTGCGCGTGTTTGACGGTAGTGGACCTTGTCAACAGAATTTGTCTGCGCGTGTTTGACGGTAGTGGACCATGTCAACAGATTATGAATTTTACTGGATTCTGTTTTAGTGAGCAGTTTCTGTCGTGGCTGAATCTGCCATTACTGGATTCTGTTTTAGTGAGCAGTTTTTGTCGTGGCTGGATCTGCCATTACTGGATAGATAGATTCGACTGCAGAGTGAACAAGATGTTCCTGTGGTGCCTGGCATCGTCTCCTTTCTTTTGCACCTCTTTTTTTTCTAACTTTGATACCAACGCTACCTCGAAAGTTGCTGTGACATTTTCTATTTTTGTTCTCCATGTGCTACGATCTGCATCCAGATCCTGCGAGTTCCTTTGACGGACAGAGAATTCCATCAAGGAAGCTCTGCAAACATCATTAATCTCAGCACTGGTCTGACCGTTGGTTTCTTTCTCTACCTAAGTTCGCCATACAATATTTGTTTGGGAATACGATTTTGTCATTCTTCGTACAAGACCCAGCCACCTTAGTCTGCGACTCCATAAGTGTTGCCATGATGGATGAAGGTTTGGCTCGTATATGATTACTTTGTCCTACCACATGATGTTCATTATCTTGCAAAGACAAGGCACATGCCAGCTGTTTAACCTTTTCTCCTGCCCTGCATATGTTGTCCACATTTCCGATCCATATAGAAGTGTACTAAACGCACAATATTGATAAATAAGAATTTTAGTCTTGAGTGTTAGTTGATGTATTGGCTTATATTCTATCTAACCGTTTACCATGAGGAATATACTATGCAATCCCTTAAAAAAAAGAGTTCTTAAATGTTATGTAGAGCCAGTCGTAACATATGGATGTGAATCATGGACAATAGGGCAACAGACAAGACAATCACTGGAGTCTGTAGAAATGTGGTTTTACAGAACAATGTTGAGAAAACCATGGACAGCGAAGAAGAGTAATGAAAATGTTCTGAGAGAGGTCAAAGCAAAAGGAGAGCTAATTTCCAATATTAGGAAGAAACAAGCATCATTTTTTGGCCATGTAATGAGAAGAGAACAACTGGAATATATTGTAACAACTGGAAAAATTTAGGGACGAAGAGATAGAGGGAAGCAAAGAGAAAAAACACCAGACAGCTTAAGAGAATGGCTTTGGCAGAAGGTCAACAACAGAAATGATAATAACTGTCAAGATCGAAAGTTGTGGAGAGACATGATCACTTACGCCAGCAGGCCAGGTACTTGATGATATAACCGTGTTCTGACTGTTCTTGGTATATGACACGACACCGCACATTCAAGAATCAACAAACTTTGCGTGTTAAAATCAGTCCTCATTTATTATATTACATATATATATAGATACTATCAGACTGCCCTTCCTAGCGTCTCTGTTCTGTAGATACTTGTTCGATCTAATAAGTCTTGGCCGCTGAAGTACTTCGACTACCGTCGGTGTTGTACCTCAACTATTCGTATAGTGGATATTCTATCTGTCTCTCTATATCTAGCTCTCTTTCGTCTGTGTCTTCTGTATCTAACGTTCTCCAATGGCTATCTCGATGTGTATCTCTAGTTCTACGTCTCTTCTCTAAGTTGAAGTTCTTCTGTGACTATCTCAATTCCTATCGGTCGCTAGTGCGTGGCTATCTCTGTGTGTTCCTAGTCGAGATGTCAAAATGGAAGTCTGTCCCTCAAGTCTGCCCTCTAACTTTTATACGGCTTTGACTGACCGTGAACCTTTTTTCCCGCCAACTATTCTTTATCCAGATAAAAGTGACATCTGGCTCTACTCCTTTCTGCATTCTAAGTGACCTTCCCTCACCATCTGTCACTCTGTGTGACTAGCCTCTTAGTTCGTGCATTCCACATTCCTTACCGACAGCTAAAGTAAGTTTACGACCAGTGGTCAGTCATGGTGGTCGTGACTAGCGTTTAGTTTCTAGTTCTACATTCCTCACCGACAGCTAAAGTAAGTTTACGACCAGTGGTCATTCCCAGCCATCTGGCACCTTTAGTTTATGTCAGTCAGTGCGGTTAGTCATCCCTATGCTAAATTTGTCTAGTCCTGTTTAGTCCTCACTTAATTATGATCTAAATATGTATGTGCTATCATTCACGGTTACATACCTTCCCCTATTCTCTAGTGAGAAAATATGTCAAGATTTTCTCACTCAAAAATAAAAAATATAACCGTGAAGTCCTCCATCCCTACCAGTCAATGTCATCTGACAATATAGTCACTCTACGTCAATGAAGGACAGCTGTACATCAACTGTAGCATCAACATCATCAAACATACACAGAGTATGCCAAAGTACATACTTAACGCATGACATTTATGCAATATATCAAAGACACTATCCTATAAGGCCAATAAAATAAATCATGCATGACATTTATCAATTCACTCACATATAAAATAAATCAATGCCCCATTCCAAGAATAATTTCAAAGTAAAAACTCAGTACATAACAATAACAAAATAACTCTCAAATCCGCTGAAAAAAATAGGCTCAAAAATCATTCAGTCCATACTCAGCAACATGTCTGTTCTGGAGGACCTGAGTTCTGACCTAAACACTTTTCACTCAGCTCATCTCATAGCTCTTAAGTGTCTGTAACTTAAAAATGTTTGTAACCAACAACATCATTATATATATATGGTACTATTACAACATGGACTTTGAAAGTATTAATACAAATATTCAACAATATATTCAACAATATATTCAACAAAATATTCAACAATATATTCAACAATATATTCAACAATATATTCAACAACCTCTCTGATATAATTGCAATATGCATTTTGGACAGATGTCTGGAACCTGTCTCTTCGTACATGTCAGAGTATAATATCCCCTCAATTCACATGAGAACATCTAACAATAATTGGACAACTCACACATCTCCGGAGATAACAACCACAAACAAACAATTAGCTCGAGCAAATAACTGACATCTGACTTACACCATCTCAATTCACATGAGAACATATAACAATAATTGGACAACTCACACATCTCCGGAGATAACAACCACAAACAAACAATTAGCTCGAGCAAATAACTGACATCGGACTTACACCATCTCAATTCACATGAGAACATATAACAATAATTGGACAACTCACACATCTCCGGAGATAACAACCACAAACAAACAATTAGCTCGAGCAAATAACTGACATCGGACTTACACCATCTCAATTCACATGAGAACATATAACAATAATTGGACAACTCACACATCTCCGGAGATAACAACCACAAACAAACAATTAGCTCGAGCACATAACTGACCTCTGACTTACACCATCTCAATTCACATGAGAACATATAACAATAATTGGACAACTCACACATCTCCGGAGATAACAACCACAAACAAACAATTAGCTCGAGCACATAACTGACCTCTGACTTACACCATCTCAATTCACATGAGAACATATAACAATAATTGGACAACTCACACATCTCCGGAGATAACAACCACAAACAAACAATTAGCTCGAGCACATAACTGACATCTGACTTACACCATCTCAATTCACATGAGAACATATAACAATAATTGGACAACTCACACATCTCCGGAGATAACAACCACAAACAAACAATTAGCTCGAGCACATAACTGACATCTGACTTACACCATCTCAATTCACATGAGAACATATAACAATAATTGGACAACTCACACATCTCCGGAGATAACAACCACAAACAAACAATTAGCTCGAGCAAATAACTGACATCGGACTTACACCATCTCAATTCACATGAGAACATCTAACAATAATTGGACAACTCACACATCTCCGGAGATAACAACCACAAACAAACAATTAGCTCGAGCAAATAACTGACATCGGACTTACACCATCTCAATTCACATGAGAACATCTAACAATAATTGGACAACTCACACATCTCCGGAGATAACAACCACAAACAAACAATTAGCTCGAGCAAATAACTGACATCGGACTTACACCATCTCAATTCACATGAGAACATCTAACAATAATTGGACAACTCACACATCTCCGGAGATAACAACCACAAACAAACAATTAGCTCGAGCAAATAACTGACATCGGACTTACACCATCTCAATTCACATGAGAACATATAACAATAATTGGACAACTCACACATCTCCGGAGATAACAACCACAAACAAACAATTAGCTCGAGCAAATAACTGACATCGACTTACCCCATCTCAATTCACATGAGAACATATAACAATAATTGGACAACTCACACATCTCCGGAGATAACAACCACAAACAAACAATTAGCTCGAGCAAATAACTGACATCGGACTTACACCATCTCAATTCACATGAGAACATCTAACAATAATTGGACAACTCACACATCTCCGGAGATAACAACCACAAACAAACAATTAGCTCGAGCAAATAACTGACATCGGACTTACACCATCTCAATTCACATGAGAACATCTAACAATAATTGGACAACTCACACATCTCCGGAGATAACAACCACAAACAAACAATTAGCTCGAGCAAATAACTGACATCGGACTTACACCATCTCAATTCACATGAGAACATCTAACAATAATTGGACAACTCACACATCTCCGGAGATAACAACCACAAACAAACAATTAGCTCGAGCAAATAACTGACATCGGACTTACACCATCTCAATTCACATGAGAACATCTAACAATAATTGGACAACTCACACATCTCCGGAGATAACAACCACAAACAAACAATTAGCTCGAGCAAATAACTGACATCGGACTTACACCATCTCAATTCACATGAGAACATCTAACAATAATTGGACAACTCACACATCTCCGGAGATAACAACCACA
The DNA here is from genome assembly GCA_032433765.1 of Megaustenia siamemsis. Taxonomy (NCBI): domain Eukaryota; kingdom Metazoa; phylum Mollusca; class Gastropoda; order Stylommatophora; family Ariophantidae; genus Megaustenia; species Megaustenia siamemsis. Next base: position 57,634,366 of record JAVIAB010000160.1, on the reverse strand, counting down.
AACAAACAATTAGCTCGAGCAAATAACTGACATCGGACTTACACCATCTCAATTCACATGAGAACATCTAACAATAATTGGACAACTCACACATCTCCGGAGATAACAACCACAAACAAACAATTAGCTCGAGCACATAACTGACCTCTGACTTACACCATCTCACTTCCACTTCCAAATACTTCTCTGAGCACTCTTCTCTAGTCTCAGGAGCCTATTTCAGTTTCTCATAATACTATGTCTTAGTACCTTCTATCTAATCTCATAACATTATGTCTGTGTACCGTCCACGTAACGTGGTACATTATTTATAGTCATTCGACTACCGACACATTAGTCTCCATAAATTCTCTCAAGAATTATCTTGTTTCTTCTCATACTTTACGCATATATTACTCATACGTCTGTGCACAAGGTTCTCTGACATTTCTTGCACAACTATAGCCATTAGACTACAGATACATGATTTTCTTCTCATGATCTTTTAGAACTTCTTATATGACTTCTATGATTACTCTCATATAACATCTTCAGAGTATTGTCACATAACTTTCTACGAGTTACCACTCTCGTTACATAATTACTCTATTACCAACCTAACTTCCTTTAGGTTAACTCAAAACACAGGTTAATACCCTTGGTTCTCTTTTCTCCATGTACAACCTAATATCTTCTAGGTCATCTCAAAACACAGATTATCTATCGCCTTTGTCTCTCTCTTCCTCTTCTTTCTCACTTACTACATACAATTGATCTCTCGTAAACTTGGACTACCATCCAATTTAGTAGTTTACTACTTCTGATCAACTAGTCAAGTCTGTATTTCTCTGAGGCTATCATTCTTTTTCCTCAGATCTCCTGTCTACTCTTATTCTATGCCTCTCCTCTTACAACTTGGAGCTTCTCACGATGAAAATTAATTCGGGTTTCTTTATTTGATCCTCTTCTTCTATTAATGATTCCTATACTGTCTCGTAACTATCTGATGCAACAGAGTTCATTGCTTTCGTTTAATTATAACTTAAATTGTCCTTATCTTCATGTGCTAATCTGTTTTCCCTATCCTCTAAGCGTTGCCTTCTCTCTAGTTATATCCTTAACTGTTTGTTGAGGTAAACATGTATTTGTTTCTGGTTACCACTTAATTGTTACTTTTCTTCTCTTTGTACAACCATTACTGGCTGGCTGTTAGAAGTATCCCTTTTCTGCATACTTCCTTCTCTCTGTCTGCTAAATGTATCTGTTTCTTCCTTGTAGTCTGTAAATTACCTAAACCTCCCTTTATTTAAATCATCTATTTATTATCGTATAATAGTCAGACATAAATTACCACTTATGCCTGCCTTTCTTTTTCTTCTTCTTTTTCTCCGTCCACTTGGTAGACATTCTCGTCTCCTCTTCATCTCCCTCAGTTAAGTATCCCTTTTCTGATAGATATATCATTGTGTTTCTGATATCTTCTTCACGCTGTCTTCGCTTTTCTTCCCTTAATTCTCTGGAATCTCTCCGATTCCATCTATCCTCTTCTATACCGCTAGATTCTTCATCACCCACAGTGCTGGGGCTATTCTTCCTCGGTCTATTCGCACCTACACTTTCACTATGTCTTGTATGTACCCCAGTATCATCCCATTTCTGTAACATACGATTCTCTTTTTCAAACTTAGCTATCTGTTGCTTCAGCAATTTGTTTTCTTCCACTAAGTCACCATTTCTCTCTACAAAATGTTTGGTCTCCTGTAACATAGTGACGCATGTTTTAATTGCTGCAACCAATTCGGTCTCTGTTTTCTTCCGTTTTTCTATTTCTTCTTCTAATCTTTTTATTTCATTCTTCTCATGTGTTTCTATGTCATTTATTGCTTTGTCTACTTCCATTAATTTATTCTCTTCAACAACAACATTTAGAGAATCTGTTTCTTTTTCCAGATCTTGCTTCAAGGCCAAGAACTTCATCTCTTCACCTTGTTCTGTTTGTGTCAATTTATCTTTACGTTCTATTTTTTCTCTTACCTCTAACGTCTGTGTTTGTGCACAACTTACTGGTGTCACTATTACTTCTCTGTCAGCGCCTTCTGTTTGTTTAGTTTTATTTTTAATTTCTACCTTTCTTTTGAATTGCTTTATTAAATCTTTCTTCTTCATTTCCTCTTCTGCTGTGCTATAATCCTCTACGTCACTAGTTTCTTCTGATCTACTCTCCTCCCACTCACGTTCTTTCCTTATGCGTTTGTTAAAATGTATAGCATACAACCTATTACCAGTGTTTAAAATGGTATTTGCCCTTCTCTCACATGTCTTTCTTCTAACTGGACTGTAAACTTCAACTTGTAATTTGATATTATTTATTATATGATTGTCCTTGTTTAAAATGTTGTTTACAATCGCACTATCTTTGTATAGTATTATGGCTTTCTTAGTCTCCTCTGGCCTATCTATTAATTTAAAAAACATTATCTCACCAAATTTATTAAAATATTTCCTAACCTGTATTTCTTTAATGTCATTCTCTAATTTGTCTACTATTACTTTACAACTGTTTGTTTGTACGTTCTGTCTACCTTCCATGTCTTCTTGTGATACAATAAACTACTGGAAACTATTTAAGCTGCCTAGTTCTACCTGTTTACTTGACTTTGTATGTACTCGTTCTCTGGAGGGCTATAATCTAACTACAGCGACACTTTAATTTATGCTTTAAAACAAATGAACAATTAACATACATCAATTTCACTTTTAAATAAAAAAAATCAGCAATGTTAATCTGATCAGGTTTCTGAAAGAAAATGAAACTTAAAATTAGTACTGTACCTGTGGAATGACAAAATTAATTATGATTAAAAGTAATTCTTAAAATTAAAACTTTCGGCAACCAAAGAAATAGTTTACAAATAACAATGTTATTGTGATAGTATATCACACTTTAAAAAATTATAACAAGCACAGGTCAAAAATACTTTACAATGACAGGTATGTCTATTCTTATTAAAATTAACAAAATAATTAACTATTGAACACTCCTAACTGCTGCTTAACTAACTTAAATAACTAATTATTCGTCACATTCTCAAAGTTAGTGTGCACACTTCCTACTAACACACGCGATGATAACAGAATCACTGATTTTATAACTAAAACTACACACTCTTGGCGCTCCTGGAAATAAAATTGTTCTCTACCTACTGTTTACTGTTCTAGCACTTCACACGATGAAACTGAATTCTGTTATAATTTAAATAAAAAACATTGAGCTCACCAGACTTGACCACATGTGTTATTTCTGCTGGTGTGTCGAACAACACATAACACTCGTGAAAAGGTGAAGGGGTTACTGCTGGACGACACTTGAAAATTTTGACCCAAACATTGATGGTCAGCAGGTACACGCTTGACACGCACGGACAGTGTGCGGGTAGAGTTTCCTGTTAGTGTGTTGGTCTGCTAGCGATTCAGGTAACGGTGAACTCTGGCGTGACCTTTCTGTTATGTTGGTCAACTTGCTCGTGAGGTGGGTTGGGTATGGAATGTGCTGTGTGAACTGTGTCGATCCTTCTCTCAATCTCTCTCTGTGTACGTGTTGTGTTGATTCTTCTCTCTAATTTGTTGCGTTTATTCTTCTCTCTATTGTGCTGTGTCGATTCTTGTCTCTATCTTCTATCTGTACGTTTCGTGTCGTTTCTTCTCTCAATCTTCTCTCTGTACTTGTTGTGTTGATTCTTCAATCTATTTTGTTGCGTTGATTCTTCTCTCTATTGTGCTGTGTCGATTCTTCTCTATATCTTCTCTCTGTTGTGTTTTTAGCTCAGATCCTGGCCACGTGCAACAATTTATCTACTGTATAACCGTATTCTGACTGTTCTTGGTATATGACACGACACCGCACATTCAAGAATCAACAAACTTTGCGTGTTAAAATCAGTCTTCATTTATTATATTACATATATATATAGATACTATCAGACTGTCCTTCCTAGCGTCTCTGTTCTGTAGTTACTTGTTCGATCTAATAAGTCTTGGCCGCTGAAGTACTTCGACTACCGTCGGTGTTGTACCTCAACTATTCCTATAGTGGATATTCTATCTGTCTCTCTATATCTAGCTCTCTTTCGTCTGTGTCTTCTGTATCTAACGTTCTCCAATGGCTATCTCGATGTGTATCTCTAGTTCTACGTCTCTTCTCTAAGTTGAAGTTCTTCTGTGACTATCTCAATTCCTATCGGTCGCTAGTGCGTGGCTATCTCTGTGTGTTCCTAGTCGAGATGTCAAAATGGAAGTCTGTCCCTCAAGTCTGCCCTCTAACTTTTATACGGCTTTGACTGACCGTGAACCTTTTTTCCCGCCAACTATTCTTTATCCAGATAAAAGTGACATCTGGCTCTACTCCTTTCTGCATTCTAAGTGACCTTCCCTCACCATCTGTCACTCTGTGTGACTAGCCTCTTAGTTCGTGCATTCCACATTCCTTACCGACAGCTAAAGTAAGTTTACGACCAGTGGTCAGTCATGGTGGTCGTGACTAGTGTTTAGTTTCTAGTTCTACATTCCTCACCGACAGCTAAAGTAAGTTTACGACCAGTGGTCATTCCCCAGCCATCTGGCACCTTTAGTTTATGTCAGTCAGTGCGGTTAGTCATCCCTATGCTAAATTTGTCTAGTCCTGTTTAGTCCTCACTTAATTATGATCTAAATATGTATGTGCTATCATTCACGGTTACAATGATGATAATCAGTTTACCAAATGTCGAAGCTTCTTTTCCGATTCTGGAATAAATCTATTCTCTAAGGGAGATTGTGTTTAATTACTAAATACGGTCCAGTGTAATCTATCATTGCTGTACTGGTAATAAAGACATCGAATGGATACAAGGAGACCATTTGGAAGACCTCCACTTTGCTGATGACATAGTTCTCATCAGCAGTCAGATGAAAACGATGCAGGGAAACACAAATGAACTATCAGCAATAGCCAGCAAAATTGGGCTTGAGATCAATCATGAAAAGACTAAAGTCATGAAAAGCTTAATTCAAACAGATGACAAAATATACATGGAAAACAAACCAGTAGAAGAGATCGATCACTTTATCTATCTTGGAAGTCACATTGATCGAGAAGGGGATACAAGTAAAGAAATTAGAATCTGAATAGCTAAAGCAGCAATGTCTTTAAGAAGCCTTGAAAAGTTGTGGAAATCAAAACTCATCAGCACAAACACACAACGTAGACTATTCAAATCAAATGTACTATCAACCCTTACGTATGCGTGTGAACGCTGGAAAACAACAAGAGATATAGAAACAAAGTTGAACGCATTCGAAAATAAATGTCTAAGGAAAATACTTGGTATAGCGTGGAACGAATTCAAAACAAACGAGGAAATTAGAGAAATCGCCAATCAACCACTAATATCTTCAGTAATAAAGAAAAGAAGATGGTCATATGTTGGACATGTGATGAGAAGAGATAATAACCGAATAGCAAAGCAAGCCCTCATGTGGGAAACAACAGGTAAGTGGAAAAGAGGAAGACCCAGAGAGAAACTGAGAACACTGATGAGAGAGGCAAGAGCAGCAGGAATCGACTCCCTCAATGAAATATAGCTGTTTGCACAGAACAGAGACAAATGACGAGATTTGATACAATATCTTTAAAAGAATTGAAAACTGCTAGAACAAAAATCCAGATCAAAGTAGGAGTATCTTGGTCTACGCCCTATGGGCCGGCTACGCTCGAAAGGTCAATAGATAGATAGATAGATAGATAATCTAACATACCTTCTGGGAATGAACAGATCGTACATTTTAAGAAGAAAACAATCAATTCAGGATCTCCATAAATCGTCACACTGACAAGAATGCAACATTAAGCAGTAGGTTTGTGGACGTGACCAGCGAACAAAGAAAACTGTCAGCTCGTACACGTCAGCTGCTCTACCTGCTGCTGGAAACTAATGAGTTCCTGCCAATTATTGAGATGTCCACTCAGACATTTCAATCATTATTGTGATGTTCAATCAAACAATTCAATCATTATTGTGATGTTCAATCAAACAATACAATAATTATTGTGATGTTCAATCAAACAATTCAATCATTAATGTGATGTTCAATCAAACAATTCAATCATTATTGTGATGTTCAATAAAACAATTCAAGCACTTTCTCTCCCATATTCCACACACAGTTTCACTGTCCTATATTCCATAGAATCGCTCCACTAATTTCTACACACTCTCTCACTCCACTATATTAAAAGCACTTTTATACTCCCCTATTTTCCACACTCTCTCACTCCACTATATTAAAAGCACTTTTATACTCCCCTATTTTCCACACTCTCTCTTCTCCCCCCACCCCCACTATGTTTCACATATATTCTCACTCCCTTATATCCCACTCTCTCTAATTATATTTCACACATTCTCCCACTCCCTTATATTCCACGTTCTCTCCCCCATATTTCATACACCCTCTTCTCCCTATATTCCACACAATTTCCCACTCCCTATATTGCACACATTCTCTCAATCCACTATATTCCACACACTATCACACTCCCCTATATTCCACACAATTTCATTCCCAATGTTCCACACACTCTCTCACTCCCCAATGTTCCACACACTCTCTCACTCCCCAATATTCCACACACTCTCACTCCCCAATATTCCACACACTCTCACTCCCCAATGTTCCACACACTCTCTCACTCCCCTATATCCCACACACTCTCCTACACTCCACACAATCTATTCATTTCAATAGAGAAGCAGTAACACAATATTTGAGTAACTGGCGCTCAAACGCTGAAGCAACACGAACTATATTAAAACGGTGTGTGCAGTTTTCGGTTACATTACCACTTCATCCCGTAACCGAGCAGTAACAGATAATAACATGGCGCAACGATGGCCTCTATAAATATGGCCACATGCAATAGTTTCAATGAGGACGAAATAGACGATGGGCAAGCATCAAAAGTAAATAAAAAGAGGGAATTGGCAAAGTGAATAATGATAGAGTGGACAAGACCTTTTACAGTTGGAGCTTCAGAGCTGGGCTGTGTATACTTTGAGCAGTGGCGTAGATTGGGTTGTTAGCGCCCCGGGGAAGGCTTGTATGTGGGGTATCAGTGGCTGGGGTAATCCAATTATGTGTGTTGTCAGTAACTGGGGCAAGGTAAATATGTGTGTTATCAGTTACTGGAGTGTGGCAAATATGTGTGATGTCAGTGACTGGAGTGATTCAAATGCTGTGCTGTCAGTGACTGGAGTGTTTCAAATGGTGTGCTGTCAGTTGCTGGAGTGTTTCAAATGTGTGTGTTTTGTCAGTGACTGGATTGTGGCAAATGTATGTGCTGTCAGTAACTGGAGTGTGGCAAATGTGTGTGTTGTCAGTGACTGGAGTGATTCAAATGGTGTGCTGTCAGTGACTGGAGTGTTTCAAATGGTGTGCTGTCAGTTGCTGGAGTGTTTCAAATGTGTGTGTTTTGTCAGTGACTGGATTGTGGCAAATGTATGTGCTGTCAGTAACTGGAGTGTGGCAAATGTGTGTGTTGTCAGTGACTGGAGTGTTTCAAATAGTGTGCTGTCAGTGACCGGAGTGTGGCTAATGTGTGTGTTGTCAGTGACTGGAGTGTGGCAAATGTATGTGTTGTCAGTGACTGGCGTGTGGTTAATGTGTGTGTTGTCAATGACTGGAGTGTTTCAAAAGTGTGTGTTGTCAATGACTGGAGTGTTTCAAATGTGTGTGTTGTCAGTGACTGGAGTGTTTCAAATGTGTGTGTTGTCAGTGACTGGAGCGTTTCAAATGTGTGTGCTGTCAGTGACAGGAGTTTGTCAAATATGTGTGTTATATGTGTGTTGTATGTCTGTTGTCAGTGACTGAGGTATGTCATATATGTTTGTTGTCAATGACTGAGATATTTCAAATACATGTGTTGTCAGTGACTTGAATGTGTCAAATATTTGTGTTGTCAGTGTCAGGGGTGTGGCAAATATTTGTGTTGTCAGTGTCAGGGGTGTGGCAAGTATTTGTGTTGTCAGTGTCAGGGGTGTGGCAAATATTTGTGTTGTCAGTGTCAGGGGTGTGGCAAATATTTGTGTTGTCAGTGTCAGGGTGTGGCAAATATTTGTGTTGTCAGTGTCAGGGGTGTGGCAAATATTTGTGTTGTCAGTGTCAGGGGTGTGGCAAATATTTGTGTTGTCAGTGTCAGGGGTGTGGCAAATATTTGTGTTGTCAGCGTCAGGGGTGTGGCAAATATTTGTGTTGTCAGTGTCAGGGGTGTGGCAAATATTTGTGTGATGTCAATTATGTGAGTTGTTTACGTCCGGTGTCAGGCAAATATGTGGATTGTTAACGTCCGGTGTCAGGCAAATATGTGGATTGTTAACTTCCGGTGTCAGGCAAATATGTGGATTGTTAACGTCCAGAATATGACAACTATGTCGATTGTTAATGACCGGTATAAAGCAAGTATGTGAGTTATTTACGTCCGGTGTAATGCAAGTTTTTTGTGGGTTGTTAACGTCTGGTGTAAGGTAACTATATGGGTTGTTAACGTCCTGTGTAAGGTAACTATATGGGTTGTTAACGTCCTGTGTAAGGTAACTATATGGGTTGTTAACGTCCGGTGTAAGGTAACTATGTAGGTTGTTAACGTTCGGTGTAAGATAACTATATGGGTTGTTAACGTCCGGTGTAAGGTAACTATGTGGGTTGTTAACGTCCGGTGTAAGGTAACTATATGGGTTGTTAACGTCCGGTGTAAGGTAACTAAATGGGTTGTTAACGTCCGGTGTAAGGTAACTATATGGGTTGATAACGTCCGGTGTAAGGTAACTGTATGGGTTGTTAACGTCCAGTGTAAGGTAACTATATTGGTTGTTAACGTCCAGTGTAAGGTAACTATATGGGTTGTTAACGTCCGGTGTAAGGTAACTGTGTGGGTTGTTAACGTCCGGTGTAAGGTAACTATATGGGTTGTTAACGTCCAGTGTAAGGTAACTATATGGGTTGTTAACGTCCGGTGTAAGGTAACTATATGGGTTGTTAACGTCCAGTGTAAGGTAACTATATGGGTTGTTAACGTCCGGTGTAAGGTAACTATGTGGGTTGTTAACATCCGGTGTAAGGTAACTATATGGGTTGTTAACGTCCGGTGCAAGGTAACTTTCTGGGTTGTTAACATCCGGGGTATGACAATTATGGGTTGTCAGCGCGCCAGTTAAGGCAAGTATTACGTCGTCTGGCCTACTAATGCGTATTTATTATCATTACCTGCTTTTTTCTTTTGAAATCCGACATTACTGAGAATGTTGAGGGCCAGCAATCCCTTAATCATCCCTCCCCCATCCCTCCCCACCGTATGCTACGCCATTGACTGTCGGACCTTTTTTGGTTGGAAGTGTTTTTATTTTTAATGCTGTTCTTCAATGACCTTGTTATTCAATGACCTTGTTATTCAATGACCTTGTTATTCAATGACCTTGCACCTGTAACGATTCACTATTGATCCTTCCTGTACCGAGAATCTCCACAACAATTGGTCAATTATACCTCGTGACACAAGGCGCGCCTCCCAGCACCAGAGCTGGAAGTTGTCAGCGACCCACAGCTGATGGCTTGCGCCAGGATCGGTGAACCAAAACATCCAGACCCTGCTACACATCTCCGTGGTGCCTATAGTAACAGATTAACCTGTCTAGTCTGGCAAAGCGTGCAGGGATCGAAGAGGGAAGACAACCCGGTACTCAAAAATGTCGTGCAGAAGTCGGATGTGTTGGGCCGAAAGGCGCAAATATAACAGTAATACCGCAAACCACAACAAAACACAGACACGTCCACTACGTCCTTGTAAGGGCGGATGATGAAGAGGAATATTCTAGTCTATCACGATACTCTAGAATACTTTAGTCATCGGGCGAACGCAACCAACCACCATACCGTTGTAGAACATAATCGTCGTCATCATCATCATCAAGTGGTATGTATGCTGACTTATGTGATCTTGTCTCTCCTTAACTTTTATCTCAACAAGTGTTTATCAATTTTGTTGTTGACTTCCTACTAGAGCACTTCAAAATACTTCTTTCTATTCTTTCTGTCAAAGTTTTTCAAAATGATCCAAAAATGTGCCGTCGTCATGGCAAACTATGATCTCTAACGTCATATTGGACACCAGCAAGGCGTGGAGGGACCCTTTACTTGACAATGTAGTTTATTTGTTCCCTTCTCATTCATCATCATCATCATCATGTGCCTTATCGTTTTGCGTAGGCGATTATGTTCTTCCACAATATTCTATCCACAGTGCATCGTATCAATTATGTTGATGACTGTTTTCCGTGTCATGACACTAAGCTATCTAGCATACTCTCTCTTTGTCCTCCGCGCGATCTCTCTTTACATGCATTTTGCCAGTTGTAACCAAGTATTCCAACATTCCTCTTCTCATGATGTGCCCGAACAATGTTTATGATTTCTCACTGATGTTATTTAAGAGTTCCCTTATTGTGCTGGACTCTTTTGAGAATTTCCTCATTGGTCTTTATAGCTGTCCAGGGAACTTTCAACATTCTTCTGAGAAATCCCACCTCTGTGGCATCTAATCGTCTTTTCATTTGTTTGTCTGCTGTCCATAATTCGCTGTCATATTTCAGAATTGGCTCTGTATAGAACTGTCCTCATTACTGAGCTGAAATTAATGATTGTTTCTTTCCGATGTGAACGAAATGACCTTTATTTTGCTGTGATATCATTTAGAACGTCCACATTACTCATCTTAGCTGTTCTAGATATTGTCAACGTTCTTCAGCAAATCCACATTTCAAGAAGCTTCAATTTTTTGGATTGTCCAGGATTCACATTCAAATGACAAAATTGCTCAACATCATAACAATGAAGACGTTATATTCTACTTTCCCTGGTAAAAGAAATCAGTTGTCAAATTTTGTTTTCATTCATTGAAATGAATCATTTAGGGAAACATTGTTGTGTAAAGAGTTTACGACGGTGGTTTTCCCATTGCCTTCTGCACTTTTTGTTTACTTTTGAATCAGGTAACTATTTGGGCATAAAAGATTTACCCATAAGGCAGTGGTGTTGTTATACGTTCAGATGAACTCACATAATCTGTTGCGCTCCCTTAACCTGTTGCCATCTCTTAATATGTAGCTTCCCCCCCCCCTTAACCTGTTGTCCTCCCTTAACCTGTAGCCTTCCCTTAACCTGTAGCCCTCCCGTAACAAGTTGCCCTCCCTTAACATGTTGTCCTCCGTTAACCTGTAGCTCTCCCTTAACCTGTTGCCCTCCCTTAACCTGTAGCCCTCACATAACCTGTAGCCCTCCCATAACCTGTTGTCCTCCCTTAACCTGTAGCTCTCCCTTAACCTGTTGCCCTCCCTTAATCTGTTGCCCTCCCTTAACCTGTTGTCCTCCCTTAACCTGTAGCCATCCCTTAACCTGTAGCCCTCCCTTAACCTGTAGCCCTCCCTTAACCTGTAGTCCTCACTTAACCTGTAGCCCTTACTTAATCTGTAGCCCTCACTTAACATGTAGCCCTTCCTTAACCTGTAGCACTCCCTTAATCTGTAGCCTCCCTTAACCTGTATCCCTTCCTTTAACATGTTGCAATCCCTTAACCTGTAGCCCTCCCTTAACATGTTGCAATACCTTAACCTGTAACCCTCCCTTAACCTGTAGCCCTCCCTTAACCTGTAGCCCTCCCTTAACATGTTGCAATCCCGTAACCTGTAGCCCTCCCTTAACCTGTAGCCCTCCCTTAACCTGTAGCCCTTCCATAACATGTTGCCCTCCATTCACCTATAGCCCTCCATTCACCTGTAGCCTCCCTTAACCTGTAGTCCTCCCTCAACATGTTGTCCTCCCTCAACCTGCAGTCCTCTCTTAACATGTAGTCCTCCCATAACCTGTAGCTCTCCCTTAACCTGTAGTCCTCCCTTAACCTGTAGTTTTCCCTTAACCTGTAGCCCTCCTTTAACCTGTAGCCGTCCCTTAACGTGTTGCCCTCCATTAACCTGTAGCCCTACTTTAACCTGTAGCCGTCCCTTAACGTGTTGCCCTCCATTTACCTGTAACCCTCCTTTAACCTGTAGCCGTCCCCTAACGTGTTGCCCTCCATTAATCTGTAGCCCTCAAATAACCTGTAGCCCTCCATTAACATGTAGCCATCACTTAACGTGTTGCCGTCCATTAACCTGTAGCCCTCCCTTAATTCATAACATGTAGCCCTCCCTTAATATGTTGCTCTCCCTTAACATTTTGTCATCCTTTAACCTGTAGCCCTCCATTAGCTGAGTGACAGTGTTCCCTAGCGTTTGGCTTTTCGTGGCAAGGCGCTGTGTCACTGAGTACGGGTTCGATCCTGATTTGATCTATATTTTTTTCTGTTGTTGATTATTTGTCATTTTTTTGAGTACTGTAAATATACCTCTTTCTCTGAATTGATTCGCTGATTATCGCCTCGGATGTTTCACTCTATAATAATATTCATTTATTATTATTTTTCTCCGCCCTCCATTAACCTGTAACCCTCCTTTAACCTGTAGCCCTCCATTAACTGGCAGCCCTCCCTTAACTTGTAGTCCTCCCTTACCCCGTAGTTCTCCCTTACTCTGTCTTCTTCTTCTACCTTTTAGCTCCCAGTGGAGCATAGGTCTTCAACAAACACTTTCCAAGTCGTTCTGTTTTTTGCAATTCTTTTAAGATCATTCCATGTCTTCCCCATCATCTTCATCTCTGCTTCAATCTGTCTTCTCCAAGAATTCCTTGGTCTTCCTCTTTGTCTTTTCCCCTGGGGATTCCAAAAAAGGGCCTGTTGTGTAATACTCTCAGTTGGTTTCCGTAGTGTGTGTCCTATCCATCGCCTCGTCTTCGCTGTATTTCTTTATCCACTGGTATTTGACCGGTACATTTCCATAATTCCACGTTTGTGACTTTGTCCTGCCATTTCCATCCCTTTATTCTGCGCAAGCATCCATTAATGAAAGTCTGTACCTTCGTGATTGTCAATTTTGTTATTCTCCATGTTTCACAGCCATATAATAGAACCGACTTAACATTGGAGTTGAAAATTTGTATTTTTGTATTTAGCCTAATTTCTTTGGATTTCCATATGTTTCCCAGTGCAATGAAAGCTCCTCTTGCTTTTGATATCCTTATTTTGGTATCGTTTTCTGTTCCTCCCTCTTTATCTATATTACTGCCCAGATATATATAAGATTGTACGTCTAGTAGAGGTATTTCTCCTAGTTTTATTTGGTTATTGCCAACTGCATTAATTCTCATAATGTTGGTCTTATCTCTATTAATCTTTAGTCCTAGCTGTTGTGATCTCTCATCTAATATACTCATTTTATCTTGCATCTGTTGGTGGCTGTGTGATAGGAGAGCTATGTCATCAGCAAAGTCTAAATCATCAAGTTGTTTGGTCAGTGACCACTGGATCCCATTTCTGTTGTTTTGAGTTATTTTCATAATCCAATCTATGGCCAGTAGAAAGAGAAATGGAGACAGAAGGCATCCTTGCCTTACTCCTGTTCTTATTTCAAATGCTTCTGTAAGCTGTCCTTCATGCACCACACTACATTTTGTTCCTTCATACATTGTTTTTATCAGGTTAATAAACTTTATGGGGATTCCATAATGACTCAGCAACTTCCAAAGCATTCTTCTGTCTAAACTATCAAATGCCTTTTCGTAATCTATGAATCCAATATAAAGTGGGGATTTTAGTTCTAAACTTTGTTCAACTATTATACGTAGAGTAGTTATTTGATCAGCACATGATCTGTTCTTCCTAAAACCTGCTTGTTCATCTCTCAAGTGTTTCTCTATAGCCTCTTTTAGTCTCTCCAGAATGATTCTGCCTAATATTTTTCCTGGCACTGATAGTAGCATAATTCCCCTATAATTAGTGCACTCCTGTAAACTTCCTTTCTTTGGTAGTTTGATCATATAACCTTCTCTCCAGTCTTTAGGTATTTCTTCCCTCTCCCAAATTTTATCCAATAGATTATGTAACATCTTGGTAGAGGTGATAATATCTGCTTTGATGGCTTCCGAAGGAATTTCATCTGGTCCTGTGGCTTTACCATCTTTTAACAGTTTGATGGCTTTCATTATTTCTTCTTTGCTTGGTTTTCCGCAGTTAACGTGTAATTCTTCTTCTGCTGGTAGTATATCTGGAGGATTATTTGAGCCAGGTCTGTTCAAAAGTTCTTCAAAGTGCTCCTTCCATCTCTCCATTTGTTCCTTTATATTACTAAGCAGATTTCCTTTCTTATCTTTGATAAAGGCGTTGATCTGTTTGTATTTTCCACCTAATTTCTTTGTGCTGTTGTACAGTTCTTTCATATTCCCTTTATTTGCTGCTTCTTCTGCCTCTTTAGCTAATTCATCTATATATTTCCTCTTATCCCTTTTAATGCATCTTCTCACTTCTTTGTTCACCTCTGTGTAAGCTTCCTGTGTCTTGGCTTTATTACTTCTTGTTTTGCTTTTATTTATGTCTGCTTTCTTGTTCTTTCTTTCTTTAATTTTATCCAGGGTCTCTGCTGTCATCCATGCCTTATTCTGGCGTTCTCTTTTCCCCAGTGTTTCTTCGCATGTCTCTTTCCATATATTTTTTACCTGTTTCCAATGATCTTCTATATTTATTGTATTTTCTAGTTGTTGGAGGACTTGGTATTTGTTTGATATTGTGACTGCGAATTTATCTTTAATTCCTTGTTCTTTAAGAAACCCTACATTGAAATACGTTCTGCCCTTATTCGTTGTAGTATACCTTTTTAATTTAATTTTAAGTTTGGCTAACAGAAGATGATGATCAGAAGCTATATCTGCCCCTCTATATACTTTTACATCCTGTAAGGATGACTTAAACTTATTATTAATACATATGTGATCAATTTGATTTTCCGTTCTATGATCTGGTGACACCCATGTAGCTTTGTGTATTCTTTTATGTTGGAATATTGTTCCTCCTAGGCTCATTTGATTAAGGCGCAGAAATTCACAAATATCTCTCCATTCTCGTTTATATCTCCAAGTCCATGTTTTCCCATAATCTCTTCAAAGCCTCTGTTGTCTGATCCTACCTTAGCATTTAGGTCTCCCATCAAGATTATAATATCCTTGGCTCGTCTTGCATCCATATGGCATTGTAGCTGTTTATAAAAATCATCTTTAACTGAGTCATCTTTATCGTTGGTTGGTGCATAGCATTGTATAATGTGTAATTTTATTTTGTTTTTGGTTGTTCTAAATGTTGCTCTCACCAGTCTTGGTCCCACTGCCTCCCATTCTATTAGTGTCTTCTGTGCATTCTTTGATAGCATTATAGCTACCCCTTCGCTATGTTGTGCTCCTGGTTCCTGGTGTCCTGATGATAAAATCATCTCCCCTGTATTCAATTTTATTCTCTCCGCTCCCAGCCATCTTGTTTCACACATTCCCAGAATAACTATCTTGTAGTTGTTCATTTCTGCTGCCACTTGTGCCGCTTTTCCCTGTTCGTTAAGGGTACGAACATTCCAGGTGCCAATTCTGGATGATTTCCTGGTAGACAAAGGGTGAGTCGGCAACCCGGACTCCTTATGGCTTTCTCCGGATTGCGTCATACGTCTCTTAGACAGAGAGCCCTTCTCTTTCCTGGTTGACGGATTTACTTTATCTTTCTTTGACTTGTTCATGTTTGTGAAGTTTTTTCGGCTTATTTTTTTACAGTATGGGATAGCCAGTCCCATGCCTAACCCTCCTTTCTCGCCTCTTACGAACATGCCTGGTAGGGTACAGCGCCGCTATTCTTTACTTCCCTTTCGGGCCCCGGCAGCGCACGGGCGGCTTACTCTGTAGCCGTCCCTTAACTTGTAGCCCTCCCTTAACCTGTACCCTTCACTTAACCTGTAGTCTTCCCTTAACCTGTAGCTCTCCCTTAACCTGTAGCCCTCCTTTAACCTGTAGCCCTCCCTTAAACTGTAGTCATCCCTTAACCTATAGTTCTCCCTTAACATGTAGCATTCCCTTAAGCTGTAGCCCTCCCTTATCCTGTAGTCCTCCCTTAACATGTGGTTTTCCTTTAACCTGTAGCCCTCCCTTAATCTGTTGTCCTCCTTTAACCTGTAGCCCTCCCTTAATCTGTTGTCCTCCTTTAACCTGTAGCCCTCCCTTAATCTGTTGTCCTCCTTTAACCTGTAGCCCTCCCTTAACCTGTAGTCCTCCCTTAACATGTGGTTTTCCTTTAACCTGTAGCCCTCCCTTAATCTGTTGTCCTACTTTAACCTGTAGCCCTCCCTTAATCTGTTGTCCTCCTTTAACCTGTAGCCCTCCCTTAATCTGTTGTCCTCCTTTAACCTGTAGCCCTCCCTTAACCTGCAGTTTTCCCTTAACCTGTAGCTTTCCCTTAATCTGTTGTCCTCCTTTAACCTGTAGCCCTCCCTTAATCTGTTGTCCTCCTTTAACCTGTAGCCCTCCCATAACCTGTTGTACTCCTTTAACCTGTAGCCCTCCCTTAACCTGTAGCCCTCCCTTAACCTGTAGCCCTCCCTTAATCTGTTGTCCTCCCTTAACCTGTAGCCCTCCCTTAACCTGTAGCCCTCCCTTAACCTGTAGTTTTCCCTAAACCTGTAGCCCTCCCTTAATCTGTTGTTCTCCTTTAACCTGTAGCCTTCCCTCAACCTGCAGTTCTCCCTTAACTTATAGCCCTCCTTTAACCTGTAGTTTTCCCTTAACCTGTAGCCTTCTCTTAACCTGCAGTTCTCCCTTAACTTGTAGCCCTCCTTTAACCTGTAGCCGTCCCTTAACGTGTTGCCGTCCATTAACCTGTATCCCTCCCTTAATTCATAACATGTAACCCTCCCTTAACCTGTAACCCTCCCTTAACCTGTAACCCTCCCTTAACCTGCAGTTCTCCCTTAACTTGTAGCCCTCCTTTAACCTGTAGCCCTCCCTTAACGTGTTGCCCTCCATTAATCCGTAGCCCTCCCTTAATCTGTAGCCCTCCCTTAATCTGTAGCCCTCCCTTAATCCGTAGCCCTCCCTTAATCTGTGGCCCTCCCTTAACATTAATGATTATAGAAAGAATTTACGACGGTGATTTCGTTTGACTCCGGTAGCCTTGGACTAAAAAAGTCTCGTCCACAAGGCAGTGGGGTTATTTTCTGAGATTTTTGTTATTTTTTCTACTTTTACACGCTGTGTTGTAGCTCTTCTAGGCTTTCTGCCAGTAACATGGGACCATCAACATATCTTAGGCTATTTAGTTGTGCAACCATTGATGTCTAAGCCTAGCATTTCCATAGTCTTTCAAGATTTTCATATTTTATAGGATATAACAAGCATGAAGATAGAACGAGCACTGTTTTATATAAATATATGCAGAGTACTCGCAGTTACATTAAATCAACGTTGTCTGTTCCCAGCATAAGTTACATATCAGTTTTAGTCTGTCTGATAAAAGGTAAATATTTCAAACATTCTATCAAACGATTCTGTTTTTTCTGTCTAAAGCTTTAGTGTAATCTGAAACGAGTAAATTGGTTTAATTAATATTATGTAGATCTCTATTAATCATGATCATCATCAAGTACCGGTCCTACTGGCGTAGGTAATCATGTCTCTCCACAACTTTCGGTCTCGACAGTTATTTATAATTTCTGTTGTTGACCTTCTGCCAAGCCATTCTCTTAATAAGCTGTCTGGTATCTTTTCTCTTTGTTTTTATCTTTTCTTCCCTCTATCTCTTCGTCCCTCAATTTTTCCACTTGTTACAATATATTCCAGTTTTTCTCTTCTCATTACATGACCAAAAAATTATGATTGTTTCTTCCTAATATTGGAAATTAGATCTCTTTTTTGCTTTGACCTCTTTCAGAACATTTTCATTACTCTTCTTAGCTGTCCATGGTATTCTCAACATTCTTCTGTAAAACCACATTTCTACAGACTCCAGTGATTTTCTTATCTGTTGTCCTATTGTCCATGATTCACATCCATATGTCAAGACTGGCTCTACATAACATTTAAGAACTCGTTTTCTTGTTTCTATTGTCAAATTCGTCAGGTCAGGTAATTTTACGTGCTACTGTATGCAGTAAACAGTACAACCTGTGGCACCTGTGGCTGCCTTGCAGGTAAGTTCGGGAGAGTAAAAGGTTAAGGGAGGGTACCCCGAAATAAAACAACCCCACTGCCTTGTGGGTGAGACTTTTTAGTCAAAGGCTAGCGGAGCCAACCGTAAACAAACCGACGGAAGGCAACAGAAATCCGCCGTCGTAACTTCTTTGTACAATCATGAATCGCTACAACAATAGAAATGACGACAACAACGCTATGGGGGATTCCAATGGAAAACCCTCGTTCGGTAGCGGACATCATGTGCTACAGGTGATACCCAATCGTCATCAAGCTACTGTAAGCAAAATAAAGATAAAACAAACTCTAAAGATAGGTACTTGGAATGTGAGAACACTCATGCAGAAGGGTAAACTAGAAAACATCATACAAGAAATGAAAAGAATGGGTTTACATTTACTGGGACTTTGTGAAATGAGATACACCGGATCAGGGAGATCTCTATTAATAAGTTCATACAAAACTGCATTTCTCTTGTAACGCTGTTTTATCTAAATCAAAATTATTATTGTTACTACTCCACATGATTTTAATTTTGATTTGTCCATGTATAGCTGTCAGAGCTGAATGTTTGTCCATGTATAGCTGTCAGAGCTGAATGTTTGTCATGTGGCTCATTAATCGAGTTGATCCAAAATCGCTGCACTTTCTACGCAAGTTCGTTCAAACAAGAACAAAAAAATAACATCTACCGAGATGAAATGTGTTAGACGAATGACAGGAAACAGCCCGAGAAATAAGATCAGAAATGAAAAAACTGAGAAAAAAAGTTGACAATCACCCTCCCTATAGAATATATAAAGAAACAACATAAAAAATGGACTGACCGCGTGATAAGGCAGAAAAAAAACACAACACAACGACTTCAATAGATGTTGCGAGAACACCAGACCCAAGGGTCGACCACGAAAAAAGATAGGTTGATGGAATATTTGAAACATCCGCAAACAACAACAGTTGAGACGAACAGAAGAGAAAAAGACTGCAAATTAATCTCCCCTCGACGCTGAAAGGCAAATGTGGAAAGAAAGAAGAAATTTAAACAAGACAATGAATGCGGGTGCTTTTAGATGTCCAGGTATATACTTAGAAATCAAAGCAGACAGTTTATAACATCTGTCTGTAGTGTCCCAGCGACTCCTAGTGGCATAGGATGAGAAAGTGAACACATCTCGTGGTGTTTTTACAGAATAAAAAATAAAATACATTTTCTAACTCTCTGTCTGTACTTCTGTCTGTCAAATTTGTCTAAGCTGTCAAATCGATCTGTCTAATCTGTCTGTCTGTCTGTCTGTCTGTCTGTTTATCTAATCTGTCTGTCTTTATATCCATCTGCCTGCTTGTACGTCTCTCCGTCTATCTGTCTACTTGCTCGTATGTCTGTCCGTCCGTCCGTCCGTCCGGCTGTCTGTCTTTCAAACCTGAGACAGCACAAAAGGGCAATAAGACAGCCTATGTTCGAGTTATCGAGTGTCAGACCTTGCACAGGGCCCGCATTATATATTGCCACGTGTCTCTGTTATGGGCGAGTCACTCAACTTTGGCAAGGGAGCTGATACATGATGTTATTGCCTCTTGCCCTACAGTTGCTTTAGTATTTCTCTAAGTCGGCCTCTTTCTCCTTTTCTCTCCGGTTCCCATAGAAAGACTGCTTCGAGATTATCTTGTTGTCTAATCTCATCACATGTCCAACATTACTTCTTTTGATTAAAGATAATATTTGTATGCTCTGTCATTTCTCTTATTTTTGCCTATTCTTGAATTCATTCCATTAGTGTCATTCTAATAGTGAAAATGAGTTACAAGAAATGTTGGACATTACAGTGAAAGAAAGCAACAATAAAGAACTCAGCCTTAATAGCAAAAAGACAGTGGTAATGGTAACAACAAAGAAAAAGACATCACCTCAGTGCAAAATAAAGACAAGTGGAACAATATTAAAACAGGTAAATGAATTTAAATATTTGGGAACTTTATTAATCTCAAACGGAAGATGTACAAAAGAGGTGAGATGCAGAATGGCTCAGGCAAAAGCAGCTTTCCAAAAAATGAGGAAGATACTATGTAATCCACTTTGACAATAGAACAAGAAAAAGAGTTCTTAAATGTTATGTAGAGCCAGTCTTGACATATGGATGTGAACCATGGATAATAGGACAACAGGCAAGAAAATCAATGGAGTCTGTAGAAATGTGGTTTTACAGAAGAATGTTGAGAATACCATTGACAGCTAAGAAGAGTAGTGAAAATGTTCTGAAAGAGGTCAAAGCAAAAAGAGAGCTAATTTGTAATATTAGGAAGATACAAGCATCATTTTTTGGCCATGTAATGAGAAGAGAACAGCTGGAATATATTGTAACAACTGGGAAAATTGAGGGAAGAAGAAATAGAGGGAAGCAAAGAGAAAAAATACCAGATAGCTTAAGAGAATGGTTTGGCAGAAGGTCAACAACAGAAATGATAAATATCTGTAGAGATCGAAAGTTTTGGAGAGACATGATCATCTATGCCAGTAGGTCTGGTACTAGATAATGGTGATTAGTGTACGAAGTATTTTACTGAGACACTTGTTCTCAAATGCATCTACTCTTATGCGCGAAAAGGAGAAATATATATATATATATATTACCATCTGTGAAAACGACTGGCAACATCTGGCAAGTGATCGCACATCATGGAGAGCATGTATACGGAACGGTATAACAACATTTGAGACTGTGCTAAGACAGGACTTAGAAGAGAAGAGACTCATGAAAAAGGATGGTAAACCCTGTGGATCAGCGAGCCTGACCTGTTCATTATGTGACTGCGTGTGTTTGTCAAACATTGGTAGAATTAGCCACGAGAGAAGCTGTTCGGCAAAAACAATACCTCAAAAAATACGCAATAGCCTCCACTAGACCGTCTGACAAGACGAAAAGGGCCATATATATATATATATATATATATATATATATATATATATATATATATATATATATATATATATATAAATCGGTATTATTAAAGTTTCACGTAACAAATGGACCAAACAAACCAGAACGACGTTTTGGTGCAATAGGCCTTCAACGGGAACAAACATACAACACACGTACAAATATGTATTAAAAAGAAAAAAAGAAAATAATAATTTAAAATGTCCAACTAGAAGGTGAAATGAAAGGAAAATAAGAATAAAGTCTTCGTTGTATCCTCTGATGCGGCAAGAACGAAAGTGCTCACGGGATGCGTGTGCTTAAGAACGGACGTGCGCTCGGGATACGTGTTCATAAGAAGTCTTCACCAACTCTTATGCAAGAGTGAGGATGAATAATATTTTTGATTTGATAAACCTGAGCTTTGTTTTTTGTGCTGAGTAGTTTTGATTTCCATATTTTCACACTTCGTAATGCTAGGACACAATCCTTTCCTGCCAAATCACTGGAGTCTGTAGAAATGTGGCTTTACAGAAGAATGTTGAGAATACCATGGACAGCTAAGAAGAGTAATGAAAATGTTCTGAAAGAGGTTAAAGCAAAAGAGAGCTAATTTCCAATATTAGGAAGAAACAATCATCATTTTTTTGCCATGTAATGAGAATGAGACAGTTGTAATATATTGTAATAACTGGGAGAATTGAGGGACGAAGAGATAGAGGGAAGCAAAGAGAAAAGATACCAGACAGCTTAAGAGAATGGCTTTGGCAGAAGGTCAACAACAGAAATGATAAATATCTGTCGAGATCGAAAGTTGTAGAGAGACATGATCACCTACTCTAGTAGGCCCGGTACTTGATGATGATGATGAAGATGACAATCCTTTAAGCGAAGGAAACTTTGCTATTTCTTAGATTTTATTACCGTATACATCGGGTAAGGGTTCGTCTCCAGCTTAACGTTTTCTTGTCGAACCAGCAGTTAATAGATACCAGACGCTTAAAGTTGGAGAAGGGAATTAAAAGTTAGGAGAATCACTGGCTACATTACACCCAATAGCTGTAGCCTGGATTATCATCATGTGCCATGCTGGTTGGCGTAGGCGACCATGTCCTTCCACAATCTTCTATCCACTGTAAAAAAAAAAAAAATAAAAAAATAGGGAATATGGTGTAATTATGACCATAAATTGTACAGACCTTCGGCACATGATTTTTGGGGTAATGTGGTCGGTATTATGCCCGTGCCGCTTTACTTTCCCAGAAAAAAATCCGGTACCCATTAAAGGCTGGGTGAACCAGAAGCCGTTGGTTGGGATCGAATCCTAACTCTTGCCATTTCTATGAATATTTATATCTACAGTGCATCGTATCAATTCTGCTGTTGACTATTTACCATGCCATGACACCAAGCTATTCAGTATTTTCTCTTTGTCGTCCGCGATCTCTCTTTCCCTGTATTTTTCCAGTTGTAACTAAGTATTCCAAGCTTAGATCGATGATGTTTAACACTTCGCCCCCACCTGCACGATGGTGTCTAGTGCTGGAGATGTTCTAAATGTGAGAGTCACGTGTTTATTGTTTGTGGAGATGTTCTAAATGTGAGTGTCACGTGTTTATTGTTTGTGGAGATGTTCTAAATGTGAGTCACGTGTTTATTGTTTGTGGAGATGTTCTAAATATGAGTGTCACGTGTTTATTGTTTGTGGAGATGTTCTAAATGTGAGTGTCACGTGTTTATTGTTTGTGGAGATGTTCTAAATGTGAGTATCACGTGTTTATTGTTTGTGGAGATGTTCTAAATGTGAGTGTCACGTGTTTATTGTTTGTGGAGATGTTCTAAATGTGAGTGTCACGTGTTTATTGTTTGTGGAGATGTTCTAAATGTGAGTGTCACGTGTTTATTGTTTGTGGAGATGTTCTAAATGTGAGAGTCACGTGTTTATTGTTTGTGGAGATGTTCTAAATGTGAGTGTCACGTGTTTATTGTTTGTGGAGATGTTCTAAATGTGAGTGTCACGTGTTTATTGTTTGTGGAGATGTTCTAAATGTGAGTGTCACGTGTTTATTGTTTGTGGAGATGTTCTAAATGTGAGAGTCACGTGTTTATTGTTTGTGTAGATGTTCTAAATGTGAGAGTCACGTGTTTATTGTTTGTGTAGATGTTCTAAATGTGAGAGTCACGTGTTTATTGTTTGTGGAGATGTTCTAAATGTGAGTGTCACGTGTTTATTGTTTGTGGAGATGTTCTAAATGTGAGAGTCACGTGTTTATTGTTTGTGGAGATGTTCTAAATGTGAGAGTCACGTGTTTATTGTTTGTGTAGATGTTCTAAATGTGAGTGTCACGTGTTTATTGTTTGTGGAGATGTTCTAAATGTGAGTGTCACGTGTTTATTGTTTGTGGAGATGTTCTAAATGTGAGTGTCACGTGTTTATTGTTTGTGGAGATGTTCTAAATGTGAGTGTCACGTGTTTATTGTTTGTGGAGATGTTCTAAATGTGAGAGTCACGTGTTTATTGTTTGTGGAGATGTTCTAAATGTGAGTGTCACGTGTTTATTGTTTGTGGAGATGTTCTAAATGTGAGAGTCACGTGTTTATTGTTTGTGGAGATGTTCTAAATGTGAGTGTCACGTGTTTATTGTTTGTGGAGATGTTCTAAATGTAAGTGTCACGTGTTTATTGTTTGTGGAGATGTTCTAAATGTGAGTATCACGTGTTTATTGTTTGTGGAGATGTTCTAAATGTGAGTGTCACGTGTTTATTGTTTGTGGAGATGTTCTAAATGTGAGTGTCACGTGTTTATTGTTTGTGGAGATGTTCTAAATGTGAGTGTCACGTGTTTATTTTTCGTGGAGATGTTCTAAATGTGAGTGTCACGTGTTTATTGTTCGTGGAGATGTTCTAAATGTGAGTGTCACGTGTTTATTATTTGTGGAGATGTTCTAAATGTGAGTGTCACGTGTTTATTGTTTGTGGAGATGTTCTAAATGTGAGAGTCACGTGTTTATTGTTCGTGGAGATGTTCTAAATGTGAGTGTCACGTGTTTATTGTTTGTGGAGATGTTCTAAATGTGAGTGTCACGTGTTTATTGTTCGTGGAGATGTTCTAAATGTGAGTGTCACGTGTTTATTGTTTGTGGAGATGTTCTAAATGTGAGAGTCACGTGTTTATTGTTTGTGGAGATGTTCTAAATGTGAGAGTCACGTGTTTATTGTTCGTGGAGATGTTCTAAATGTGAGTGTCACGTGTTTATTGTTTGTGGAGATGTTCTAAATGTGAGAGTCACGTGTTTATTGTTTGTGGAGATGTTCTAAATGTGAGTGTCACGTGTTTATTGTTTGTGGAGATGTTCTAAATGTGAGAGTCACGTGTTTATTGTTCGTGGAGATGTTCTAAATGTGAGAGTCACGTGTTTATTGTTTGTGGAGATGTTCTAAATGTGAGAGTCACGTGTTTATTGTTCGTGGAGATGTTCTAAATGTGAGAGTCACGTGTTTATTGTTCGTGGAGATGTTCTAAATGTGAGAGTCACGTGTTTATTGTTCGTGGAGATGTTCTAAATGTGAGTGTCACGTGTTTATTGTTTGTGGAGATGTTCTAAATGTGAGTGTCACGTGTTTATTGTTTGTGGAGATGTTCTAAATGTGAGAGTCACGTGTTTATTGTTTGTGGAGATGTTCTAAATGTGAGAGTCACGTGTTTATTGTTCGTGGAGATGTTCTAAATGTGAGAGTCACGTGTTTATTGTTCGTGGAGATGTTCTAAATGTGAGAGTCACGTGTTTATTGTTTGTGGAGATGTTCTAAATGTGAGTGTCACGTGTTTATTGTTTGTGGAGATGTTCTAAATGTGAGAGCCATGTGTTTATTGTTCGTGGAGATGTTCTAAATGTGAGAGTCACGTGTTTATTGTTTGTGGAGATGTTCTAAATGTGAGAGTCATGTGTTTATTGTTTGTGGAGATGTTCTAAATGTGAGAGTCACGTGTTTATTGTTTGTGGAGATGTTCTAAATGTGAGTGTCACGTGTTTATTGTTTGTGGAGATGTTCTAAATGTGAGAGTCACGTGTTTATTGTTTGAGGTCCGTATCGTGAGAAGATCAAGTAGAGATGGACAATAAAAGATAAACATTTGAAAATACAGATTGTGTAACATCATCATGATGTGCCGTGCCGGATGGCGTAGGCGATTATTATTTTATTAATTAATTTTTGTTTGTTCGCCAGCTTTTACCTCTGACGAAGTCTCTAGAGACTAGGAACTGAATTTTGTGTGTTATTCCATTTTTCCCTGGCAGCCGTGTTCACAGGGGTCCCTCGCCGCACAGGCAGATAACTCCGTTTCGGAGGTACTCATATTTTTTCCGTCGATGAGTAATTGACAGTTCAAACCGGGCCTCGCTGCTGAGACCAGTGATGGTTGCCTCAGAGAGAAATCGTAAATAAACATCCTATCATATACAGTAGGCGATTATCGTTTCCTTCCACACATCTTTGCCAAGTTTGGTAAAGGTAAAGTACGAGACTTGAATCGGCGTCTCAGCACGCGAATTTTCACCCACATGTGCTCGGCTGCCTATCCAGAAGTTTTCGGAGACTTCTGGATAGTGTCGTTTCAAGCATCGAAACTCTTTCATCGCCTTTTTTTCGCATTTCTCACCTCCCCAGAATCTTATCCTGGTACCCATTTCTGTCAGCGGCTGGGTCGACCGGGAATCGAACACGAGTTGTCTGAACCTTGGTAGCCGAGTCGAGTGGTTTTCCCAACTAGGCTACCGAGGCCCCTCTCTGTCCAGAGTATCGTATCAGTTAAGTTGTTAACCGTTTGCTGTGTAAGACACCAAGCTATCTAGCAGTATCATCTGTCTTTGTCGACCGCGATCTTTCTTTTCCTGTATTTCGTCAGCTGTAACCAAATATTGCAGCTTGCTTCTTTTCATGACGCGCCAGTAAAATGTCGATTGTTTCTTTCTGAAGTTTTTTCAACTCTCTTTTTGTTATTGCCACTTTGAGAATTTCCTCGTTCGTCTTTTTTTTTTTTTTTAAGCTTTAAGTTTGTGCAATAAATTCTGTGAAAACGTTAAAATAAATTTGACATAAGAAAAGATAAATTAAGCAACAAGTTAAGTAATTCAATTTGAAAAGAAAATTAGAGTTAGGAAATTATAGGTTATACACCAGTTGTGTTATACTTTACATATGTTTGCGATGAATACTTGTTATGAAACGAAATACGAGAGAGAATCATAAATTAGAATATTATTTTTTCCCCTTAAATTAGAATATTTCTCTTTTCCTTAAATTAGATTATTTATGTTTTCCCTAAAAAGAACAATATGATTGATAACTAAATCGCAGTTTCATTATATTACTTGTAAAACAGCTATTTACAAACAGCTGTTTACAAACAGCTATTTAAAACAATTATTTAAAACAGCTATTTAAAACAACTATTTAAAACAGCTATTTAAAACAACTATTTACAAACAGCTATTTACAAATAACTATTTAAAACAACTATTTAAAACAACCATTTAAAACAGCTATTTAAAACAATTCTTTAAAACAGCTATTTAAAACAACTATTTAAAACAACTATTTAAAACAACTGTTTCTTCTTTTTCTTCTGCGATCATGTCTCATTCAGAGTAGGATTCCGGACTTTCTTATGAAGGCAGCTGTCTGTTTAAGCGATTCGGTTGCCCCGTATAGTTTCTCTTCCAGGGAGGTGGGTGTGGACCACATTGTCCTTCTCAGGTCTGTGTACTAGTGGCAGTCCTGTAGAACATGTTTTGTTGTCATGTTGTCCAGTGTGCAGTGACATTGGCTGGTATAGTCCGTTCAGAAATTAATAATCACACCTGAATTAGTTTTGCGTGATAACCGTTTTTTATTTTTGCTTTCAAATTTTGCATGCAATCTTAGAATATTGATGACGTTATAGAAATATTTTTTGCTCTGAGAAATTTGATCTAGTTTAAAAGTTTTCTTCTTAAGGCTATATTAAATTCACCCTGTTCGAATTTGACACCATTTTAGGATATATACATTAATTTGGTGCGGTCGTTCACGTAAAATAGTTTGGCTATTGCAGAAACACTAACTTCAGGAAAATCCCGTGCACAAAACTGAATTGTTATTGAACGACATGACGCACCACGGCCTTGGCATTAATTACCGAAGGGAAGGCGTATCTTTATTAATTTTGTGAAGACTCAGTAGACAATTTGTTGACTTTAAATACCAACATTTATATCTAAATTACAATGAGTTTGAAATGCAAATTTATAACTATGCAAAAGGTTACTTTTTTACTATATCAGCACTTCCTTAGAGAATCCAAGATGGGGCATTTATATTGTGATATTCATGACCCAGAGAGACGAACGCAACTCGCGCTTGGTCTTAATAGTTCGTCATTTTCACGTTGGATTAAACAAGACTCAGAGTACACTCATGTCAATCAAAGAAGGAAAAGGAAAGTCGACAGCTTTGACATGGATGTCATAAAACGTGAGATATTTAAAATGTTTGCTAATAATGTACTTGTTATTCTCAGGAATTTGAAATTAAAATTGCATGCAGACTGCAATATTGACATTTCTAAAAGTACTGTGCGGAAGATTGTGCGAGGAGCCGGCTTCACTTTCAGAAAAACTGTTGGGGGCAGGAATATTATTTGTGAAAAACCACACTTGGTCATTGCTCGAAGCAAATACCTGAGAGAGATCCGTGAGCGGCGGAGTGAACGGTATGATATTGTATATTTGGACGAATCATGGGTCAACGCACACCACACCTATGCTAAAGAATGGCAGTCAGTAAATGGCAAACTCAAAAGAACAATTCCGAGCAGCAAAGGTCAGCGCATTATATTAACGCATGCTGGAAGCACTTAAAACGGCTTGTCCATGGTGTGGGACTTATTTTCCAATCAAAAAGTACCGACGGTAGGGACTGCCATACTGAAATGAATGGAAACATTTTCAGGCACTGGTTGGAGAACGATCTTTTACCAATCCTGGAGAGACCTTCATGCATAGTCATGGATAATGCATCATACCACAATGTCGTATCAGAGGAAGACAAAGTGCCTATTGCATCAAATACAAAAGAGCAAATTAGGACATGGCTTGCGAATGAAAATGTCAAATTTGACGACACATATTTAAAACCCAAATTGTTACAACTTGTGAAGAATACGAATAAGAAAAAGGTGTACCATGTTGACAAAATCATTGAAAAATACGGCCACACCTCTCTTCGACTCCATGCATATCATGCGCACCTTAATCCAATCGAACTTGTCTGGGCTCACGTCAAAGGACAAGTTGTAGAACAGAACGTTTAAAATGTGTGATGTTGAAGTTCTGACACGCGAGTCTCTCTCAAAAATAGACATTCCGTTCTGGAAGACGTGTGTTGAACATGTGCTGCGGGTGGAAGATGAGTACTGGAAACGAGATGGATTACTATTTGTCCAGCCAGTAATGATTATCAACCTCTTGGAATCGTTAGATTCGGAATGATTAAAATTAAGATGAATTCAATTCCAGCTGCAGTTAGGACGTCCTGGGGTCTAATGGTGACCGAAGGACAAGACTAATTGTAACCAATTGAATTCATGTTTGCAAATACACATAACGAACAACACCCACAATTAAGCACTATGTAGATACGCCTCTGACAAGAATTGCAGTAAACAGGAAAATTTAACACGATTACTGTAAACTCTAAAATTTGAATCAACTTGTGTGATATCGTCACAAAAGATCAAAGGAATTCGCTGATGTGCAAAATCTGTTGTGTTTGTGGAATAAAAAATACCAAAATCTTTGCGTCATCAATATTCTCTAAGATTGCATGCAAAATGTGAAACCAAAATTACAAGCGGTTATCACGCAAAACTAATTCAGGTGTGATTATGATTTTCTGAACGGACTATAGTACCTATTTTGAGTTTGTTGAACATGTGCTTTCTCATTCTGTTGTGGCCAGTGCGTAGGCGAAATATGATGACTTGATGTCTCCTTGATAGTTGGATGTATCCGTCCCTCTCGTTATACTTTGGGTGTTCTCGCTTCCATTTTTCATGATACTGACCTTTGATGATGGATTTTGCTTCGTCGTAGCTGACCAGATGGTTCTCTTGTGGCAATCTTCCTTAGTCTTTAGCTAATTTGTCTGCGCGTTCGTTTCCGTGTATATTACAGTGTGATGGTATTCACTGGATGACTACTCTCTGGAAGTTATTGCATAGTTGGTCTAGGGTTGTTCTCAAGTCATCTAGCTCACTGTTACTGGAGGTTTTTAGAGCTCTTAGGACTGATAGTGTATCAGTCAGTATCATCAAATTCTTGTGCATGTTATTTTTGTGTTGGATAGCCAGTTTTGCAGAATCTTTGAGGGCTTAAGTTTCTGCTTTATAGTTGTTTGAGAATTTCCCAGTAGCTATTGACTTGGTGATCTCATTCTGGTTTTTCAGCCTCAGGAACATAACTCATCCTCCATTTCTGGTGACATTTGTAGCGGAGTCATCTGTGTATATGTGTGACCAGGAGCCATCTGTGTATATGTGTGACCAGGAGTTTTGTGGGTAGTTGCTGTTTGTGTGTTTTTCTGCCATGTGTTTTCTCTCTTTGTCTGTTTGTGTGCCTTTTTTCATGACTCCTATTATGTCTTCCTTAAGTTCTGGTATTTTGTGTTTCCCTTGAGAAGTCATATCAGATGGGCATAAGGGTTTCGGCATTGTTTGGGACAGTACTGGGTCACTAGTTGCCAGTTCCTTGGAGATTGCAGCGAAGTTGGTCCTCGTTTAGTCTTACTTTTCCGAAACTAGTTATTCTTTGGTGCATTGGGTGGCTAAAGAGGCTTTTATATTTCTCCGCTTGTTGCAATACTTTAGTGACCCGTCTGTCATCTAAGGGTTGTAAACCTGTTACTGTCTCTAGAGTCTTGATAGGTGTAGATTTCATAGCACCAGTGATGATACGTGCAGCCTGGTTCTGTGTTCTGTTAATTTTGCTAAGCTGTGTTTTTTAAGCTGTAGCCCAGGCTGTGACTCCATGCTCTAGGACTGGTCTTACTCTTCCTACGTATATTCGTTTCAAGATATTGCTGTCTGCTCCCCAGTCCGTTCCTGCCAATTTCTTCATAATATCTGTTCGTTATCTGGCTCTTTTGTGTACTCTGTCTATCTGATTGATCCATGTCATTCTGCGATTCATGGTGACGTCAAGATATGTTGGGCAGCGTATAAAACAGCTATTTAAAATAACAATTTAAAGCAACTTTTTAAAACAACTATTTAAAATAACTATTTAAAACAACTATTTAAAACAAATATTTAGAACAATTATTTAAAACAACTATTCAAACAACTATTTAAAACAACTATTTAAAACAATTATTTAAAACAACTATTTAAAACAAATATTTAAAACAATTATTTAAAATAACTATTTAAAACAACTATTTAAAACACATATTTAGAACAATTATTTAAAACAACTATTCAAACAACTATTTAAAACAACTATTTAAAATAACTATTTAAAACAACTATTTAAAACAATTATTTAAAACAATTATTTAAAATAACTATTTAAAACAAATATTTAGAACAATTATTTAAAACAACTATTCAAACAACTATTTAAAGCAACTATTTAAAATAACTATTTAAAACAACTATTTAAAACAATTATTTAAAACAACTACCTAAAACAACTTTTTAACAATAAAATATAATTTCAAAAATAGTTTTAAAAATAACATCATCATTATGTACTCAAATATGAACACAGCCACATTGCCCGAACTAGAACTAAAATCTCATACTTAAAACTGCACACATCAGCTGTGCGTTAGAATCCTCATGGATGTAAGATACATGGCTATTTCAAGCTGTTCCGAAATGCTGTTCAATATCCATTTTTTATGTGGTTTGTTCTGTTTTTTTTCGTCATCCATTTTGAGGGCTTCTCTGTAAGGATTATCCCCCCTTTGCCATGACAAATGTTTGTCGCTATTTTTATTCAACATAAAACTCAATGAAATCTGTGTTCGATTTTCTTTGATTTTCCCTATTCCGGGACATATTCTTCCTGCCTCTTGCTATACATTTTTATATCGGAGAAACCTCGCCTTAAATATTACGCACTTTTCTTTAAGTTGCTCAAATCTGTAAGGGATTGCTTAGCACACAACGAACCCAGTGTTGGTTAATGAGATTTTTAATAATGTTGTTCAGGCATGGGTCTTATTGCTGGATTTTGTACATGGGTCGGTGGGTCTCAAATCTCTACAATTGTTGCAACCCTACACTAAAGGAAAAGGTAAAGTACGAGACTTGAATTGGCGTCTTAGCACACAACGAACCCAGTGTTGGTTAATGAGATTTTTAATAATGTTGTTCAGGCATGGGTGTTATTGCTGGATTTTGTACATGGGTCGGTGGGTCTCAGATATCTACAATTGTAGCAACCCTACAGTAAAGGAAAAGGTAAAGTGCGAGACTTGAATTGGCGTCTTAGCACGCGAGTTATTTCACTCATATGTGCTCGGCCGCCTATCCAGAAGTGTTAGGAGACTTCTGAATAGTGTCGCTTCAAGCATCGAAGCTCACGGTTCGAAGTGGCATTCTTCATCTTCCCAGATGAAATACTTCCCTGGTACCCATTTCTGTCAGCGGCTGGGTTGACCGCAGGGGGAATTTTTTTTCCAACCAGGAGTATAACTCTCACTGCTTCCAGCGGGAATCGAACACGGGTTGTCCGAACGTCGGTAGTCCAGTGGCGTGGTTTTTCCAACTAGGCTACCGAGGCCCCCTAACACAACACTATGATTACAGAGATTTGCATAGTTCCTTCTATTGTGCGGGGGTGTTTGTAAACTTGGGCCAAACGTGGACAAATAAGCATAAAATTGTATAAAGTAGCTTTACTGAAAAATAAAACCGACAACACAAATTTATAAACGTTTCGGCTACATGCATTCATTAGTATAACAAAGCAACGGACAAAAACGTGTAAGGCAGTTGCAAAAACAGATTTCTTACTAAATAAATAATACATAAATATAAATAGGTCTTCGTCAGTATGAACCGAACAAAGAACAGTACACAATTATAAACGTTTCGTTCATGAGACCTTCATGAGTATAGACATCTGTGTAATCGTCTTATGTGTTTTTGTTTGTTGTCGTGTCGTACAGACAATGGCCTGTAATCGAAATGGGTACCATCATTACGACATTAATGGGTACCATTATTACGACATTAATGGGTACCATCATTACGACATTAATGGGTACCATCATTACGACATTAATGGGTACCATCATTACGACATTAATGGGTACCATCATTACGACATTAATGGTACCATCATTACGACATTAATGGGTACCATTATTACGACATTAATGGGCACCATCATTACGACATTAATGGGTACCATCATTACGACATTAATGGGTACCATCATTACGACATTAATGGGTACCATCATTACGACATTAATGGGTACCATCATTACGACATTAATGGGTACCATCATTACGACATTAATGGGTACCATCATTACGACATTAATGGGTACCATCATTACGACATTAATGGGTACCATCATTACGACATTAATGGGTACCATCATTACGATATTAATGGGTACCATTATTACGACATTAATGGGTACCATCATTACGACATTAATGGTTATCATCATTACGACATTAATGGTTACCATCATTACGACATTAATGGTTACCATCATTGCAACATTAATGTGTACCATCACTATCTTTAGAACACACCAAGAAACAATAGATAGAATAGTTTCCTCTTGTGAGAAGACAGAACGACCACAACACAACACAACACAATACAACGAACCTTTTAATAAACGTGAGAACACCAGATTCAAGGTTCGACCACGAGAAACATGGATTGGCGGAATATTAGAAACACCAAGAAACAAGAGCAGTAGAAGTTAACAGATGGGTAAATGACAGAAATGTATATCTCCCCTAGAAACTGAGAAGTAAAGGAGGAAGGAAAGAAGTAGAAAGAAGTGCATTTGTACCACCATCATCTAGTGGCATGCATTTTGCAGAACGTTACTCTGAGCACAGTTCTTCTCAATGAATTTATCACTAGATCCCGCACTTTTCTGTTGCTAAATTCAATGTCTCATTATGATTACAGTTATTGGAAGGACCCGGTATCATTGCAAACAAATTAAAATCCATAATTGTTCAACCGCCCGTGCTAGCGGAATCATCGAAATAAACATATCATTGAAAGATCCAAACAAAGATAGGCAGCTGCAGTCTCCATCATAGCAAACACAGCACACGCCAAAAGACATAAAGCAAAGCGGCACCGAAAGTGAACAACAAAAAGTAAAGTACCCCCATCGCGCCAAGTGGCGTATAGGGAATATGGTGTTAGTGACCATAAATTTTACAGACCTTCAGCACATGATTTTTGGGTAATGTGGTCGGTATTAGCCAATCCGCTTTACTTTCCAAGAAAAAAATCCGGTACCCATTAAAGGCTGGGTGAACCCGGAATCCGTCGGTTGGGATTGAACCCTACCTCTTGTCCTTTGTAGTCCAGTTCATTAACGACTGAGCTATTGCGGCTCCCTACCGAAAGTGAACGCAGCCGAAATGTACTTCGTCGTACGGATCATTCATCGTAAGCAATCGGAATATCGAAACACGAACCGTATGAAAAACACAGCTCACGGTGTGTACAGAACACGAAGCTAAGTAGCTCTGGCAGCAAGCCGGACTTGGTATATGAGGAAACTGCAATATGGAACACTTTTCAGACAGTGCTTCAACGATTTCTGTCGCCTATCCGTCATTTTTGCCGGAAGTCCAGGTCTCATTCATATCTCGAAACCATCTTCTTTGATTATACGTATCTCATTTTCCTATGACCATGTCTTCGATTATTTTTCATGCCAGACAACTGTGTCTTCTAATGTGACCGAAATATCTCCTTTTCCCATGAAAGATAATGTCCTTTAGCTAGTTCTCTTCAATGTTATCTCATCATTATTATCTCTTAATTTTTTAAATTATCCATTTTGTGAGAATTTTCTTTACCGTTTTGTTTCGAATGAACCAATTTCTTTTCTTATTGCTTGCGCGAGTGACCATGATTTGCTACCATATGTTGATACTGGAAAGATGTCATTAGTAGTTTTACTTTAACTTCTTTTCTGCTATTATGCTACGTGTTCTTCAATGTATTTCATGCTTGCATTGCTCTTGCCAGAGTTCTTGTGTCTTCTGACAATCTCCAATCTTGATTATTACAGATTCAAGATATTCATAACTTTTCATATTTTCAATTTCTTTATTGTCAATGATGATTTTGGGTTGATTTTTTCTTAGATTGTGTTAGATTTTGTCATTTTCTTAGATTGTATATTCTGATAAAGATTATGATATTTATTACATTTGTTGACAGTCTCAGTTAGCTCTTCTAATTCTTTAGTGTTGCTTAATCGGAGAACGAGTTATCGTTAGGGAGTTTCAGCTCTGGTATCATGTTGTTATTTATAATGAAAGAGTTGTACTTCACAAATTGTCATAGTTTCTGACATTTTTCTGTGTTCATTATATAGTGTAACACTTCTTCTTCTTCTTCTTCTTCTTCTTCTTCTTCTTCTTCTTCTTTCCTCCTCTTCCTCCTCTTCTTCTTCTTTTTCCTCCTCTTCCTCCTCTTCTTCTTCTTCTTTTTCCTCCTCTTCCTCCTCTTCTTCTTCTTCTTCCTCCTCTTCCTCCTCTTCTTCTTCTTCTTCCTCCTCTTCTTCTTCTTCTTCCTCCTCTTCCTCCTCTTCTTCTTCTTCTTCCTCCTCTTCCTCCTCTTCTTCTTCTTTTTCCTCCTCTTCCTCCTCTTCTTCTTCTTCTTCCTCCTCTTCCTCCTCTTCTTCTTCTTCTTCCTCCTCTTCCTCCTCTTCTTCTTCTTCTTCCTCCTCTTCCTCCTCTTCTTCTTCTTCTTCCTCCTCTTCCTCCTCTTCTTCTTCTTCTCCATGTCACATCCCCAGGTGTTTTTGCGGCTTCACTAACAGATTTCGTCACATTTCTTCTATTTATCTCTATCTTCAGTCATTTATTGGATTCGGCGAAGTCGAGGCCTGTCCATTCTTTCAAGTTATCTTCCCATCTTTTTCTCTGCCCACTTCTATTTTTTCTCGCCCCTTTTCACTTTCCTTGTATCGGTCTCTGCTAGGCCGTAACGTAAAACATTTTTGTTGAAGTTCAGACTTTTGTTTCATTCAAATTGGTAAAATAGCACATTGATCCGAAAGTATTTCTTGATTTGTCATTCCCCGATCGTCCTGATGGAGGGAGTCGGCATGTTGCAGTTTTGGAGGTGGGACGACAATGTGCGGTCGCCAGGAAAGTGCGTCATCACACAGTTTCGACCTCTCCCATTCATGAAGATCAGTGCACTCAACGACCTACAGGAGCCGCGATAGCTCAGTGGTTAGTGAACTGTACTACAGAGGACAAGAGGTAGGGTTCGATCCCAACCGACGGCCGCCGTGTTCACCCAGCCTTAAATGGGTACCGGATTATTTTCTGGGAAAGTAAAGCGGCACGGGCGTAATACCGACCACATTACTCCAAAAAATCATGCGCTGAGGGTCTGTAAAATGTATGGTCACTAACAACATATTCCCTATACGCCACTTGGCCGACGGGGCTCTTTACTCTTTCTTTAACAACGACCTACAGTTTGAGTCAACACAGTCTCTCCAAACACGTTCTTGAAGCTCTTTCCAATGTTTGTGACATTGTTAATTTCCAGCAGAAATAAGAAAACATAAACGGTATGGTTAAAGATTTACGTAATATGTGGATGACACAGATTAGAACAACGTTTCGGCTGAAAAGGCCTTCAGCAAGAACAAACATATAACACACAAATACACAGATATGTATTGAAAATAATAATAATAAAAATAAGAGGAAGAACAATAAATTAATATATTTTTTTAAAATATCTTATATTTTGTTTCATTACTTTTTTTCCCTTGAACCTCGATTGCATCAATTTTGGCTTTTGTATGAACTCGGAAACCATTTGTTACAAGTTGCGGCACTGGCGCTAGGGGACAAACCCGTATAAGGAATCAGCTATAACTCTATTTGATATTTGAAATATATTTAATATGAGATATTTCATGTTGACTACCTGATCTACTGAGATTATAGTTCCGAGCGTTTCAATTAAAGGAAACAACAAAATACTGTATCTGATGTCCACTTTTAACAACGGTCGTTCATTAAAATTTTAAAATATCGCAGAATGTATTTTTTCCCCCTATAAGTAAGCTGATTATTAAGAATAACAAAATGTTACATCTTCACAATAGCCATGTATGGTGCAGAAACATGGACATTAGACCAGAAAACAGAACAGAAAATTTAAGCCTTTGAAATGTGGATAAATAGAAGAATAGGTAGAATTGGATGGAAAGAAAAGAAAACAGACGATGAAGTCTTAAAACAACTAAAAATGAAAAGAGAACTACTAAACACAATTAGAACAAAACAAATGAAATTTTTGGAACATGTTAAAAGACACATCATCATCATGTACCCTGCCGGTTGGCGTAGGCGATCGTGTCCCTCCACAATCTTCTATCTACAGTGCATCGTATCAGTTCTGTTGTTGAATGTTTTCCATGCCATGACACCAAGCTATCCAGTATTTTCTCTCTTTGTCGTCCGCGATCTCTCTTTCCTTTTATTTTGCCAGTTGTAACCAAGTATTCCAATTTTCCTCTTCTCATGACGTGCCCGAAAAATGTTGATTGCTTATTTCTGATGTTTTTTAAGAGCTCCCTTTTTGTGTTGGCCTCTTTGAGAACTTCCTCATTGGTCTTTTTATCTGTCCAGGGAACTTTCAACATTCTTCTGAGAAATCCCATCTCTGTGGCCTCTAATCGTCTTTTCATTTGTTTGTCTACTGTCCATGATTCGCTTCCATAGGTCAGAATTGGTTCTATATAGCACCGATTAACTCTCTTTCTCATTTTTATTGACAACGATTTGTTGCATAAGATATTTTTCATTTTCTGAAATGATATTTTGGCCTGAACTATTCTGCTTTTTATTTCTGTGGTGCATCTCCCATCTGATGTAATTATCGTGCCCAAGTATTTGAAACGTTGTACTTGTTTCAGGTTTGTCTCGTTTATTTTTATGCTGCATGATGGTGATGATTGTTTCTTCGATATAACCATTACTTCTGTTTTCTTACTATTCAGACATTAGAAAGATCTATAGAGGTAAATAAAGATCTATATATGTGCTTTATAGACTACACAAAAGCATTTGACAAAGTAAAGCATGTGGAAATAATAAATATGCTGGAGAAATTAAACATTGATGGCAAGGATCTGCGAATCATAAAAAAACATGTACTGGCAACAAACAGCAGCTATACGAATTAACAACCAAACAGGACAATTCCAATATATAAAACAAGGAGTCAGACAAGGCTGTGTTCTGTTGCCGGATTTGTTTTCACTTTACGGCGAATATATTATGAGATCAATAGTAGACAAAAAAGGAATTGAAGTCAACGGTCACAACATAAATAATTTGCGATATGCGGATGACACAGTCTTAATAGCAGAGACAGAGAACGAACTACAAGAAATGATAGACATAATAGTAGAAGAAAGCAACAAGAAAGGTCTCAGTCTGAATAGTAGGAAAACAGAAGTAAAAGACACAACAGCCTAATAAAATTAATATTGGAAGGGAAAATACAAGGTAAAAGAGGCAGAGACAGACCAAGAATAAGAAAAACATGGACGAGTAACATCAAAAGATGGACAAATCAACCTATGACAACCTGCACCATCAATGCAAAAAAAAGAGTGGAATGGCGCTCCATGGTAGCCAACCTTCGATGCGGAGACGGCACTCAATGATGATGATTAAGCTGATTATGACTATAATCATTTACAATATTAAAACAGGGAAAATAATTTAAATATCTGGGAACAATGTTAACCTCAGAGGTTAGATGTACAAAAGAGGTGAGATGCAGAATGGCTCCGGCAAAAGCAGCTTTCAAAAATTGAGAAAGATACTGTGCAATCCATTTTTGACAATAGAAAAAAAAAGAGTTCTTAAATATTATGTAGAGCCAGTCTTAACATATGGATGTGAATCATGGACAATGGGACAACTGACAAGAAAATTACTGGAGGATATAAAAATGTGGGAGCCGCGATAGCTCAGTGGTTAGTGAACTGGACTACAAAGGTCCGGAGGTAGGGTTTGATCCCAACCGATGGCTTCTGGTTCACCCAGCCTTAAATGGGTACCGGATTTTTTTCTGGGAAAGTAAAGCGGCACGGGCGTAATACCGACCACATTACCCCAAAAATCATGTGCCGAAGGTCTGTAAAATTTAGGGTCACTAACATCATATTCCCTATACGCCACTTGGCGTGACGGGGGCACTTTACTTTTTTTTTTACTTATATAGAAATGTGGTTTTACAGAAGAATGTTGAGAATACAATGGACAGCTAAGAAGAGTAATGAAAACGTTCTGGAAAAGGTAAAAAGCAAAAAAGAGAGCTAATTTCCAATATTAGGAAGAAGCAATCATCATTTTTTGGCCATGTAATGATTAGAGATCAGTTGGAATATATTGTAACGACTGGGAAAGTTGAGGGACGAAGAAATAGAGGAAAGCAAAGAGAAAAGATACCTGACAGCTTAATAGAATGGCTTGGCAGAAGGTCAACAACAGACATGATAAATAACTGTCGAGATACAAAATTGTGGAGAGACATGATCACCGATACCAGCAGGCATGGTACTTGATGATGATGATGATGAGATGATGATGATGATGGTGATGATAAGTAATCTCCCCTCACAGGGCCCTTATTGTTTCCACTCAATAGAGCTAACATAGAATTCCTTTTATCTCTTATCAGATGACCACAGCCAAGTGATAATATGTGATCGACCAGTAGGGCTGGGAACAGACTACTATAACGCCAGCTACATCGATGTGAGTCCTCTGTGTGTGATGTATGTGTTGGTGTCAATGCTAACCTCAGAGACAATGTATAATTGTATTTGTCACATTGACGTTTGAAAGCTGACTATCACATGACGTTGTTTCATTTTGTCACTAAACTTCATAGAGCCACTCTGTGATTGGTTTCGCAAGTAGTATACAATGTCAATTAGGACCCCCGAATCTGCGTTCAAACGCAGATAAATCCTTATATAAATAGTCTACACGCAGATCAACGCAGATTTTTTTTCCTTATATGCGAGTCTACCCTCACATGGAAGCACATTTTTTTCTTATATGAGAGTCTACCCGCCCATTTTTTTTTTTTTTGTTCCGGTCGTGGTGACCTCTCGTGGCGGTGGTGATGACCTCCCGGTGACCTCTCGTGGCGGTGGTGGTGACCTCCCGCGGCGGTGGTGAAGGGGTGGTGAAGGGGCGGTGGTGGTATCATAAATCTATTATATTCTTTGTACTTTCAATGGTTCCGTAACTTTCATAAATCTATTCTTTCTTTATACTCTCAGGCAATAAAAAACAGTGACAAGTTTATTTATTTATTTATTTATTGTTTTATTCGTATATATTGAACAATTGATAATACATGGTTTAGACAAAAATGTATTCTTTAACTAATGTACATTATACTCATATTTAATATATAGAAAACAAAGTAGTTTATTTACAAGCAGTAATACATGATAGTGTTAAATGGATAAAGGGGAGGTGGTCACATCAGAATGGAAGTTTATTGTTTCATTCGTATATATTGAACAATCGATAACACATGGTTTAGACAAAAAATGTATTCTTTAACTAATGTACATTATACACATATTTAATACATAGAAAACAAAGTAGTTTATTTACAAGCAGTAATAAATGATAGTGTTAAATGGATAAAGGGGAGGTGGTCACGTTGTCAGAATGGACCTGACGCTTGATGTAGAAATACGAGAGTGAGTTCCGATGTTGTGTATATGTGTATACCGACCCCTTGTATGTTTTAAACCCTATGTTTTTACCACCCCCGGCTTGTTTTTTGGTTAGGACCTCTGTGAATGTATCCTTATCTAACTTATTGTGGCGTTTATTAAGACCCTTGGTGCTAACTTTAGCATAATCTCCAAAACAGTAATAGGTCTTGCTACACAAAGAAATCATCCCATCCCCCGAATATTCCAACTTGAACAGACCCGGAGTCCGTTTGTCGTATAACTGTCTCGTCTTACAATCTAAACAGTCATACTTTACGCCCCTGTGTTGAATGAAACCTGCCCGATGGACTTCACAAGTCTCTGAAGGGAACCATTTATCGTACTGTGAGAAAAACTCATCTACCTTATCGGTTTTAACGACCTCTTCTAACGATGACTCGCTGAGGGCCAAGTACAGGCTATCGGTATCAATCTCACAGAGTTGAAAGTTGGACCTATCTACAAACTTATCGAGGAAGTCATAATAAAATTCCAACATCCGCAATTTCGCGTACTGGTA
The DNA here is from genome assembly GCA_032433765.1 of Megaustenia siamemsis. Classification (NCBI taxonomy): domain Eukaryota; kingdom Metazoa; phylum Mollusca; class Gastropoda; order Stylommatophora; family Ariophantidae; genus Megaustenia; species Megaustenia siamemsis. Next base: position 57,593,729 of record JAVIAB010000160.1, on the reverse strand, counting down.
GACGAAAAAACCAATCTGCGAAGGAAGATCCCACATGATACCTCTTTTGCCTATCGATACCTCGTACAGGTCCTCACCAATAGATGTCATGTTTTTAAATCGTGGGTTATTTACCAACTTGGTTGTATCAGCACCCTCTTTAACATAGGAGACGTCCACGTGTTTCGCCATATTCGTCAAGGTCTTCCCGTAGGCCGAGTTTCCTAAGAGCTTCATCGTGTCGCTTACTATAGATTGACTTGGATCTAAATCACCAGCCCGACGCGCCTCTGTGACCTTGTCCCCAAACTCCTTAAAACAACTAATGGGTAGGTACTCTACCACCTGATAAATTTTTGTTACCTCTAGCCCATGCTCTAAATACCACTTTAACAGCGGTGTGGCCAACAGAATCTTTGTTCCACTATAACTACCCACGAGAGTACGTCTGGGGGTACGTAATAGTTTGTTTTTGGTGGCGTACTCCCGCATAAAGGGACCAATATCATCTAGACCTACGTCAACATTTTTAAAGATGGGGGTCATCTCACTAAAATACTCTTTTAACTTGTCGGGAACGTGAATGTCGCAATCGATGAGCCCAAAAAACGACTCGTCTGAGACTGAATCTATAATTGCTTTATCAGTGATTGGTTTATATTTACCAAAAGATGGTTTGGAGCCACGTAGGTTCTCATCTATAAAGACCTGAATAGCTGGCGTTGTTTTCTTTAACCGTTGCCACTCACACTCCCACATAACTACTACGCGAACACGGTCGAGGCTCTTTAAATAAGCCGTTATTTCACAGGTTTTCGCGTACAAATCAGACAACTGTATATTATTCACCGGATTGACTTCTCGATCCCTGGTGATGTCACAGTTTGGATGACCGTGAAAGAGACAGCCATGGAACTGATACACGGTCCTACTGGATTTATCCCACCCATCCACTCTAATCTTGCGCTCACCCAAAGCGATCTCGCGAGCATTAAACTGGGTTCTCAAATGAACCTGGTTTTGGTGGGCAATCCAAGTCAGATACTCTCTGCACTGACGCGTGTAGTAGTTCATTTTAAGGGGTTTATACCCATCTTCAGCCTTACGTATGACCGTATAATCGGTGGGCATCTTTTGCATAAGTGCCCATAGATAAAGGACGTTGGCATCATAGCCTTTAATGGATTTGACCAGCTTTCCGCCCCTAATAAAGGTTTTATCTTTCTCGTGGTACCGATGAAAGATAATAGTGGGGCCTCCGACAATATTCTGTCTTATGGTATGATGCAAATCGGCTTCCTTTTTTGCAATCAGGGAAAAACCCACATCTCTGGAGAGAGTTTTAAATAGATACCTCAGAGTTATTCCGGGGACCGAAATCGCATTCTTAAACATATCGATGTCTAATTTCCTATAAAACCAAAACTGTTGTGCTAAGGCCTCTAAGAAGGGGACTACATCTTTGTTGTTATACCAAACTAAAAAGTCCCTAAGGGTCGTCATTTTATTGTCTTTCCAAACCTTTTTACACAGAGCATACTCCTCCTCGGAAATATTACAATTTTTTAGTTTTGAAAAGAATGCTTCGTATGGGGGTAACTCCCTCTCATTCAACTTATTTAAATCTGTTACGTACTCGTAACAGAAAACACCCTTTGTCTCCTCTACTTTATAGGCTGCCAGATATTTACTATAACTAAACCCAGGGGCTAAATAATTTACTATATCTAAGAATTTTAGATTCTGTGTTGCGAGACACATGACATTATTATTTCGTTTAACTATAAAATTTATTTCACCAAGTCGGTTTTCTTCTTCTTCTATCCGCTCCTCCTCAGCATCCTGTATCACACTTTCCTGCTCGTGCTCCTCATCCTCTCCCTCGTCTTCCTGATCGCTGTCTTCAATGTAGTTGTCACCCTTTCGAGATGTTTCAGGTACGGAGGCGGCAGCGAAGTAATGTATTAAATACGGCTTTATTAAATTTATGTCGTACTTGCCCGAGTTGAAACCTATCACTGGGAGCTGCTTCAAGTAAGCTTTTAGACGACCTCTTGGGTCAGATTTCTTCCGATCACGCCTTTGCGCACATCCGGCCAGTTTTTCAAACAATTCTCTGAAATCCTCTTTTAAAATTTTATACGCCTCCTTCGAGATAGATTTTAGATACTTAATCATTTTATTTACTAATTTCTGAGGATCTCCCTCGCTAACAAAACAGACAGGATCTTCAAACCCAGGAACGTTAGAGGCCACAGATACAGACAGAGGGACATGTTTTGCTAAAAAATGTGTACTAGCAGAGGTACCTTTGGTTGTGGGTAAGTTGGTATTATCGAAATAACATTCCATATCAAAGGTGGCCCTAAACGGATAAACGAAACCGCCGGGTACATCAATACCCTCTTCCTCTATTACATCTCCAATAGTCTCGCTAGGCGTATAAATTCCACCTCTAAAATAATCTTTAGGTTTACCACCATTACATGTTTGGGCATGCCTGGTCAGCATAGAATAGCAAGCCCATAATTTTCCACACTGTGGACAAGAGAAAGCACTAGCTGCTTTATTAATATTACTAATGTACATGAAATGGTCCTTGTAAAACAAGACCCGCATAGTATCATCATGTGATCCCCTGCTTCGGAGTTTTGGACAGAGGGCCTCTTCATCATTGAATTCAAATACATCAATGTTTATATTGAAACATTCTTCCAAGTGTGGTAGTTGTTGTAACGTCACACCTGGAAAAGTGTCCACGAAAAGAATGTCCCAGTGCAAGTACCACTGACTCACGAGATGACGAGTGGTCAATTCCAGATTGTCGATATCGCTCCCTTTAAATAACGCCAAACAGCGGAAAAAAACATAGGTTGTCATTATAAGAAATAGAACTATGCCAATTTTTCTGCATGGTGTAAATGTACCTATTGTTAGTAATATAAGATGGTAATTCCTCTAGGCAACATCCAATGGGGAAGTCACGTATGTGGAATAAATAGAAACTAGTTGATGGAATACTCTCCACCATCCACTTAGTATCAGGTCTGTTGATCATGGCAATGTCTACAGGGTTCTGTTCGTTTAGAGAATCAACGAAGCTGTTGAAATCGCCAAGATTATTGATTAATTGAGGAAATTCTAGAACAGCCGAGTTGTTGAGGGAAGAGTGGAAGAAACGTAGATCACCGGTGTCCCGGTGTCTAAGGATCAGGTGGTGACCATAGTTAATTTTGAATCTGGTTGTCTGACTGTCAAACATAGCTCTTAAAAGAGCAGACCAGTCTGTGATAAATGGACGTGCTGGTGAATGGAAAAATGTATATGTTGAAACTGTCTTGTTGATTGTAGCATGGGTGTTTATAGCTGCCCAGTTTTGCTCATATACAGCCCGTACGTCATCAGGCAGTATTGCTAATGGGTCATCGTCCTTGAATTTTTTACTTGGAGTTGAATGTTCTGCATCTATCTTTCGTTTGTTCATTGTAGAAGAGGTCGATGGTGAAGTGGGTGATGTTGTTTCAGTTGCTGATGCTGTTGTTGATGGTAAATTAAGTGTTGTAGAAGGAGCCATTGATGAAGCTGGTGCTGTTGTAGAATGTTTTAGTCTTCTATGGCTGGCTAAAGAACTTCGACTCGTATACGTACGTTGACAAATGTCACATGCGTGTCGTATAAGTCGATGTGCGGCCCGTATATGTTGAAGCATAGCGTGGCGCCATTTAAACCTCTTTGGACACAACGCACACTGATGTTCTCCAGGAGCGACTTCGTTGTTAGAAACTATCTGGAGAAAAAAAAAATAAATAAATAAATAAATAAATAACCCTTTGTCAATGATACTTTACATTTCTAGGTTTAAACATGTTAATAACATCGAATAGCAAGACTTAAAATACTTAGTTTAATCATCCAATAAACGAGGGAATTCAACAATACTTAGCATACCTACATTAAACACCTTGAATAACCTATTATCAATAACCCTTAACATACTTTAAGAGAAAACAATCCAACTTATAACGCAAAATATAGTCTCAAGTATCTACACTGAATATAACCTATTATCGATAACCCTTAACATACTTTAATAGAAAACAAGCCAACTTATAACGCAAAATATAGTCTCAAGTATCTACACTGAATATAACCTATTATCGATAACACTTAACATACTTTAAGAGAAAACAATCCAACTTATAACGCAAAATATAGTCTCAATCATCTACACTGAATATAACCTATTATCGATAACACTTAACATACTTTAAGTGAAAACAATCCAACTTACTGTGTAAAATATACTCTCAATCAGCTAGAATGAACAGTAACTTTCCTTGAAGCAACCAAACTTATGACACAAATTCTCACATGAGACTAGTTTAAATATATCCTGGTACAAGATTTTAACCAATCAGCGAGTGACTATGAAAACCTCGACTGATATCTGGATTAACCAATCAGAGAAGCGTATTAGTATAGGAGGCGGGGCAAAGAAATGACTGACAGCTAGATTAACCAATCAGAGAAGTGGGTGAATACTGACCTCATTTCCCGGTTGACAGGCCGTCGACTCTGGTTCATCGGTGGGGTCGGCAAATAGGGGTGGTGGCGGTAAAATTTCATCATCCTCCGCGTTATATGTAGTGGCTGTGGGTTCAGTGGTGGGGTCAAGTAATGCGGGTGGTGAGTTAGTTGAACTGACAGGGGAGGGTGGTGCAGAGTCAGCTCCTTCCCAATTAATGTATTCCTTTATTCGTTGGGCTAAATGTTCCCCACACAAGAAGACTACATCCTCTTTCGTGAACTCATGATATAAAATATCATTTATTTGCGCGCTAAGGCGTTCCTCAAACTCTAGAAGACACGAGTGAGGTAACGGGTTGTCATGTTTCACCTGACACCCTTTACAATAGTCATATGGTTGATACTGTAGAATGCACAACACCTTGTCAAATAGGATGTAAGGTCTGATAGATGCCATTTTACGGGAATCTGTAATATAAGAAAACCACATCACAAATATTTGGAATGGAACAGAACATGTAATACATGATAAAAATACTTTAAATGTGATAATACTCAATCAAAGTGTCATTAGTGACGATGGACCCTCGGTGGAAACACCCCTTCACTGCTCTTATTGCTGGTCCCACCGGTTGTGGAAAAACTGTATTTGTTCAAAAGTTTCTACAGAATCTACAAGAGCTAGTTGTCCCCGTACCCGAGGAAGTTATATGGTGTTACGGGGAATGGCAACCAATATACGAGACTATGGAGAAAGTGAGATTTATCGAGGGTCTACCAGATATCGATAACTTGGAAGGGGGTAAGAAGAGAAGACTCATCATCCTCGACGACTTGATGTCAGAAACAGATGAGAGGGTGACAAAATTATTCACCAAAGGTAGTCATCACAGAGATATGAGCGTGATCTACATTGTTCAAAATCTTTTTGGAAAAAATAAGGAACATCGAACTATAAGCCTCAATACTCATTATATAGTCCTTTTCAAGAATCCAAGAGACGGAAGTCAAATTACAAATCTGGCTAAGCAAATGTACCCTGGTCAAGTGGCGTACCTCCAAGAGAGTTTTAAGGACGCGACAGCGTCTCCCCACTGTTATTTGCTGGTAGACCTTCGACAGGAAACACCGGATCATCTGAGGCTGAGAACAAAGATATTTCCAGGGGAGAGACAAATCGTCTACGTTCCAAAGTAATAGAATGGAAGCTTCACTTAGACGACACGGTGAAATGTTGAAATGTCTGCGCTCAGCCACGCCGAATGGTTTAAGAGCCATATTGAAAACGGCCTCTCCAGAACTCATTCGCTTTTTATGTGAGTGTTGTCATAACATATTAAAAAGTAATGTTAGACTCACTAAGCATCAGAAGTGCGAGCTACGTCGACACAAGAACAAGCTGAGATTCCTCACTAAAAAGAAACCGAATCTTACGCAGAGGAAAGCAATTCTACAAACTGGTGGATTCATAGGTGCTTTGATCAAGCCTATATTAAGTGTTCTAGGCGGTGTATTAGGTCTGTAAACATGGCCAAGAAAATGATTTTGATGGATCCTCGGTTATTAGAGGGTTTGAAACAGACTTCCACGTATACACCACCCGAGGCGATCAATGATAACTTGAGAGATTTAGACGATGAAATGCAACGTATCTTAGACCGTAACGATTTAGCCCCTGCTGATAAGGCCAGAGTGTACCAACGTACTTTGCAACAGTATTTAACTAGAATGGAGCAGTATAAACGACGTCCTTTGGGATCAGTCGATCTCATTCAACATAACTCGTCAACAGAAAGAATACCTTCTCCTCCACCTTCACCACCACCCGTCGATGTGCAACCAGAACAAGCCAAGGTACCCGAAACCCCAAAGACAAGTAATGAAAACACTTCACGGCTAACCTCGTATAAATTGAGGTCCAAAAGAAAAAAGTCCAAAATCCCAACACCAAAATGGGAAAGGTGGACAAAGTATTGAGACGTTATTACTATGATCCTAATCAACCAGGGTCGTATAGTGGTGCAAGAGCCTTGCAACGTAACACCAAAGTAGGAATTAAAGAGATCAATCGTTGGCTGAGTCACCAGGATACCTATACCCTTCATAAACCGATTCGACATAAATTTGAAAGACGTCCCATTATAACGAGTGGACCCAAACAACAATACCAAGCAGACTTAATCGATTTAAGACATTTGAAAAAACACAATGATGGGTACTCCTATTTGGTTTCTTGTGTGGATGTTTTCAGTAAATTAGCGTGGGCCGTCCCAATACGAACAAAAACGGGGAAATCATTAGTGGAGGCTGTTGGTAAAATATTTATCGATGGGAAACCTGCGAGTCTTCAAACCGACAAGGGGTCAGAGTTTCTGAACAAAACATTTCAGAAATTTCTCGAAGACAATAATATTCACTTTTTCACCACCCAGAATGAAGATATTAAGGCTGCTGTTGTGGAACGTTTTAACAGGACTCTGAAACAAAGGATGTGGAGATTTTTTACGAAATCCAATCGACTTTGTTATGTACATGTGCTACCCGCCCTACTTCGAAGTTATAATCATTCGTACCACAGAAGTATAAAAATGGCACCGGTCGACGTTAGCAGAGACAATCAAGAACAAGTGTGGAACACGTTGTATAGCAAACACAACTTGAAATTTGAAAGACCCCTGTATAAGGCTGGTGATCGAGTTAGAATGGTCCTGGGCAGAGCTAATTTTAAAAAGGGTTATGCCCCAGCTTGGACGGAGGAACTCTTTACCATCAGTCGAGTAACTGAAACAAAACCCGTTACATATGTGCTGAAAGACGATAAGGGTGATGAAATAGAGGGGTCATTTTACACACAAGAAATTCAAAAGGTTGGAGACAAGAATGAGTACAGGGTCGAGAGGGTTATAACCCAACGTCGCACGTCATTGGGACGAAAAGAGAGTTTAGTCAAGTGGTTTGGTTATGGTTCCTCATTCAACAGTTGGATACCGACCAAGGACATTGTCAGATACAAAAACTAGAGATGGTGGAAGCAGGCGAATCGTTTGAAGATCCTGTTTTGCGAACCCTGAGCTCTGGTGGGGAGAGAACCTCGCTCTGGCCAGTATTTGGGAAATTATTCCCCCGTTTAGAGATTGTCTTTATGTGTCAAATGCTTGTTATATATGCCGTTGTCGCGGTCTCGCTGTTCAATCTGTCCACTGAAAAGCCAGACGCGAAGGACGGAAAACTGTGGATAGCCCTACTGAGCAGTTGTTTAGGTTACATGCTCCCGAATCCAAAGTTGGAGACGAGAAGGTGAATAGAGGAAAATGAGTTTTTATGTCACGTTACCCAGCAATGCTTCTATGGATATTTTTAAGGAAAATAATCCCGGCCACTTTTTCGTCAAGCTTCCTCAGACCATTGATATTACAACACAATATGAGATTGCACTGGTCGAGATACAGTTTCCGCTAAATTATTTCAATGTAATAGAGGGTGATGTCTGGATTCGGTACGAATCTCTCGCTAACGACGATATTTGCGACGCTAGATTTTATTTCAACGTGACATTGGAGCCTGGGTTATATACGAAACCCGATGCATTCATCGGCGCGTTGAATGCGTCGATCATAAAAGCGGAGGATGAGTCGAATGGGGATGTGAAAGGGAAAAAAATGAGATTCATTTACGCAAAAGAGGTGAATAAAGCCATCTTGAAACTTTACGAAAAAGGAGTCAGTGTTACCATAAGCGACACTTTGAAAAACATGTTAGCCTTCCCCACGACCTCAATAGCAGACACGGCTCCCGATATCTTCAGCGTGGGTGAAATGGACTTGGAAAGTGTTGCAAAAAATGTCTACGTCTACTGCGATCTCGTTTCCCCCAGACCGGTCGGGGATGTGATGGTACCTCTCCTCAGGAGCGTGCCTGTTCTCAATAGAAATCACACCTCGGTGTTTCAGATCTACGATAAACCTCACTACCTACCCCTGAGTAGATTTTTCTTCGATACCGTGGAAATCCTTTTAGCCAACGAACACGGAAAAACCATTCCATTCACCAGCGGGACGTCGGTGCTAACGGTACACTTTCGCGTGAAGAAACATCTCGAGCTGGTATAATGGTGAGACATACACCCTTTCACCGCAATGCCAGGTTATACGAAGACTTTTATTGCTGTCAGGCGGGTGATGGGATGCCAGTGTTTATAGGAGGTCGAAATCAACGAGGACGAGGAATCGGTAGTTTCTTTGGTGGAATCGGGAGGGCTATTTTACCCTGGTTAAAAACAGGGGGTAAAGCCTTACTCAGAGAAGGCGTGGGGACCGGTCTGCAGGTCGCGCAGGACGCATTAGCTGGCAGAAATATCGGCGATGCTTTCAAATCACGAGCTAAGGAGGCCGGCATGCGGTTATTAGACGGGGCCGTAGACCACCTGACGGGTAACAACCAATCAGGAAGTGGTTTACGACGACGAATCAGAAAGCGAGTCAGGAAGGCAGCCCCACCTGGCCAACCCGTTACGAAGAGAATAAAACCATCAGCTAGACTGTTCCCCCTTCATTCCACAAACAAGAGGCGAACTATACTGTCGGTACCAAAAGATATATTTGATTAATGATGTCTCTCATTCACCCCAAGTCATGTGAATGTCTTCATTCTGGTTTGGATTTATTTAGCGTTCCACCAACTCAGACTGCTGTAGACTCGGGCCAATTTACTGAAATTCGACCTCTTGCCTCGTTAGCTCATGGGGCTCCCATAGAGTTTTTCATTTCTGGAAACACTGAAGAGTATCTAGATCTTTTCAACACGTTTTTACATCTGCGGGCCAGGATCACCCTCCCCAATGGTGAAAGTTTACCGTTGGATGCCGAGGTAGGACCAGTCAACAATTATCTTCACAGTCTATTTTCTCAAGTCGATGTTTCTCTGAATGATACATTGATTACACCATCTGAGAATACCTATCCCTTTAGAGCAGTGTTCGAGACTTTACTAAACTATGGGGAGGATGCGAAAACGGGGCACTTGACGGCTGCTCTGTTCTACAAAGATACAGCAGGCCACCACGATGATATGCAGGCTAACGAGGGATTTAAAATACGACGTGCTTTGACTTCGGATAGTAAAGAGGTTGAAATGATGGGTCGTTTGCACTCTGATCTCTTTGTGCAGGACCGTTACATGCTAAACAGAGTGGATGTAAAGATTAAACTCACACCCTCTAAGGACGTGTTCAACATCATGGCTCAGGATAAGTCTGTGGGTTATAAGAGTGTAATCACTTATGCTGCCCTCGTGGTCAGGAAAGCCAAGCTAAACCCAGCAATTTCTCTGGCCCACGAAAAAGCGCTTTTAAGTGGGAATGCACGGTACCCAATCAAGCGGGTTACCCTGAAAACATTTGCCATTGCTCGTGGGATGTATTCCCACAACCAAGACAATTTATTCCTATCTCAAACGCCAACACGTATAGTGATAGGTCTGATTACCGCCGGTGGTTTTAATGGAGTTTATAACATTAACCCATTCAATTTTCAACACTTTGGTTTGACTTATATGAACCTGATGGTTGACGGGAGATGTGTATCCGGAAAGCCCCTAGCTATGGATTTTGAAAACAATCACTATGCGCGAGCCTTTTTTGGTACAAATTTGGCCATGGGTTTGATTGGTAGAGATGCTGGCAATGGTATTGATTATCATCAGTTCAAGGATGGCTTTTGTCTATTTGGTTTTGACCTCTCACCCAGTCTGCTAGATGGAACCCAGTTTGAGCTAGCCACGAGTGGACCCTTGTCGATAGAGCTCAAATTCGCCGCTCCCACGACAACTCCCCTACAGGTTATTGTCTACGCCGAGTTGGATTCAGTACTGGAAGTGTCCAAGACAAGACAGGTTCTAACAGACTACGCTATTTGAGAAAATGAACACGGGGGATATTTACAGTCTCTTGATGTCCGATGTTTTTGTTCGACGTTGCGCCCTTGTTAGTGTCATCCCACGAAACCACTTACCACCCCTCATCGATCAAACCAAGACGGCAGCCTTTGTCGTAAACACCGATCCTGCCCACAAACCTGGTGAACACTGGGTGGCCATCTTTTACAATGGCCTCGGCCAAATAGAGTATTTTGATTCCTACGGTTTACCTCCCAGGCACATTGATATTTTAAACTTTATCGAGAGGAATTCACATGTTCCATTCGTCTACAACTCACGAGTGTTACAAGACTTGTTTAGCAACACGTGTGGTCTATATTGTGTTTATTATATAATTTTAAAGTGTCGTGGTGCGAGCATTAACAGAATTCTCATGCCATTTTCAACGAAACAACATATTAACGACCGTATCATTTATCGGTTGATGACGCCCTGGATCCATCGACTGAGTGGAACAAACTTCCCATGACTCATCAAAGATGGCGGCTCTCTGAACATGTCTCAACACGTCCGATGACGTATTGCATCAGTTACTATAAATAGAACGTATTCCATTGGTTACTATAATTAGGCTGGCCACGCCCCACTTGTTACAGGGTATAAAAGTCAGCCGTTCTCAGTTCTACTACATACAGAAAGTCAGAGCCCTGCTACCAAGTCGTGTGATTCAAACATGGAATCGGCTAGCATTAATATGCCAGCTTCATTTGATGTATGTGATCAACGTATTTTCATGTCTCGTAGAAATGAGAATATAATTCCACTGTCCAAAGATGGTGTTAAGGCAGTCTCAGTTTCTGCTTTTCATAACAGACCATTGATAAACATAAGGTCATATCGTGGTGAGAGTCTTCTTAAGTTTCCTACCAGAACTGGAATAACTCTCTCGAGAGATGAATTTATCACGCTAGTTGATATGCGAGATGACATTTTAGCAACTTATGATAACATCAACTATACTACGCCTCTTGTTGAGCAACCGAAAGAACCAAGAGATATGTATGCCTCGAGTGATTCAATTTCCACTCAGTCGCCGATTACCTACGCCGTCTTTGATCAAGGCTTTGTCAAAATGGAGGGTGGCTGTGTTTTGAACTCTAATCAACCTTCGTATTCACCAGTGTTTGATAACCATTTAGCCCAAACAGACAGTTTCAACAAAGCGAGGAAGCCGAGACGAGTAAAATTAATAAATTCTGCAGTGGGACAGTGACATTTTTTATTACTTATACATGACTATGTTGTTATTTGTGTACTTTTTTCAGATGATTTGAATTCATATTTGTACTATTGAAATCATCATTGTTCAATTATAAACATTTGAATGTGTAACATTTGTTGTCCACGTTGATGTATTGAAATAAATTTATGTTTCATTGTGAAAATAAACAATATAAAAAGAGCATATTTGTTTGATTTTTATTTGAGTTGTTTTAATTTATTTAATTTTAAATTATTTTGTTAAATTAAAATAAATGACAGTATAGAATCTATGAAATAAGGTTCTACTTACGATTTGTAAAGAAAATTTACTTGTACAGCCAATTGTACAGCAAAGCACACTCTTGCTTGCGTTACAGCCAAGACACTCGTTGAAACTGCTTCAGGGAGTGAGAATAAAATCCTGGCTGCTTGGATCTACTTATATACAGTTCTAACCTCTTTGATCGATCAAGTACTCTCCAGTACAACCATATTAATTTTCCCCTAAACATCTCACATTAAATCAACCACCCACTAAAATTCCCCTGATAAGTGGTATTCTAATCTTCAGATGATAAAAAGTCATTAACGTAGCCCTGGCCAGTCTGGCACTCAAACATTCAATCAAAACTTTTCACAGCGAAACACGGTCTTTGAACACGAACCAGCGCAAAGATATTAATTACCCCCAATCGTCTCACATTAAAACATCGGTATCGTAAAATTCCCCTGTTAAATGACTCTCCTGATGAACACTTACCGGCGACGGATATTTCACCACGGGAGGCGGATTCTTTGATGTTCATACGGGAGGCGGATTCTTTGATCGCGCTTAACGTTAAACGCGGCCCCCTCGCTGCGCGAGGTCGCCTCGCGTCTACAGTGAACTCTTTGATCTTGCGGCCGCTTGCGGCGCGCCTACCGGGAACTCTTTGATCTCTCGCTTAACGTTAAACACAGTGTTTCGCATTTGGCGTGTAGCGTGTGTAACGGCCTAAGCTGTTACCTTTAATTCTAAAGGAAGTTTTTAAAAACAATAAATAAACTTGTCACTGTTTTTATTGAATGAGAGTATAAAGAAAGAATAGATTTATGAAAGTTACGGAACCATTGAAAGTACAAAGAATATAATAGATTTATGATACCACCACCGCCCCTTCACCATCCCTTCACCACCACCGCGGGAGGTCACCACCACCGCCACGAGAGGTCACCGGGAGGTCATCACCACCGCCACGAGAGGTCACCACGACCGGAACAAAAAAAAAAATGGGCGGGTAGACTCTCATATAAGAAAAAAATGTGCTTCCATGTGAGGGTAGACTCGCATATAAGGAAAAAAAATCTGCGTTGATCTGCGTGTAGACTATTTATATAAGGATTTATCTGCGTTTGAACGAAGATTCGGGGGTCCTAATTGACATTGTATACTACTTTCGCATCCATCTTGGTGTATTACGTCCTGCACAATCTGTGTTGTCTACCACACTCGCACTATGTTGACTTCAAATAAGACGTTATATGTCCGTCTGTCTGTCTGTTTGTCTGTCTGTCTATTTATCTGCCTGCTGTCTCTCCCTGTATGTCCGTCTGCCGTCCGTCTATCTATCTATCTATCTGTCTGTCTGTCTGCCTGTCTGTCTGTCTGTCTGTCTGTCTGTCTGTCCGTCCGTCCGTCCGTCCGTCCCTCCCTTCCTTCGTCCGTCCGTCCGTCCGTCCGTCCGTCCGTCCGTCCGTCCGTCCGTCCCTCCCTTCCTTCGTCCCTCCGTCCGTCCGTCCGTCCGTCCCTCCCTCCCTCCGTACGTCCCTCCCTCCCTCCGTCCGTCCGTCCGTCCGTCCGTCCGTCCCTCCGTCCGTCCGTCCCTCCGTCCGTCCGTCCCTCCCTCCGTCCGTCCGTCCCTCCCTCCGTCCGTCCGTCCCTCCCTCCGTCCGTCCCTCCGTCCCTCCGTCCGTCCCTCCGTCCGTCCGTCCCTCCGTCCGTCCCTCCGTCTGTCCCTCCGTCCGTCCGCCCTCCAAAAATAAACATAAGTTATACCAATAGAAAGTCAAAAGTAAACATTAAACATAGATGTAGAACATTAAGTTATAAAACAATTAACAAAATTTAAATATCTGGGAACAACATTCTTTATTAGATGGTAAAATTGATAAAGAAATAGGCATACGCTGCAACAAGGCAAACTAAATATCGGGTCAACTATCCCTATACTTCAACACAAACAAAATATTGGAACAACTATCCCTGTACTTCAACACAAACCAAATATTGGGACAACTATCCCTATACTTCAACACAAAGCTATACCTATTACCTCCAAGAAACATCTTATGTAGAGTATATTCATTTCAAAATTGTGATTCCAAAACCAAACATGGTCACTTACCCCTAAGCATAAAAGAAAGCTTGTCGCCACAGAGATGAGATGTCTTAGAAAAGCGCTTGGAGTGACCAGAAATAAAAACATAATAAGAAATGTTATAAGAGATAGAGTAGTCATTGAACCAATCCTAAGCTACATCAAGAGAAAAAATAAACTAATTTGCCAATCTAGAAAAAAATGCCCCTTGATTCCTTGCCATACAAAGCAGATATTAAAAAAGGAGGAGAAAGAAGAGCAAGAGGCAGACCCAGAGGAAAATGGAAAGATACCATCAAAGAAACGCTACAATCGGAAATGTGTATCTCCTACAACCGAACGGGTTACAAAGGAGGTGAAGAAAGAAGGACCTTTAGTGTTATCTTTTAATTCTTCCAAGGACTTAGATACAAAGAGCCGTTGTGAGAAACGTTGCGAGAACACCAGACCGAAGGGAAGACCACGAAAATGTCGAATTGACGGAATATTAGAAACAACAACAATCCTAATGAAGCATCAGTTGCATGGTTCTCACTCAACAATCATATCATTAACACGGAAACACCGGTGTTACGAATGGGAGCTGATGAGGTGACCAGGGACAGGGTGATGACGTACCTCGGAGTTAAGTTTGATCACAGTCTGTGTTTTTGGGACCACGTCGACCATGTGATAACAAAATCCCGCAAGGGATTAGCCGTCTTGAAGTCGTTAAACAGCTGCCAACATTGAGCAGAGGCTACTTACTCTTCTGTTCCAGGGACTAGACCTCGCACCAATCGAGTATGCCCTGGCAGTTCTTACAGTCAGTAAGACACAAATTAACAAGCTGGAGAAAATACAGAATGAAGCTATGCGCATTATCTTGGGGTGTACGAGGGACACTCCTTATGTAGCAATGAGGTATCTTATTGACTTTCCATCCATGGACGACAGAATCAAGATCTGGATGGCACAAGCTTACCTGAAGATAAGTGCAGATAAAGAGCATCCATTGCATCATGAGCTCAACACAGGGAAGGGTGTCAGACTAAATAAAAGCAAATCATGGGTAGGCCGAGCAGACGATGTCATCAACCAAGTCTGTGGGCTTACCAATATCAACGCTGGCGAGGAGTGGATACCAGTGCCTACGTCATTCAAGGGGACTTTCTCGTGAATTGTCACACTCGACAGGAAATGTAGGGAATAGAACTCAGTCATGGTCAATGCGGAGGTCAACGGTCTCATCTGGGACAACACCGATGAGAAAGATGCAGTCATCTATACAGACGGATCTGTAATACGACACCAAAGAAGTGCATGGGCATTTACAGCACGCTCGGCAGGAAGAATAGTCAGGAAAGACAGTGGTGCATACGTCATGACCACGAGTAGCATGACGATAGAGGTGATGGCAGTGACCAAGGCATTCATCTGGTTAGAGTCACAAGACTACACCCACGCCTGTATACTGAGTAATTCGATGAGCATGATAAGAAACATGGAGGCGGGATCTGTACGTGTGCAATGGGTAGAGTCATTGCAGAAGTCAAAAATACGCAAGGACACCTTTATCTACGGCCCATGACATGCGGGAGTACGGGGAAATGAAAGAGCGGACAGGTTGGCTAGCTGATTTATTGTTGAGGACGGTCAACCAACGGATCAGGCTGACATCATCAGTGCCTTCCGGGAAGTGGGAAGGACACAGGACTTCGACAACCATGAGTCCACGTCACTCCTTCGAATGAAAGAAACGGAAGTTAAGATGGGCACAGCCAAAAACGAGAAATTTAGTGGGCGTGTAAGAAGACTAATCAACCAACACAGAACTGGAGTCGTCAGTCGCTGGACACTTCGAGACTTGCTGAGGAGAGGATCTGAGCACCTAGGGACATGTTCGGAGTGCAATGATGATGACCCGCAAATAACTCAATAACTCAATAACTCCCCTCGACGTTGAAAGACAAATGAGGAAAGAAGAATATAGTTAGATAAGTCATTAGATATTATCGTTCTTTTACAAGACTCAGTGATTCCTACAATGTCTTCCTGTAATACGGAAAAACTAGATGATTCGTTAATGTCTTTGTGAAACCCAGAAAGACTCATCATCATCATGTACTGGGTCTGCTGGCGTAGGTGATCATGTACTGTGTCTGCTGGCGTAGGTGATCATGTCTCTCCACAATTTTCGATCTCCACAGTTATTTATCATTTCTGTTGTTGACCTACTGCCAAGCCATTCTCTTAAGCTGTCTGGTATTTTTTTCTCTTTAATTTCCTCAATCTCTCCGTCCCTCAATTTTCCCAGTTGTTACAATATATTCCAGTTGTTCTCTTCTCATTACATGGCCAAAAATATGATGATTGTTTCTTCCTAATATTGGAAATTAGCTCTATTTTTGCTTTGGCCTCTTTCAGAACGTTTTCACTACTATTCTAGCTGTCCATGGCATTCTCAACATTCTTCTGTAAAAACAATTATTGTGGCGATTCATGATTGTACAAAGAAGTTACGACGGTAGTTTCTGTTGCCTTCCGTCGGTTTGTTTACGGTTGGCCCAGATAGCCCTTGATTAAAAAAGTCACCCAAAAGGCAGTGGGGTTGTTTTACTTCGGGGTACCCTCCCTTAGCCTTTTACTCTCCCGAGCTCACCTGCAAGGCAGCAGGGCAGCCACAGGTTGTACTGTTTACTGCATACAGTAGCAGAAATACTAGATGATTCATTAATGTCTTTAAGAAATCCAGAAAGACTAGAGAATTTCTATGCTGTCTTTTTGTAATTCTGAAATATTCGCTGATTCCTTTAATCTTCTTCGTTCATTCTTTATTTATCTTTTGTTTTTCTGTTGGCCTCTGCTGCTGTTATGTTTCCTACTGTTTCTAATATTCTTTCAATTCATCTTTTTTCTTGGTTGGCCCGCGGCTGTGGTGTTATCGCAGCGTTTATTGAAGGCTCGTTGTGTTGTGTTTTGACCTTTCTGTCTTAGCACGTTGCCAAACTATTTTATATGTCCTTTCTCTATGTACTCTATGTCGGGAATTCCTAGCTTTTTTATAAGTTTTTCATTTCTGATCTTATCTCTCAGACTGTTTCCTGTCATTCGTCTAACACATTTCATCTCTGTAGAGGTTATTTTCCTTTTTGTTCTTGCATCTAGGGTCCATGACTGGTATTGGTAGCACAACGTTGGGATGAAGATTTTTCCTTTTGTGATTCCTTTAATGTCTTTAATGTCTATACACAGAGCAAATCTGTAAAAACATCTCAGAGATGTCAGGCCTAAACATTAATGGAAAGATAATCAATAACCTAAGATATGCTGATGATACTGTTCTACTAGCAGAAAATCCTAAAAACCTACAACAATTGCTTAATGTGATAAACATAACAAGCAAAAAATATGGACTAGAAATGAATATCAAAAAGACTAAAACTATTATCATAAACAAAGAAAATTATCAAGACCTACAATTAAATATCACAGTTGAGGGAATACATCTGGAGACAGTCCAGAGCTACAACTACCTGGGACATATTATAACCAATGATGGAAAATGTAAAATTGAAATAAACAAAAGAATAGGTAAGGCAAAAGTAATTTTAGTGCCATGAAAAATATACTAACAACAAAACAAATATCAGCAGGGCTGAAACTAAGAATGGCAAAATGTTACATATTCTCAATATTCCTGTATGGTGCAGAAACATGGACATTAGACAAGAAAATAGAACAGAAAATTGAAGCCTTTGAAATGTGGATTTATAGAAGAATAGGTAGAATTGGATGGAAACAAAAGATAACAAACGATGAAGTTTTAAAACAACTGAAAATAAAAAGAGAACTACTAAATACAATTAAGATAAGACAAATGAAATTTTTGGGGCATGTTAAAACACACAACAGCCTACTAAAAGTAATATTGGAAGGGAAAATACAAGGTAAAAGAGGCAGAGGCAGACCAAGACTAACATGGACGAGTAATAACAAAAGATGGACAAGTCAATCTATGACAGAATGCACCATCAAAGCAAGAAACAGAGTAGAATGGCGATCCATGGTAGCCAACCTTCGTTGCGGAGAAGGCACTCAATGATGATGATGTTTAATATCTTTGTGTAATCCTGAAAAACTGGATGATTTCTTTAATGTCTTTGTGTAATCCTGAAAGACTGGATGATTTCTTTAATGTCTTTGTGTAATCCTGAAAGACTGGATGATTTCTTTAATGTCTTTGTTTAATCCTGAAAGAATGGATGATTTCTTTAATGTCTTTGTGTAATCCTGAAAGACTGGATGATTTCTTTAATGTCTTTGTGTAATCCTGAAAGACTGGATGATTTCTTTAATGTCTTTGTTTAATCCTGAAAGAATGGATGATTTCTTTAATGTCTTTGTTTAATCCTGAAAGACTGGATGATTTTTTTAATGTCTTTGTGTAATCCTGAAAGACTGGATGATTTCTTTAATGTCTTTGCTTAATCCTGAAAGACTGGATGATTTCTTTAATGTCTCTGTGTAATCCTTAAAGACTGGATGATTTCTTTAATGTCTTTGTGTAATCCTGAAAGACTGGATGATTTCTTTAATGTCTTTGCTTAATCCTGAAAGACTGGATGATTTCTTTAATGTCTCTGTGTAATCCTTAAAGACTGGATGATTTCTTTAATGTATTTGTGTAATCCTGAAAGACTGGATGCTTTCTTTAATGTCTTTGTTTAATCCTGAAAGACTGGATGATTTCTTTAATGTCTTTGTTTAATCCTGAAAGACTGGATGATTTCTTTAATGTCTCTGTGTAATCCTGCAAGACTGGATGATTCCCTAAAACCTTCGTGTTCTTCTGTAAGACTAGACGATTCTCATGACGCCTTCGTGTTTTTCTGCAAGACTAGATAATTCTTATTTTGATTTAAGATTTGATAAAATCTCACATTTTCTTCCATTTCTCATTAAGACAAGAAGCATCCCATTGTTATCTCCCCTCCCGCAGTAATAGTCCCTCCTGTCTCAACAACAACTAGCTGTGGCGTCAGGTTCCCACAAAACGATCCCAATTCGGGTCGGCATCGAGTTTCCAATATCTCAGAACTGGAACCAATGATCAGATGAGTTCCTCTTTATGACGTTAATGTCTAGACCAGTGATTCTCAATCGGTGGCTATATGACACCCGGAGCCACATTAATTTTAGGGGGGACGGGACACAGGAAAATATGGCATAATTCGGGAGCCACGGTCGAAATTAGGGAGCCGCGATAGCTCATTGGTTAGTGAACTGGACTACAAAGGACAAGAGGTAGGGTTCGATCTCAACCGACGAGGTCCGGGTTCACCAAGCCTTAAATAGGTACCGGATTATTTTCTGGGAAAGTAAAGCGGCACGGGCGCAATACCGGCCACATTGCGCCAAAAAAACATGTGCTGAAGGTCTGTAACATGTATGGTCACTAACACCATATTTCCTATACGTCACTTGGCGTGACGGGAGCTCTTTACTTTACTTAACTTACGGCTGAGATTGGAGAATGTATATGAATTCAGATGCTTGTGGAATACAATCGCTGATATCACTTTTTCCCACTCAATAAATTGTTTCATTAGTGGCGTCCAAGACAACCCCACAGCACAAATATTTAGCGGACTTCAAAAGTGACCATCCTCGATGGTTTGATCGTCTCTTATGTCGACGCCAACAAAGTGTTGTTGGCCAACCTCGTATGGGTGTCAATTAGTCTAACCAGTTTGTCAAATTTAAGTTTCACAGAAAAAAAAATGTTGTCAAGCCTTTCGCGGCTGCTGTGTTTAATTATTTAACATCGCAGAAATCTATCTTGATCACCATAGCCCTTGATTTGTGAATGCATACACAAATATATGTTTATATTTTTGGTAACAAAAAATATATTGATAATATTATAGACTTACAGTATATAGACAATTATTCAAGCTTTGCAATGGCAGAATCAGTCATTGTATTTGTTTGGAGAGTTCTAATGCTGCTTTATTTATGAAACAATATTGTTATAATTTTGCAGCTGCATGCATTATGTAAAAACCTTTTGTATTTAACTTCATGATTTTTAAAAAAAGTGTTCGACAGCATTCATAGAGATTTTTGTGGAAAATTCTGAGGCAATATGGCTTACCATCAAAAATCATAAATATTGTCAAAGACATGCAGTTCGTACAGAGGAAGGACTGAGCGAATGTTTTCCAACAGAAACTGGGGTTAAACAAGGATGTATTTTATCGCCCTTGTTATTTGGAATTGTTATGGACTTCATAATAAAGAAATGCTGCACTGGTAACGAAGGGATCGAATGGATACAAGGAGACCATTTGGAGGACATCAACTTTGCTAATGACATAGTCCTCATCTGTAGTCTGATAAAAACGATGCAGGAAAACACAAATTTCCTATCATCAATAGCCAGCAAAATTGGGCTTCAGATCAACCATGAAAAGACTAAAGTCATGAAAAACTTAATTCCAACAGATAACAGAATATACATGGAAAACAAACCAGTGGAAGAGATCAATCACTTTATCTATCTTGGAAGTCACATTGATCGGGAAGGGGATACAAGTAAAGAAATTAGAAACAGAATAGCTAAAGCAGCAATGTCTTTCAGAAGCCTTGAAAAGTTCTGGAAAACAAAACTCATCAGCACAAACACAAAACTTAGACTTCAAATCAAACGTACTATTTTCCTTTACGTATGCACGTGAGAGCTGGAAAACAACAAGAGATATGGAAACAAAGTTGAACGCATTCGAAAATAAATGTCTAAGGAAAATACTTGGTATAGCGTGGAAAGAATTCAAAACAAACGAGGAAATTAGAAAAATCGCCAATCAACCACTAATATCTTCAGTAATAAAGAAAAGACGATGGTCATATGTTGGACATGTGATGAGGAGAGACAATAACCAAATAGCAACGCAAGCCCTCATGTGGGAAACAACAGGTAAGAGGAAAAGAGGAAGACCCAGAGAGACACTGAGAAGAACATTGATCAGAGAGGCAAGAGCAGCAGGAGTCGGCTCCCTCAATGAGATAGAGTTACTTGCTCAGAACAGAGACAAATGGCGAGATTTGATAAAAGATCTTTACAAGGATTGAAAACTGTTAGAATAAAAATTTAGATAAGAGAAAGAGTATCTGGATCTATGCTCTATGGGCTACGGCTCGAAAGGTCAATAGATAGATAGATAGATTATGTACAGTTTGTCTTCATCTGTAGCTAAATTGCTTTCCCAGTCCTGCTACATCATATTTAGTACATCATATTTAGTACATCATATTTAGTACATCACTCCATGGCTACCTCGACAAAGAAGAAATGTCGACAATATTCTGTCTCTGTATCTTGGCTAAGGATTTATCCCGTCATCTCAAGACCACACAAAATCCATCTGCTTAATTTGAGATATTTCACATTCCAATGAAAGTATGCAACCAGAAAGACCCACAGCGACAACAATCATACAATTTTCGTTCAGAAATCTACAAATTTAAATGACAAAGGTTTAATCACTCCTTACTAATTATAAAACTTGATATCTAAAGAAGGAACACCCATGTACAACAATAGGAGAATCCTTGATTTTATCATTCGAATCTATTGTTACTACAACTGTCATATTTGAAGCATATCAGTGTAACAATTTTGTGCATATTTTATAAATAGACTAGCATAAACTGTCACTGTTTACGTTCGAATTTGATCACAAATAAATCCGTTCGAAATCACACACAAGAACACTTGAATTTCTTTTTACTACAGGCATTGAAATTCCTTTATAATTTAAATTTGACTTCCATCGCAAATTGCATCGTGTTGCCAGCAGTCATGCATCGGAAGTGCGTGACTGTGCTGCCAAGAATATATAGAACAACAACAACTTAAATGGTTGGGCCGCCTGGTCAGAATGAATCCTCACCAATCACCATCAAGGGCGTTCTTCTCGAGAATGCATGGGAAAAGACCAAGTGGAAGACGTAGAAGAAGATGGATAGATGCAGTGATAAAGACATGTAACAACAAAGGAAAATCACTAACTCAGACAGTTCGAGCAGCGCAAGAACGACAAATAATATAACCACAACACTTTTCGGCACCAGTGAGAAAGAGAAAAGAAGAAGATATATGTAGACACGACACCTTTTCGGCACCAGTGAGAAAGAGAAAAGAAGAAGATATATATAGACACGACACCTTTTCGGCACCAGTGAGAAAGAGAAAAGAAGAAGATATATATAGACACGACACCTTTTCGGCACCAGTGAGAAAGAGAAAAGAAGAAGATATATATAGACACGACACCTTTTCGGCACCAGTGAGAAAGAGAAAAGAAGATATATATAGACACGACACCTTTTCGGCACCAGTGAGAAAGAGAAAAGAAGAAGATGTATATAGACACGATCTATATGAAAAGACAGGATGATCACGGGAAGAGAAACCAGGTAGGAAGTGAGCCCCAGGTTAAAAAGAGGGTTGAGAAGCCCTGGTGTAGACTACATTTAATCTAGTCACTTTCAGACCAATTTCTGGTGACGCATGTTAGAAGACAATCTCGTTTTTTGGAGTCTAAATGTTGGTTTACCTCTCCTCTAGTACCCGGCCATGGCTGTCTATGTTCTTAATTAATCATATTTTTGTCTAATCCTCAATAAATTCTGGTATTCCCTCAACTCATTATTTTCCCCTTATATTCCCGATTATTGTAAATATACTTTATTAAAATATCTATGTTCTATAGAACTATTTGACATCTTATTCCCTTATATAACAGCCGCACATTGTCTACAAAAACGAGTTATTGTTCTTGTCTTTTGGTTATGGATCCAGAAGCCTGTGAGCTGACACCATCCTCCCCTCCTTTCGGCCCGGTGCCATGTTAATATCTGCAGGTATTTTTAGTCCCCTTGTTGTTCTGTATAAAGTGTTCCATTTATCAGGTCTTCGAAGAAGTAGAGTCGCTCAGATGTCAGTGAGTTATGGACAGGCAAAAAGATGATGGTCTACTCGTTCATGTGGGTGTTCACAGAGTGGACATGTGGGTGTTCACAGAGTGGACATGCTGGTGTTCACAGAGTGGACATGTGGGTGTTCACAGAGTGGACATGCTGGTGTTCACAGAGTGGACATGCTGGTGTTCACAGAGTGGACATGCTGGTGTTCACAGAGTGGACATGCTGGTGTTTGGTTTCAGTGCATTCTACTGATGTGGGTATTCAATGGTGTATAAGAAATGTATATTTATTATATTTGTACTTAAACTAATTCAAATATTGCTCGTATAGTGCAACCTCAAATATAGCTTCTGTAGGTGTTATCAGGATGCGAATCATGGACAATAGGACAGCAGACAAGAAAATCGCTGGAGTCTGTAGAAATGTGGTTTTATAGAAGAATGTTGCGAGTACCACGGACAGCTAAGAAGAGTAATGAAGATGTTCTGAGAGAGGTCAAAGCAAAAAGAGAGCTAATTTCCAATATTAGGAAGAAACAATCATCATTTTTGGCCATGTAATGAGAAGAGAACAACTGGAATATATTGTAACAACTGGGAAAATTGAGGGACGAAGAGATAGAGGGAAGCAAAGAGAAAAAAATAACAGGCAGCTTAAGAGAATGGCTTGGCAGAAGGTCAATAACAGAAATGATAAATAACTGCCGAGATCGAAAGTTGTGGAGAGACATGATCACCTACGCCAGTAGGCCCGGTACATGATGATGATGATGAGGTGTTGTCCACTTACAGAAGGGTTCCCAAACTTCTGACACCCCGCGACTCCTTTTCCCTGCTGATCGTATACAGCCGGCGTCCTCCTGTCAGTTACGATCGTATACGCCGAGCAAACTCTGAAGCACTGATAGGATTTATAAGATGATAAATGAGGACAGAATCAACATTATCCTGTAGAAACTCGTTTATGTTCTACAAAATATACCGACCATGTTAATGTTTCCATTTCATCATTACAAACCGCTGAGTTTGCACGCAGTCCCCTCGGCGCGGCGCCATCGCCTAAAGTTTGTCTGTGATCTGTGGATCATCGGCGCAAACTTTGGAAACCACTGATTTATGATAACTTCTCTCATTGCTATATAGCTACACTAAATCAATTAATACTGAGTTGATATTCGTCCATGGATGTTGATATATCCGTAGTGACAAAATCCAATTTAACATTTGGTTAATACATGTAGAAGGCAGGTGAACCAAGTACCTGCCATGAAGTGAATGCTGTATTGTGGTCATTGATAAGTAGATTGTTGGCTATTCCACAAATATGAAGCTGAAACTAGACCTAACATCAGGAGTCTATCACCAACATCTGGGTGGAAACACGATTTAATTAAATGCATGATTTTTCAAACAGAACAAGTGAGAGATATGGCTAGAAACAGAGATTCTTTCAGACACACTGTGATGAGATCAACTTTTTTTGTTAGATCTGGCTAGAAACAGAGATTCTTTCAGACACACTGTGATGAGATCAACTTTTTTTGTTAGATCTGGCTAGAAACAGAGATTCTTTCAGACACACTGTGATGAGATCAACTTTTTTTGTTAGTTCTGGCTAGAAACAGAGATTCTTTCAGACGGACTGTGGTGAGATCGACTTTTTTTGGTGAGATTTGAATAGAGATAGGGATTCTTTCAGACGGGCTGTGATGAGATCAACTTTTTAAAGTGAGATTTGGATAGAGATAGGGATTCTTTCAGACGGGCTGTGTTGAGAGCAATGTTCTGTAAAGGACGTGCAGCCCGATGATGATGACGCTTTAAAAACAAAAATTTTGTAAATAGTCAGTTTTGTTTGAAAAAAACATTCATCAAACAGAAAGTTTAGCTAAACATAAACAAAACTTCAACATTAATGCCCATGTTGTTTATTTGTTACCAGGGATACACCGGGCCGAAGGAATACATTGCTTGCCAAGGTAAGACCTTATTAATCAATATGGTTGATATTCCTATATATCATAGATTTATTAGGTGAATAATTCGCTAGATCGATAAATATTTATTTATTTTTATCTAGTCAGATTACGATGCGTGGCGACAGCAATTCTTCTGTTGCGTGCTTCCAAATTCAATAAAGAAAGTGTTGTGCACATTTGTTTTGTGATATTGTGGACATGAGTTCCATCCTTGAACCTTCCATTTGGCGAGGCTGCAAAATTGAGCACACGACTGACCATTTTTCGGGGGCGTTGAAATGGGCAAAAGAGCAATGATTATGTATTTGTCAAACACTAGATTGGCTGCAGTAAAATTAACTTGACTATACAGGGTAAACAATAGTCTTCTTCTTCTCCTTTTCTCTTTTCACTGATACCTAAAAGGTGTCGTGGTTTATATCATTTGTCGTTCTTGTGCTGCTCGAATTGTCTGAATTAGTGATTTTCCTTTGTTGTTACATGTCTCTGTCACTGCATCTATCCATCTTCTTCTGGGTCTTCCTCTTGGTCTTTTCCCATTCATTCTCGAGAAGAACGCCCTTGATGGTGATTGGTGAGGATTCATTCTGACCAGGTGGCCAAACCATCTGGTTTGGAAACAATAAACAATAGTTATTTACTAATTATTTCGAAGGACAAATTAAGACTGTAACCATGTTGAAAATAGGTACACATATCTAGAATATATAATATATTGAGTATTCATCATTACCATCAAGTATCGGGCCTGCTGGCGTAGATGATCATGTCTCTCCACAACTTTCGATCACGACAGTTATTTATCATTTCTTTTGTTGACCTTATGTCAAGCCATTCTCTTAAGCTGTCTAGTATCTTTTCTCTTTGCTTTTCTTTTTGCTTCCCTCTATCTCTTCGACCCTCAAGTTTCCCAATTGTTACAATATATTCCAGCTGATCTTTTCTCATTACATGGCCAACAAATGATGATTGTATCATATTGAGTATTATGTATGTTATATTTTATAGTTTATCGCGAAAAATCAAGCAGTTATCAGAATAGCGGGCGAGGCATAAAACTGGCTTAAAGTACTAATAGGGGTGAGGCAGGGATGCATCCACTCTCCATAGATGTTCAACATCTTTGCTGAGAACATCATGAGAATTGTCAGAAACGATGACAGATTTATAAAATTCGACTCTTTCACAATAAATGGCAACATAATTCCAGAACTCAGATACGCTAATGACACAGTCCTCCTCTCAAACAGTGCAAAAGGATTAATCGAGTTAAACTTACTGAGGACATGTATCTTCCCGATAACAATATATAGAGGTAAATCATGGACAATCTCGCAAATAGCAAGGAAGAAAATCGATTCATTCGAAACAAAATGCTACAGAAAAATGTTTAAGATACCTTGGATAATGTGAAAGAGCAATGAAGACATTTCTAATGAATTAAACATTGAAAAGAAATGTCTTATAAACACCGTTCTACAGAGGAAATTAAAATACTATGGGTCATGTCAAAAGACAGCTGGCTCAAAGGTATAATAATGGCAGGCATGATTCCTGGGCAACGTCTCAGAGGCAGACTAAGAAGATGGTAATTTGAAGACATCAAGGAGATCTTGAATTAAACATCAGAAGAAGTGGAAGATGGCTAGAGACAGATTTCTTCTGACGGGCTTTGATGAATACAACATTCTGTGGGAGATCTGGCTAGAGACAGACTTCTTCTGACGGGCTTTCATGAATACAAAATTCTGTGGGAGATCTGGCTAGAGACAGACTTCTTCTGACGGGCTTTCATGAATACAAAATTCTGTGGGAGATCTGGCTAGAGACAGACTTCTTCTGACGGGCTTTCATGAATACAAAATTCTGTGGGAGATCTGGCTAGAGACAGATTCCTTCTGACGGGCTTTGATAAATACAACATTCTGTGGGAGATCTGGCTAGAGACAGACTTCTTCTGACGGGCTTTCATGAATACAAAATTCTGTGGGAGATCTGGCTAGAGACACTTGCCTTCTGACGGGCTTTGATGAATACAACATTCTGTGGGAGATCTGGCTAGAGATAGATGCCTTTTGACGGGCTTTGATGAATACAACATTCTGTGGGAGATCTGGCAAGAGATAGTTGCCTTTTGACGGGCTTTGATGAATACAACATTCTGCAAAGGACATGTGACATGATGATGACTGGGCGGCTTGTAGATCTGCAGAAAACATGTAAAATGGACAAAATAGACTTGATAGATATGATAGACATGATGGAAATGATGGACATGACAGACATGATAGACATGATAGACATTATGGACGTGATAGACATGATAGACATGATAGACATGATGGACGTGATAGACATGATAGACATGATGGACGTGATAGACATGATAGACATGATGGACGTGATAGACATGATAGATATGATAGACATGATGGACATGATGGACATGACAGACATGATAGACATGATAGACATTATGGACGTGATAGACATGATAGACATGATGGACGTGATAGACATGATAGACATGATGGACGTGATAGACATGATAGACATGATGGACGTGATAGACATTATAGACATGAGAGACATGAGAGACATGATAGACATTATGGACATGATAGACATGATAGACATGATAGACATGATGGACGTGATAGACATGATAGACATGATAGACATTATGGACGTGATAGACATGATAGACATGATAGACATGATGGACGTGATAGACATGATAGATATGATGGACGTGATAGACATGATAGACATGATGGACGTGATAGACATGATAGTCATGAGAGACATGATAGACATTATGGACGTGATAGACATGATAGACATGATAGATATGATAGATTGATGAACGTGATAGACATGATAGACATGATAGATATGATAGACTTGATAGACATGATAGATTGATGGACGTGATAGACATGATAAACATGATATATATGATAGACATGATAGACATGATAGACATGATAGACATGATAGACATGATAGATTGATGGACGTGATAGACATGATAAACATGATAGACATGATAGACATGATAGATTGATTGACGTGATAGATATGATGGACATGATAGGCATGATAGACGTGATATACATGATAGATATGATGGACATGATAGACATGATAGACATGATAGATATGATAGACATGATAGATATGATGGACATGATAGACGTGATAGAAATGACAGATATGATAGACATGATAGATATGATGGACATGATAGATATGATGGACATGATAGACATGATATATATGATAGATATGATAGATATGATAGATATGATAGATATGATGGATATGATGGACATGATAGACATGATATATATGATAGATATGATAGACATGATATATATGATAGACGTGATATATATGATGGACATGATAGATATGATGGACATGATAGACGTGATAGAAATGACAGACCTGATAGACATGATAGATATGATGGACATGATAGACATGATATATATGATAGATATGATAGATATGATAGATATGATATATATGATAGACATGATAGATATAATAGACATGATAGATATGATGGACATGATAGATATGATGGACATGACAGACATGATAGAAATTACAGACATGATAGACATGATAGATATGATGGACATGATAGATATGATGGACATGATAGACATGATATATATGATAGATATAACAGATATGACAGATATGATGGATACGATGGGCATGATAGACATGATAGATACGACAGGCATGATAGATATGATAGACATGACAGACATGATAGATATGATAGGCATGATAGATATAATGGACATGATAGACATGATAGACATGATAGACATGATAGACGCGATAGACATGAATGATATGATAGATATAATGGAAATAATAGACATGGTAGACATGATAGACATGATAGACGTGATAGACATGATTGATATGATAGACATGATAGACATGATAGATGTGATAGACATGATAGATATGATTGAAGTGATAGATATGATGGACATGATGATATGACCGACATGATAGATATGATGGACATGATAGATATGTTGGATATGATAGATATGATAGACATGATAGTCATGATAGACATGATAGACATGATAGACATGATAGACATGATAGATGTGATAGACATGATAGATATGAGAGACATGATAGATATGATAGACGTGATAGATAAGATGGACATGATAGATATGACGGACATGATAGACAAGATAGATATGACAGACATGATAGATATGATAGATATGATGGGCATGATAGATATGGTGAACATGATAGATATGATGGACATGATAGACATGATATATATGATAGATATGATTGATATGATGGACACGATGGGCATGATAGACATGATAGATACGGCAGGCATGATAGACATGATAGACAAGATAGACGTGATAGATATGATAGAAGTGATAGATATGATGGACATGGTAGATATGATGGACATGATAGATATGATAGACATGATAGACATGATAGATATGATAGACGTGATAGATATGATAGATATAATAGATTTGATAGTCATGATAGATATGATAGACATGATAGATATGATAGATATGATAGACGCGATAGACATAATAGATATTATAGACATGATAGACATGATAGATATGATAGAGGCGATAGACATGATAGATATGATAGACATGATAGACATGATGAACGTGAAAGACATGATAGATATGATAGACATGATGGACATGGTGGACATGACAGACATGATAGACATTATGGACGTGATAGACATGATAGACATGATAGACATGATGGACGTGATAGACATGATAGACATGATGGACGTGATAGACATGATAGACATGATGGACGTGATAGACATGATAGACATGAGAGACATGATAGACATTATGGAAGTTATAGACATGATAGACATGATAGACATGATGGACGTGATAGACATGATAGACATTATGGAAGTGATAGACATGATAGACATGATAGACATTATGGACGTGATAGACATGATAGTCATGATAGACATGATGGACGTGATAGACATGATAGATATGATGGACGTGATAGACATGATAGACATGATGGACGTGATAGACATGATAGACATGAGAGACATGATAGACATTATGGACGTGATAGACATGATAGACATGATAGATATTATAGATTGATGAACGTGATAGACATGATAGACATGATAGACATGATAGATATGATAGACTTGATAGACATGATAGATTGATGGACGTGATAGACATGATAGACATGATAGACATGATAGACATGATAGATTGATGGACGTGATAGACATGATAAACATGATAGACATGATAGACAGGATAGATTGATTGACGTGATAGATATGATGGGTATGATAGACATGATGGACGTGATATATATGATAGATATGATGGACGTGATAGATATGATATATATGATAGACATGATAGACATTATAGACGTGATAGATATGATGGACGTGATAGGCATGATAGACGTGATATACATGATAGATATGATGGACATGATAGACATGATAGACATGATAGATATGATAGACATGATAGATATGATAGACGTGATATATATGATGGACATGATAAATATGATGGACATGATTGACGTGATAGAAATGACTGACATGATAGACATGATAGATATGATGGACATGATAGATATGATGGTCATGATAGACATGATATATATGATAGATATGATAGATATGATATATATGATGGATATGATGGACATGATAGACATGATATCTATGATAGATATGATAGACATGATAGATATGATAAACGTGATATCTATGATAGACATGATAGATATGATGGACATGATAGACGTGATAGAAATGACAGACATGATAGACATGATAGATATGATGGATATGATAGATATGATGGTCATGATAGACATGATGTATATGATAGATATGATAGATATGATATATATGATGGATATGATGGACATGATAGACATGATATCTATGATAGATATGATAGACATGATAGATATGATAGACGTGATATCTATGATGGACATGATAGATATGATGGACATGATAGACGTGATAGAAATGACAGACATGATAGACATGATATATATGATGGACATGATGGATATGATGGACATGATAGACATGACATATATGATATATATGATAGACATGATAGATATGATGGACATGATAGATATGATGGACATGACAGACATGATAGAAATGACAGACATGATAGACATAATAGATATGATGGACATTATAGATATGATGGACATGATAGACATGATATATATGATAGATATGATAGATATGATGGATACGATGGGCATGATAGACATGATAGATACGACAGGCATGATAGATATGATAGACATGACAGACATGATAGATATGATAGGCATGATAGATATAATGGACATGATAGACATGATAGACATGATAGACGTGATAGACATGATTGATATGATAGATATAATGGACATGATAGACATGGTAGACATGATAGACATGATAGACGTGATAGACATGATTGATATGATAGACATGATAGACATGATAGATATGATAGACATGATAGATATGATAGAAGTGATAGATATGATGGACATGATAGATATGACCGACATGATAGATATGATGGACATGATAGATATGATGGATATGATAGATATGATAGACATGATAGACATGATAGACATGATAGACATGATAGACGTGATAGACATGATAGATATGATAGACATGATATACATGATAGATATGATAGACGTGATAGATAAGATGGACATGATAGATATGACGGACATGATAGACATGATAGATATGACAGACATGATAGATATGATAGATATGATGGACATGATAGATATGATGAACATGATAGATATGATGGACATGATAGATATGATTGACATGATAGATATGATGGACATTATAGATATGATGGACATGATAGATATGATGCACATGATAGATATGATAGACATGTTAGATATGATATATATGATAGACATGTTAGATATGATGGACATGATATATATGATAGACATGTTAGATATGATGGACATGATATATATGATAGACATGTTAGATATGATGGACATGATATATATGATAGACATGTTAGATATGATGGACAGGATAAATATGATAGACATGTTAGATATGATAGACATGTTAGATATGATAGACATGTTAGATATGATGACATGATAGATATGATGGACATGATAGACATGATGGGCATGATATATATGATGAACATGATAGTTATGATGGACATTATAGATATGATGGACATGATAGTTATGATATACATGTTAGATATGATGGACATTATAGATATGATGGACATGATAGATATGATGGACATTATAGATATGATGGACATGTTAGTTATGATGG
Organism: Megaustenia siamemsis; assembly: GCA_032433765.1. Taxonomy (NCBI): domain Eukaryota; kingdom Metazoa; phylum Mollusca; class Gastropoda; order Stylommatophora; family Ariophantidae; genus Megaustenia; species Megaustenia siamemsis. The sequence goes on along the minus strand of JAVIAB010000160.1, from coordinate 57,561,361 downwards.
ACATTATAGATATGATGGACATGATAGATATGATGGACATTATAGATATGATGGACATGATAGATATGATGGACATTATAGATATGATGGACATTATAGATATGATGGACATGTTAGATATGATGGACATGATAGACATGATGGACATGATATATATGATGGACATGATAGATATGATGGACATGATAGATATGATGGACATTATAGATATGATGGACATTATAGATATGATAGACATGTTAGATATGATGGACATGATAGTTATGATAGACATATTAGATATGATGGACATGATAGACATGATAGATATGATGGACATGATAGACATGAAATGGTGTTATATGAAAACCTTTGTCCAAACAAAATGTACATTGAAGGAAGTTACAAACAAGAGGAAGTGAAACAAGAAAACAGCACGATAGACAAACCACGTTTATGAAGAAGATCCAGAAACTTTCCTAGGAACTGTCCTGTAATTACCTGAGAGATACACACAAGAACAATGAAAGCAGACGTACGCAGTGTGGGCCAGATCTGGCGCAAATTGGGCAGAAATGTCTGGAATCGAGCATGAGGTGGGGAGTGATCGTGGATCTAAAATATTGAATACGTTATGAGTGACAGTGTTACCGTGTAGGTCCAAGTCAAAATTAAGGTAGACTGTTACAACATCGTCGTACTAAATATCTTCATCATCACCAACAACAACATCATCAACAACAACATCATCAACAACATCATCAACAACATCATCAACAACAACATCATCATCAACATCATCAACAACAACATCACCAACAACAACATCACCAACAACAACATCATCAACAACAACATCATCAACAACAACATCATCAACAACAACATCACCAACAACATCACCAACAACAACATGATCAACAACAACATCATCAACAACAACATCATCAACAACAACATCACCAACAACAACATCATCAACAACAACATTACCAACAACAACATCATCAACAACAACATCACCAACAACAACATCATCAACAACAGCACCAAAAACAACATCATCAACAACAACATCACCAACAACAACATCATCAACAACAGCACCAAAAACAACATCATCAACAACATCATCAACAACAACATCACCAATATCAACATCATCAACAACAACATCATCAACAACAACATCACCAATAACAGCATCATCAACAACATCATCAACATAATCACAGAGTATATTGTAAATCAACATGAACTCAACAGACCAGGCACACAATACAGCATGAAAATCAACATTAACAAAACAAAAGTCACAAATGTCGTCAAAAATAAACAGAACATTAACATAACTATAGAAGGCAGACAACTAAATCAAGTAGAGGAATCCAAATACCTAGGAAGTTTAGTGACAAATGATAATTCTCAAACAGCAGAGATAGAATCAAGATGCAACATAGCTTGTGAAATCATTGGACAGTTATCACCACTATTGTCCAACAAGAAAATAACTCTGGAGGCAAAACGGGCACTATACAATACAATCTTCATCCCAACGTTGTGCTACCAATGCCAGACCTGGACCCTAGATGCAAGAACAAAAAGAAAAATAACCTCTATTGAGATGAAATGTGTCAGACGAATGGCAGGCAACAGCCTGAAAGACAAGATCAGAAATGAAGAACTGGGAAAAAAGCTAGGAGTAGCCCCCGCCATAAAATATATTAAGAAACAACAGATAAAATGGTTTGACCACATAACAAGGCAGAGTAATCAAAACACAACACAGCGAGCCCTCCAAAAACGTTGTGAGAATACCAGACCCAAGGGTCGACCACGAAAAAGATTGGTCGATGGAATATTAGAAGCACTAGGAAGCATAACAGCAACAGAGGCGAACAGAAGAGCAAAAGACCGCAAATTATATCTCCCCTTAACGCTGAAAGGAAGATGAGGAAGGAAAGTAGAAGAAGATCATAGAGTATCACGTCTGCTAAAGGAGGCGATCATGCTTCCCAACAACCTTATATCTATATAGTCCTATATCTCTGGTTTCCTATATTTCTTCTTCCCACAAGTTTCCCCGCTTTCACTATATACTCTAGCTGTGCTCTACATAAACACAAGTGATGATTCCTTCCTTGACATGTTGGAAGTTAGCTTTTGTTTTGGTTTTAGTCTCCTCAACAAAATCAGCATTACTCATTGTTAACTGTCCATGGTCTTCTCAACATTCTTCTTTACAACATTTTTGTGGCCTGAAACGATTTTTTCCTCTGTTGCCCAGAACTCGCACCCATTCGTGAAGACTGGCACTACTGATGATCTATTTTTCTTATTTCCTTTCACTAAAATAAATTATCTAACATTTTTCTTACTCGACTGCCACCTTTCCCTGAGCTATTCAGCAGCCCACCTGTGCTGTACATATCTATCATCCGAAGTTAACATCATTCCCACGTATATAAATCCATTGAACTATTCTAAAACTAAAAGACGTCATCACAATGCATAATAAAGATAAGTGGAAACATTAAAAGAGGTGAATAAATTTAAATATCTGGGAACATTGTTAACCTCAGATGATAGACGTACAACAGAGGTGAGATGGTAGATGTACAACAGAGGTGAGATGGTAGATATACAACAGAGGTGAGATGATAGATGTACAACAGAGGTGAGACGGTAGATGTACAACAGAGGTGAGATGGTAGATGTACAACAGAGGTGAGATGGTAGATGTACAACAGAGGTGAGATGGTAGATGTACAACAGAGGTGAGATGGTAGATGTACGACAGAGGTGAGATGGTAGATGTACAACAGAGGTGAGATGGTAGATGTACAACAGAGGTGAGATGCAGAATGGCTTGATTTGAATATAGATTTGAATCATGGACAATAGGACAACAGACAAGAAAATCACCGGAGGCTGTAGAAATGTGGATTTACAGAAGAATGTTGCATGTTGAGAATACCATGGACAGCTAAGAAAAGTAATGAAAACGTTCTGAAAGAGGCCAAATGAAAATGAGAGCTAATTTCCAATATTAGGTAGAAACAATCATCATTTTTTGACCATGTAATGAGAAGGGAACAGCTGGAAAATATTGTAACAACTGGAAAAATCGAGGAACGAAGAGATAGAGGGAACAAAAGATATCAGACAGCTTAAGAGAATGGCTTGGCAGCAGGTCAACAAGAGAAATGATAAATAACTGTCGAGATCGAAAGTTGTGGAGAGATATGATTACCTACGCCAGCAGGCATGGAACTTGATGATGATTCTAATATTGTTCCATTTTCGTTATTTGTACATTTAGGAGGTATTTTTTTTCTTTCTTGTAACAGTCACTTCTGACTTGTTGGTGTTGAGGTTAAGAATCATCCATATGTGGCTGATGAATCGATAAATGAAGATAATGGACAGTTACTAACAAAATCTGATTCGCTGGAAGCTGTTTCTGATTATTGAGCACAATAATGAACTAGTCACAAATTGGAACAGATCAATACCGACTGAAATCGGCGTCCTTTCCTTGTGGCAACTCAAGGTATCGACAGTCGAACTAATAACGTAGGGGAGCGACGTATTCAACTTGGCTGTAGTAAATCACACCGTGTTGACGCGAAGAGACCAATTCAGTCTATTAATAGTGTTCCCGTCTCAGTCTAGCAGCCGCGATAGCTCAGTGGTTAGTGAACTGGACTATAAAGGACATCGTGTTCGATCCCGATAAACGGCGTCCGGTTTCACCCAGCCTTAAATGGGTACCGGATTTTTTCTGGGAAAGTAAAGCGGCACAGACGTAATACCGACCGCATTAGCCCAAAAAAATCATGTGCCGAAGGTCCGTAAAAATTATGGTCACTAACACCATATTCCCCACTACACCATATTCCCCACTACACCATACTCCCTACAACACCATATTCCCCACTACACCATATTCCCTACTACACCATATTCACCACTACACCATATTCCCTACAACACCATATTCCCCACTACACCATATTCCCTACTACACCATATTCCCTACTACACCATATTCCCTACAACACCATATTCCCCACTACACCATATTCCCCACTACACCATATTCCCTACAACACCATATTCCCCATTACACCATATTCCCTACTACACCATATTCCCTACTACACCATATTCCCCACTACACCATATTCCCCACTACACCATATTCCCTACAACACCATATTCCCCACTACACCATATTCCCTACTACACCATATTCCCCACTACACCATATTCCCTACAACACCATATTACCCACTACACCATATTCCCTACTACACCATATTCCCCACTACACCATATTCCCTACAACACCATATTCCCCACTACACCATATTCCCTACAACACCATATTCCCTACTACACCATATTCCCCACTACACCATATTCCCTACTACACCATATTCCCTACTACACCATGTTCCCTACTACACCATATTCCCCACTACACCATATTCCCCACTACACCATATTCCATACTACACCATATTCCCCACTACACCATATTCCACCCTACACCATATTCCCTACTACACCATATTCCCTACTACACCATATTCCCTACTACACCATGTTCCCTACTACACCATATTCCCCACTACACCATATTCCCCATTACACCATATTCCATACTACACCATAGTCCCCACTACACCATATTCCCCACTACACCATATTCCCCACTACACCATATTCCCCACTACACCATATTCCCTCATCATCATCATTGAGTGCCGTCTCCGCAACGAAGGTTGGCTACCATGGAGCGCCATTTTGCTCTATCTCTTGCTTTGATGGTGCAGGTTGTCATCGGTTGATTTGTCCATCTTTTGATGTTACTCGTCCATGTTAATCTTGGTCTGCCTCTGCCTCTTTTACCTTGTATTTTCCCCTCCAGGATCACTTTCAGTAGGCTGTTGTGTCTTTTAACATGGCCTAAGAATCGCATTTGTCTTGTTCTAATTGTGTTCAGAAGTTCTCTTTTCATTTTTAGTTGTTTTAAGACTTTGTCATTTGTTTTCTTTTCCTTCCATCCAATTCTACCTATTCTTCTATATATCCACATTTCAAAGGCTTCAATTCTCTGTTCTGTTTTCTTGTCTAATGTCCATGTTTCAGCACCATATAGGAATATTGAGAAGATGTAACATTTTGCTATTCTTAGTTTTAGCTCTGGTGTTATTTGTTTTGATGTTAGTATGTCCTTCATGACATTAAAATTACTTTTTGCCATTCCTATTCTTTTGTTTATTTCAGTTGTACATTTTCCATCACTGGTTATAGTATGTCCAAGGTAGTTATAGTTCTGAACTGTCTCAAGGTCTATTCCTTCAATTTTGATATCCACTTGTGGGTTTTGAGTATTTTCTTTGTTTATGATCATAGTTTTAGTCTTTTTGATATTCATATCTAGTCCATATTTTTTGCTTGTCGTGTTTATTTCATTAAGTAATTGTTGTAGGTCTTTAGGATTTTCTGCTAGTAGTTCATATTCCCTACTACACCAAATTCCCCACTACACCATATTCCCCACTACACCATATTCCCCACTACACCATATTCCTCACTACACCATATTCCCCACTACACCATATTCCCCACTACACCATATTCTTGACTTGACTTACTATCTCAGTTTCCCATGTAACAATAATTTATTCTATGAAGGGACTGAACCACGATCGCTTTATCTCGTAGCCAACAAGAGTAGCCTTCTGGGTGCTTCCTCAGTCGTAGTTATTAAAGAACTAAGGTTTGCTTCCTAAAGTTATTCGTTACAGCTGGTCTCAGCAGTGACAATTATACCAATCTGAGGTTTGACAATTACACCAATCTGAGGTTTGACAATTACACCAATCTGAGGTTTGACAATTACACCATTCTGAGGTTTGACAATTACACCATTCTGAGGTTTGACAATTATACCATTCTGAGGTTTGACAATTATACCAATCTGAGGTTTGACAATTATACCATTCTGAGGTTTGACAGTTATACCATTCTGAGGTTTGACAATTATACCAATCTGAGGTTTGACAATTATACCATTCTGAGGTTTGACAATTACACCATTCTGAGTTTTGACAATTACACCATTCTGAGGTTTGACAATTATACCATTCTGAGGTTTGACAATTATACCAATCTGAGGTTTGACAATTATACCAATATGAGGTTTGACAATTATACCATTCTGAGGTTTGACAATTACACCAATCTGAGGCTTGACAATTATACCAATCTGAGGTTTGACAATTATACCAATCTGATGTTTGACAATTATACCAATCTGAGGTTTGACAATTATACCAATATGAGGTTTGACAATTATACCAGTCTGAAGTTTGACAATTATTCCATTCTGAGGTTTGACAATTACACCAATCTGAGGTTTGACAATTATACCATTCTGAGGTTTGACAATTATACCATTCTGAGGTTTGACAATTACACCAATCTGAGGTTTGACAATTACAAATACATAAATTATTGGTACACTGTTAAACCTCCCACAATCCGGTGAAGCATGTGTTCATTATTTCAGCCTGATCATGTCGAAAGTGTTAGTAATCGAACTCATGAACACAGTATCGTAAAGGGAATGGGCTAACCACTAAACCCACAGCCTATATTAACTGCACTGTTTATGCTCTTTTTTCTTTAAGCGCAGAATCAATGCACCTACAACATGTCTAGCAATCAACCTGTCTTTGCTTTCATTTATACTCCTAACCATTCACACTCCATGCACAAGTATAAACGGTAACAAATGTACGTGATAATAAACAGACATTTGAAAAAAAAATCCGTGTGATCTCGGCAGTGTTTCAGATTTGGAGCTTTTTTAAAAATCTTTCTTTTTGTCAAGAAAGTTCAGATCACTAATGTATAATACCCGAGCTTAAGGTCGAAGGTCATATTGGAAGATATGAGCTTTCAGTGATGTATTAGTGTGATGATAGGTCGTAGAGGAAACAATCTATGTTGCGCGTAATAACAAGGATGTATAAACCTGAAGTGGTCTAGTTTGTTTGTGTTTGTCAATGCGCACGAGTTCATCATCATCATCATAATGCCCCATCTCTGCATCGAAGGTTTGCTACCACGCACCACGGTTTCCCTCTCCTTTGTTTTGGTGGCGCACGTTGTCATAGCACATTTCGCGACGTTGTTAGTTCACTTTAGTCGGTGTCGGCCTCTGCTTTGTTCACCATGTATTTTCCTACTCAAAGATGACGTTCAGTCTCTTCAATCTCCAATGGAGATGGAATTGACACGCACAAAGGAAACCATAATTCCACATAGCAAGGCAGGCACTGTTATCAAACTCGCAGGGAAAGAGAAAAGACAAACAGGCTAAGGAATACACCATGAGGAACAGAATTTATGGAAACCATAAATAATATTGGTCCAGCCTGGAGAGAAACAGAGAAAATGTTCAAGAACCGGGATGGATTGAGAGATTTTGTCGTGGCCTATGCTTCAAGAAGGAGATCTGAAGGACTTTGATTGATTCATTCAATGATTGATTCATTCATTCATTGTTTCATGCGTTAAAAATAATTCTATTTGTCACGTTCCAATTAAGTTTCTTCGATCTTCGTTTTCATCTGTTTTAAAACTTCATTATTTTGGACGAAATCATGTTTTCAGTTCACGAGATGAATAGCCAAATAAGCTTCTTTATCAAGTACGGAAGAAAAGATTTGAAAGTGAAATCATCCTTCCTTTTTCCTTCCTTCCTTCCTTCCTTCCTTCCTTCCTTCCTTCCTTCCTTCCTTCCTTCCTTCCTTCCTTCCTTCCTTCCTTCCTTCCTTCCTTCCTTCCTTCCTTCCTTCCTTCCTTCCTTCCTTCCTTCCTTCCTTCCTTCCTTCCTTCCTTCCTTCCTTCCTTCCTACCTTCCTTCCTTCCTTCCTTCCTTCCTTCCTTCCTTCCTGCCTCCCTACCTTTCTCTCTTTCTACCTTCCTGCCTTGTCTTTCTGTCTTCATCCCTTCCTTTCTTCCCTCCTTTCTGCCCCCTCTCTCCTTCATTCCTTCCTTCCTTCCTTCCTTCCTTCCTTCCTTCCTTCCTTCTTCCTTCCTTCCTTCCTTCCTTCCTTCCTTCCTTCCTTCCTTCCTTCCTTCCTTCCTTCCTTCCTTCCTTCCTTCCTTCCTTCCGTCCTTGTACTCCTGTCTTCAACCCCCTCCTTCCTTTTCTCCTTCTTTCTTTCCTTTCTTCCTTCCTGCGTCCCTCCTTCCCTCTCTCTTTTCCTTCCTTCCTGCCTCCCTCCTTCCCTCTCTCTCTTCCTACCTTCGTTCCTGCCTCCCTCCCTTTCTCTCTTCCTACCTTTCTGCCTTGTCCTTCTGTCTTCATCCCTTCCTTTCTTCCCTCCTTCCTGCCTCCCTCTCTCCTTCCTTCCATCCTTTCTTTCTTTCATTCTTTGTTTCTGTGTATTTTCCTTCGATCTTTGCACTTTAATTTCTGTATACTTTTCTTCGTCTCTTCTTTCCTTTCTTCATCCCTTCCTTTCTTTTTTCGCTATTTCTGTAGCTCTCTCTCTCTCTATCTCTCTCTCTCTCTCTCTATATATATATATATATATATATATATATATATATATCTTAATTTCCCTCTGTTTTTCTTTCACATTAGACCAGAACACAGGTTGCCTATTATATTGAATATATCTTACAACGAAGAGGGAAGGACAGATGATGCGCAATGAAATCGGATATACCTGGTCGTTAGTGCACGCAAACTGCAGCATCATTATACATTAGACACACAGCAAGACAGCGCGTTTCCAAATGCAACCTAAAAAATGAAAAAGAAAGGACTCCTAACTTAATGCCTGATTTAATGACATGCTTTACAACAGGACATGTCACAACCCCAGCGTGAACTGCGTCACACAGTTTAAGCCGCTTTATAATGTTGAACAGCCTGGACAAGGGGCGTAACTATAGCTATGGAACCCGTAGGCAGGTGAATGAACACACGTTTTATTGATGACTAATTAGGCAGAGGTCAGTAATGTGACATCATTGCCAAATATATTTTCAAAGGATAAGGACTATTTCCCCATACACAGAAAGGCATATATTACGAGATTTGGTTCTTGAGAAAGATAAATAAGACAAAGTTAGAATGAATATTAAATGTGAAGATCTGAGAACAGATCGGAATTAAACCATGCCATAGATATATATATGGGAGCCGCGATAGCTCAGTGGTTAGTGAACTGGACTAGAAAGGGCAAGAGGTAGGGTTCGATCCCAACCGACGGCTTCCAGGTTCACCCAACCTTAAATGTGTACCGGATTTTTTCTGGGAAAGTAAATCGGCACGGGCGTAATACCGACCACATTAGCCCAAAAATCATGTGCTGAAAATCTGTAAAATTGATGGTCACTAACACCATATTCCCTATACGGCACTTGGCATGACGGGGGTACTTTACTTTACTTTTTATAGATATATCTACACACAACAAATGAAATGGTTTCAGACACTTGGCAAGAACGAAACTAGACCAAACAACATATAAAGCTTTCTGCATCAAAACATCAGGACAAAGAGTAAAAGAGAGATCAATGAAGAAATGGATGGACTGAATAAAAGACATAAGCAAGAACAAAAAAATATTTCTATCCTAAAATCGTCCAGATATCTCTAGAGCAACACAACATCTACAAGGGAAGTAATTCAAGCAACAAGCAAGGCAGGATCTACACATATGATATTATATCTTCAATACCTCCTCTCTCTTGGGACGCTTCAAGGCAACAGTTGACAGATAAATAGCAGGAAAGAAAGATTATTTCTATCGCTTGTGAGTCTTCTTCTTTCCTTTCTCATTTATCTTTCAGCGTCGAGGGGAGATATAATTTGTAGCCTTTTGCTCCTCTGTTCGCCACTACTGCTGTTATGTTTCCTAGTGTTCAAATATTCTGAGAATCCATCTTTTTCGTGTTCAGCCTTTGAGCCTGGTGTTCTCGCAACGTTTTTTGATGATCTCGTGTTATGTTTTGATCCTTCTGCCTTGTCACGTGGCCAAATAGTTTTATCTCTTGTTTCTTTATACATTCCTTGCCAAGGGTTATTCCTAGCTTTTTTCTCAGTTCTTCATTTCTGACCTTATCTCTCGGACGTTTCCTGTCATTCGTGTAACACATTTAATCTCAGTAGAGGTTATTTTTCTTTGTATTCTTGCATCAAGGTCTGGCATTGGTAGGACAACGTTGGAATAAAGTTTGTATTATAAAGTGCCTAGGAGTCGAGTGGCTCAAACATCTTCGGGCCGCTTTGTATCCCCCTTGTTTACCCAAGTAACAGTCACGCCACTGGGTAGCATCACGTGGGATTCACTTGAATTTTTGGGACTTAAATGGCGGTGAAAACCGAGCTATTTTCGATGTCTTCTTTGAATAAAAAAAAGAATGCTCTTTAATTGAACATTCCTTACGTGATGACACGTGATCTCCGATTAGTAGGGCCTCCAATGCAATAGAAGTGATGTGTTATTTCTGGCTGAATCAGTGACCCCTCCATCGTTGAGCTACAAAGCCCGTGCTGCCTCGTTATCGCCTGCCCTTATTGCACGCTAAACTCTGTTAGATAACAGACTTCGGGGGAAAATTATAGTGCGAGTGGGCACGCGGAACCGGCTCGTATCAGGATTAGTAGAATACGAGGGAGTTCGTGTGAATGAGGATAACGGTTGGAGGGAGGGTGAATGTGGTAGGGAGAGTCTGTGAATGAGGATAACGGTTGGAGGGAGGGTGAATGTGGTAGGGAGAGTGTGTGCATGAAGATAACGGTTGGAGGGAGGGTGAATGTGGTAGGGAGAGTGTGTGAATGAAGATAACGGTTGGAGGGAGGGTGAATGTGGTAGGGAGAGTGTGCGATGAATGAAGATAACGGTTGGAGGGAGGGTGAATGTGGTAGGGAGAGTGTGTGTGAATGAAGATAACTGTTGGAGGGAGGATGAATGTGGTAGGGAGGGTGTGTGTGTGTGTATGTGTACGTAGAGAAATTGTATGAGGAGGATCGGGGTGAGGGCGACGATAAGTGTGGGGAGGACAGTATCGAGGGAATATGATATATTGAGATTTGGAGTAAAAATTGAGTGGCAGGAGCATGAGGGGACATGAGAGAACGTGGCAGGAATATGAGGGGAAAATGAGAGAACGTGGCAGGAGTATGAGGGGAAATGAGAGAACGTGGCAGGAGTATGAGGGGAAAATGAGAGAACGTGGCAGGAGTATGAGGGGAAAATGAGAGAACGTGGCAGGAATATGAGGGGAAATGAGAGAACGTGGCAGGAGTATGAGGGGAAATGAGAGAACGTGGCAGGAGTATGAGGGGAAATGAGAGAACGTGGCAGTAGTATGAGGGTAAATGAGAGAATGTGACAGGAATATGAGGGGAAAATGAGAGAACGTGGCAGGAGTATGAGGGGGACATGAGAGAATGTGGCAGGAGTATGAGAGGAAAATGAGAGAACGTGACAGGAGTATGAGGGGAAAATGAGAGAAAGTGGCAGGAGTATGTGGGGAAAATGATTATACGTGGCAGGAGTATGAAGGGGAAATGAGAGAAAGTGGCAGGAGTATGAGGGGGAAATTAGAGAAAGTGGCAGGAGTATGAGGGGAAAATGAGAGAACGTGGCAGGAGTATCAGGGGAAAATGAGAGAACGTGGCAGGAATATGTGGGGAAAATGATAGAAAGTGGCAGGAGTATGAGGGGAAAATGAGAGAACGTGGCAGGAGTTAAGAGGGGAAAATGGGAGAAAGTGGCAGGAGTATGAGGGGGAAAATGAGAGAAAGTGGCAGGAGTATGAGGGGAACATGAGAGAAAGTGGCAGGAGTGTGAGGGGAAAATGAGAGAGCGTGGCAGGAGAATGAGGGGAAAATGAGAGAACGCGGCAGGGGTATGAGGGGAAAATGAGAGAAAGTGGCAGGAATATGAGGGGAAAATGGGAGAAAGTGGCATGAGTATGAGGGGAAAATGAGCGAACGTGGCTGGAGTATGAGGGGAAAATGAGAGAACGTGGCAGTAGTATGAAGGGAAAATGAAAGTGGCGGGAGTATGAGGGGAAAATGGGAGAACGTGGCAGGCGTATGAAGGGAAAATGAAAGTGGCAGGCGTATGAGGGGAAAATGAACAATGAGCAAATTTATGGGGTAAAATGAGAAATGGAAATGTAGGAGTATACGGACTGGGAGTAAGAGTGTGGGTGGAAATGAGGGAGGGAAAATGAGTATGGATAGAGAGAGGAAATGACTTTGCATTTTTTAAATGTGTTTGAGGGAGGGAAAAATTACTTTGCATTTTAAAAGTGTGTTTGGAGAGAAAATTGAGTGAGTGCGAGAATGTGTGTGAGAGAGAGCGAAAATGACTTTGGGACAAAAAAAGAAAGGTAAAGTGAGCGAGAGAGAGAGAGAGAGAGATGGGATGAGTGAAGAAAGCATAATAAAATGAAATGTTAAGTTTGTGTGAGAGAGACAGAGAGAGAAAACGAGTGTAGAAAAAATTAATAGAATGGTTAAGTTTGTGTGTGAGAGAGAGAGAGAGAGAGAGAGAGAGGGAGATAGAGAGAGAGAGGGTGAGAGAGAGGGTGAGAGAGAGAAAATGAGTGTGGAAAAATAATATAATGAAAGATTAAATTTGTGTGTGTGTGTGTGTAAGAGAGAAAGAGAGAGAGAGAGAGAGAGAGAGAGAGAGAGAGAGGAGACGAGTGTGGGAACAAAATAGTGAGTAGATAAATATACTAGAGTAAAAATATTGTTCAGTAGAGACTTTTAATTAGGTTGGTTAGATGTTGGCTTACTCTGTGTGTTGTTATTATCTTCCGCAGGTGTTCTCTGTTTACTTTGTCTAATGCTTTTTCCTGGTCAATGAAAGCTATGTACACATTTTGATTGTGTTCTGTAGTCTTTTCTGCAAGCTGTTTTAGGGTGAATAGAGCGTCAGTACATCCTCTGTTTATTCGAAATCCCATTTGAGAATCGATTAACTGTAGTTCCATTATAGGTCTCAGCCTTTTTCCACAATTTTGGCGTATAATTTTCCTATATGACTGAGTAGCGATATGCCTCTATATTGATTCCAGACTCACTTGCTACCTTTATTTTTCTATATTGGCACGGTGATTGCCTGTTGTCAATCTTCGGTGCCTTTCTTTTGGTGCCATTTTGCATTGAATATTCTGTGGTGCCATGTAACTCCTGTTTCTCTGTGGTCTATCTCCATTTCTCTGACCATAAAACGTTGATCCCACGTCTTGTGAATTTTGTCTCTAATGTATAGTGTATATTGTATATTATCACTAATGTCTAGTGTATGTTGTGTCTAATGTCTAGTGTATGCTGCCTCTAATGGCTGTCATATGTTGTCTCTAATGTCTATTTTAGACTGTTTTTGAGTCTGTTGTCTCTAATGTATGTTTTCTCCAAGTATGTTGTCTTTAATATCCGTTGTTTCTAATGTATATTGTCTCTTAGGTATGATTTCTCAGATTAGAGATGATACAGGCTCTAGAAGAGTTTGGCGTCGAAGTGATCACAGACACATGCAATGACATATACCATACAGGATTCATACCAAACGATCTAAAACATCAACTTTCATTGCATTGCCTAAAAAGAATGGTGCAGTTGAATGCAGTGACTTCAGAACAATAAGCCTAATGAGCCAGGTAACAAAAATTGTACTAAAAGTTATACAGGGAAGGATTCAGAATAAAATCAATACTGAATTAGATGAGCAACAATTTGGATTCAGGAAAAACAGTGGCACAAAAGAAGCCATATTCAGCATGAGAACATTGATTGAAAAGTGCACAGAAGTAAACAAACCAATATATGCCTGCTTTATAGACTACACCAAAGCTTTCGATAGAATACACCATAACCAACTTATAGACTGCCTAAAGGATATAAATCTAGACGACGCAAGACATACGACTAATATGTAATTTGTACTGGGAGCAAACAGCAATAATATGATATAACAAGGAGAACTCTACACCCATGGATATAAAAAGAGGAGTAAGACAAGGATGCATCCTATCACCAAGCTTGTTCAATCTATACACTGAGCAAATCTTTAAAAACATCTCAGAGATACCAGGCCTAAACATTAATGGAAAGATAATCAATAACCTAAGATATACTGATGATACTGTTCTACTAGCAGAAAATCCTAAAGACCTGCAGCAATCGCTTAATGTGATAAACATAACAAGCAAAAAATATGGACTAGAAATGAATATCAAAAAGACTAAAACTATGATCATAAACAAAGAAAATTCTCAAGACCTACAATTAAATATCACAGTTGAGGGAATACATCTGGAGACAGTCCAGAGTTACAACTACCTGGGACATACTATAACCAATGATGGAAAATGTAAAACTGAAATAAACAAAAGAATAGGAATGGCAAAAAGTAATTTTAATGCCATGAAAAATATACTAACAACAAAACAAATATCAGCAGGGCTGAAACTAAGAATAGCAAAATGTTACATTTTCTCAATATTCCTGTATGGTGCAGAAACATGAACATTAGACAAGAAAACAGAACAGAAAATTGAAGCCTTTGAAATGTGGATTTATAGAAGAATATGTAGAATCGGATGGAAAGAAAAGATAACAAGCGATGAAGTTTTAAAACAACTGAAAATAAAAAGAGAACTACTAAATACAATTAAGACAAGACAAATGACATTTTTGGGGCATGTTAAAAGACACAACAGCCTACTAAAAGTAATATTGGAAGGGAAAATACAAGGTAAAAGAGGCAGAGGCAGACCAAGACTAACATGGACGAGTAACATCAAAAGATGGACAAGTTAATCTATGACAGCGTGCACCATCAAAACAAGAAACAAAGTAGAATGGCGATCCATGGTAGCAAACCTTCGTTGCGGAGAAGGCACACGATGATGATGATGTATGCTTTCTCTAAGTCTATCTCTGAAATCAACTGTCTCTAAAATCTGTTGTTTCTAGTGTCTGTTGTTTCTAATATCTCTAGTCTGTAATGTCTATTGTGTCTACTATCTCTGGTCTCTAATGTCTGTTGTACCTAATATCTCTGATCTCTAATGTATGTTGTGTCTAATAGTTCTGATTTCTAATGTCTGTTGTGTTTAATGTCTCTTGTCTATAATGTCTTGTGTGTCTGCTATCTCTGATCTCTAATGTCTGTTGTGTTTAATATATCTGGTCTCTATTGTTTGTTGTTTCTAATGTCTGTTGTATTTAATATATCTGGTCTCTAATGTCTGTTGTGTTTAATATCTCAGGTCTCTATTGTCTGTTGTTTCTAATGTCTGTTGTGTCTAATATCGTTGGTGTCTAATGTTTGTTGTATTTAATATCTCTGGTCTCTAATGTCTGTTGTGTTTAATATCTCTGGTCTCTAATGTCTGTTGTGTTTAATATCTCTGGTCTCTATTGTCTGTTGTTTCTAATGTCTGTTGTGTCTAATATCGTTGGTCTCTAATGTCTGTTGTGCTTAATATCGTTGGTGTCTAATGTTTGTTGTGTTTAATATCTCTGGTCTCTAATGTCTGTTGTGTTTAATATCTCTGGTCTCTAATGTCTGTTGTGTTAATATCTCTGGTCTCTAATGTCTGTTGTGTTTAATATCTCTGGTCTCTATTGTCTGTTGTTTCTAATGTCTGTTGTGTCTAATATCGTTGGTGTCTAATGTTTGTTGTATTTAATATCTCTGGTCTCTTATGTCTGTTGTGTCCACTATATCTGGTCTCGAATGTCTGTTGTGTATACTATATATGGTCTCTAATGTCTGTTGTTTCTAATGTCTGTTGTGTCAACTATATCTGTTCTCTATTGTCTGTTGTTTCTAATGTCTGTTGTGTCTACTATATCTGTTCTCTATTGTCTTTTGTTTCTAATGTCTGTTGTGTCTACTATATCTGTTCTCTAATGTCTGTTGTTTCTAATGTCTGTTGTGTCTACTATTTCTGTTCTCTAATGTCTGTTGTTTCTAATGTCTGTTGTGTCTACTATATCTGTTCTCTATTGTCTGTTGTTTCTAATGTCTGTTGTGTCTACTATATCTGTTCTCTAATGTCTGTTGTTTCTAATGTCTGTTGTGTCTACTATATCTGTTCTCTAATGTCTGTTGTTTCTAATGTCTGCTATGTCTATATATATCTGGTCTCGAATGTCTGTTGTGACTACTATATTTGGTCTCTAATGTCTGTTGTGTCTATTATATCTGGTCTCGAATGTCTGTTGTGTCTACTATATCTGGTATCTAATGTCTGTTGTGTTTACTATATCTGATCTCTAATGTCTGTTGTGTCTACTATATCTGGTCTCTAATGTCTTGTTTTTAATGTCTGTTGTGTCTACTATATCTGGTATCTAATGTCTGTTGTGTTTACTATATCTGATCTCTAATGTCTGTTGTGTCTACTACATCTGGTCTCTAATGTCTGTTGTGTCTACTATATCTGGTCTCTAATGTCTGTTGTTTCTAATGTATGTTATGTCTATATATATATATATATATATATATATATATATATATATATATATATATATATATCTGGTCCCTAATGTCAGTTGTGTCTACTATATCTGGTCATTTGGTCTCTAATGTCTGTTGTGTCTAATATATCTGGTCTCGAGTGTCTGTTATGTCTACTATATCTGGTCTCTAATGTCTGTTGTGTCTAAGAATAATAAAGAACATGTACTGGCAACAAACAGCGGCCATAAGAAGTGGAAACCAATTGGGAATGCTTCAACAAATAAAACAGGATGTTAGACAAGGTTGTGTGCTGTCGCCATATTTGTTTAACATTTATAGTGAGATTATTTTAAGATCCATAAGGGGCATGCCTGCAATAACAATTGGAGGTCATAATATAAATAATCTAAGGTATGCTGATGATACAGTATTAAGCGCTAAGAGTGAAATTGAGTTACAAGAAATGTTGGACATTATAGTGAAAGAAAGCAAAAATAAAGGACTCAGCCTTAATAGCAAAAAGACAGAGGTAATGGTAACAACAAAGAAAAAGACATCACCTCATGTATAATAAAGACAAGTGGAACAATATTAAAACAGGTAAATGAATTTAAATATTTGGGAACTTTATTAACCTCAGACGGAAGATGTACAAAAGAGGTGAGATGCAGAATGGCTCAGGCAAAAGCAGCTTTCCAAAAAATGAGGAAGATACTATGCAATCCATTTTTGACAATATAAACGAGAAAAAGAGTTCTTAAATGTTACGTAGAGCCAGTCTTAACATATGGATGCGAATCATGGACAATAGGACAACAGACAAGAAAATCACTGGAGTCTGCAGAAATGTGGTTTTACAGAAGAATGTTGAGAAGACCATGGACAGCTAAGAAGAGTAATGAAGATGTTCTGAGAGAGGTCAAAGCAAAAAGAGAGCTAATTTCCAATGTTAGGAAGAAACAATCATCATTTTTTGGCCATGTAATGATAAGAGAACAACTTGAATATACTGTAACAACTGGAAAAATTGAGGGACGAAGAGATAGAGGGAAGCAAAGAGAAAAAATAACAGACAGCTTAAGAGAATGGCTTGGCAGAAGGTCAACAACAGAAATGATAAATAGCTGCCGCAATCGAAAGTTGTGGAGAGACATGATCACATACGCCACTAGGCCCGGTACTTGATGATGATGATGAAAGTCTGTTGTGTCTACTATATCTGGGCTCTAATGTCTGTTGTGTCTACTATAACTGGTCTCTAATGTCTGTTGTGTCTACTATATCTGGTCTCTAATGTCTGTTGTGTCTACTATATCTGGTCTCTAATGTCTGTTGTTTCTAATGTCTGTTGTGTCTACTATATCTGGTCACTAATGTCTGTTGTGTCTACTATATCTGGTTTCTAATGTCTGTTGTGTCTACTATTTCTGGTTTCTAATGTCTGTTGTTTCTAATATCTGTTGTGTCTACTATATCTGGATTCTAATGTCTGTTGTGTCTACTATATCTGGACTCTAATGTCTGTTGTGTCTACTATATCTGGTCTCTAATGTCTGTTGTGTCTACTATATCTGGTTTCTAATGTCTGTTGTGTCTACTATATCTGGTTTCTAATGTCTGTTGTGTCGACTAGATCTGGTCTCTAATGTCTGTTGTGTCTACTAGATCTGGTTTCTAATGTCTGTTGTGTCTACTATATCTGGTTTATAATGTCTGCTGTGTCTACTATATCTGGTTTCTAATGTCTTTTGTGTCTACTATATCTGGGCTCTAATGTCTGTTGTTTCTAATGTCTGTTGTATCAACTATATCTGGTCTCTAATGTCTGTTGTGTCTACTATATCTGGACTCTAATGTCTGTTGTGTCTACTATATCTAGTCTCTAATGTCTGTTGTGTCTACTATATCTGGTTTCTAATGTCTGTTGTGTCTACTATATCTGGTTTCTAATGTCTGTTGTGTGTACTAGATCTGGTCTCTAATGTCTGTTGTGTCTACTATATCTGGTTTCTAATGTCTCTTGTGTCTTCTATATCTGGTTTCTAATGTCTGTTGTGTCTACTATATCTGGTCTTTAATGTCTGTTGTTTCTAATGTCTGTTGTGTCTACTATATCTGGTCTCTAATGTCTGTTGTGTCTACTATATCTGGTCTCTAATATCTGTTGTGTCTACTATATCTGGTCTCTAATGTCTGTTTTGTCTACTATATCTGGTCTCTAATGTCTGTTGTGTCTACTATATCTGGTTTCTAACGTCTGTTTTTTTGTTTACTATATCTGGTTTCTAATGTCTGTTGTGTCTACTATATCTGGTCTATAATGTCTGTTGTGTCTACTATATCTGGTCTCTAATGTCTGTTGTGTCTACTATATCTGGTCTCTAATGTCTGTTTTTTTGTCTACTATATCTGGTTTCTAATGTCTGTTGTTTCTACTATATCTGGACTGTAATGTCTGTTGTTTCTAATATCTGTTGTGTCTACTATATCTGGTCTATAATGTCTGTTGTTTCTAATGTCTGTTGTGTCTACTATATCTGGTCTATAATGTCTGTTGTTTCTAATGTATGTTGTGTCTACTATATCTGGACTATAATGTCTGTTGTGTCTACTATATCTGGTCTCTAATGTCTGTTGTGTCTACTATATCTGGTTTCTAATGTCTGTTTTTTTGTCTACTATATCTGGTTTCTAATGTCTGTTGTGTCTACTATATCTGGTCTATAATGTCTGTTGTGTCTACTATATCTGGTCTCTAAGGTCTGTTTTTTGTCTACTATATCTGGTTTCTAATGTATGTTGTGTCTACTATATCTGGACTATAATGTCTGTTGTTTCTAATGTCTGTTGTGTCTACTATATCTGGTCTATAATGTCTGTTGTTTCTAATGTCTGTTGTGTCTACTATATCTGGTCTATAATGTCTGTTGTTTCTAATGTCTGTTGCCTGTAACTACTTTCAGGTCCAAGTAAAAAGTGCCTAATTTCATTCTGGCACTTGATCTGGCAAGAACGAGTGGCGTGTGTTGTCATGGCAACCGGCCTGTTCGAGAACGCCATTGTGAGTATCCCAGTTATTTATCATCATCCTGTGCCGCTTCGACGTCGAAGTTTAGCTACCAAGAATTACCATGCTACTCTTTACATTTCCTTGATGCCAAACGCTAGCATAGATTTTCTTGATGTCACCAAAGCACCAAATTCTTTGTCTGCCCCTGCTTCTTTCTTTGTGCTTCTCCTTTCCCAGCTGACTTCCAATACATGTTTAAGTCTCATTCTATGTCTAAATATATATATATATATCTTATTCCAGTTATGTTTAACGGTTCTTTCTACATTTACAGCTTTTACAAAACATCTCTTTTTTCCTTAAACGTCATGCCATCAATGCAAACCTGGACCCTAGACTCAAGGACAATAAGACAAGAAAAATAACCACTACTGAGATGAAATGTGTTAGACACAGGACAGAAAACAGCCTAGTAGATAAGGTCAGAAATGAAGAACTGAGAATAACATTAGGAATAATTTACGCCAGTGAATACATAAAGAAGCAACAGATAAATGGTTTGGACCAGTGATAAGGACGAAAAATCAAAGTATAACAGAACGAGTCTTTACTAAACGATGCAAGAACACCAGACTCAAGAACCGACCACGAAAAATAGGGATTGATGAAATATTATAAACACTTAAAAGTATAACAGCAGGAGAAGCAAACAATAGAGGAAATAATAGCAAAATATATCTTCTGTCGATGCTGAAAGGAAATGAGGAAAGAAGAAAAAGAGATGAAGAAGAAAAAAAACAAACGGTTGTTTTCCTCACACATTTCTTTCAATTCCTCTGTAAATCCAGATTTAGAGGACTTTTATAGTCGATTCTGTTTTCTTATTTTATATCTTGAAACGTCAATTACTCATCGACGGGAAAAAAATATGAGTACCTCCGAAGACGGAGTCATCTGCCCGTGCGGCGAGGAACCCCTGTGCACACGGCTGCCAGGGAAAAATGGATTAATAAGCAAAATTCGGTTGCTAGTCTCTAGGGACTTCGTTTGAGGTAAAAGCTGGCGTACGAAAAACAAAAACATGAATATCTTGTTACATTCAGTCTATTCTCCTTAAAGCTCTCTTCAAATCTAGAAATAATTGAGACCTGTAGAGCAATCGTTTGTTTCTACATGAATTAGTCTAAAGTTAAAAATATTTGAGAAAATGAAACAGGGATCAAATGTCTATAGGACACAAACTGCAGAAATCCACTGAGCGTTTTGAACGATAATGTCCTTTTTGGAATCCCTGTGGGAGAAGACAAAGAGGAAAGCCATATATACTTTCGGGAGACAAAGAGAAAAGTCATATATACTTTGGGGAGACAAAGAGAAAAGTCATATATACTTTAGGGAGAAAAGTCATATATACTTTGGGGAGACAAAGAACAAGTCATATATACTTTGGGGAGACAAAGAGAAAAGTCATATATACTTTGGGGAGACAAAGAGAAAAGTCATATATACTTTCGGGAGACAAAGAGGAAAGGCATATATACTTTGAGAAGACAAAGAGGAAAGGCATATATACTTTGAGAAGACAAAGAGGAAAGCCATATATACTTTGAGAAGACAAAGAGAAAAGCCATATATACTTTGAGAAGACAAAGAGAAAAGCCATATATACTTTGAGAAGACAAAGAGAAAAGCCATATATACTTTGAGAAGACAAAGAGAAAAGTCATATATACTTTGAGAAGACAAAGAGGAAAGCCATATATACTTTGAGAAGACAAAGAGGAAAGCCATATATACTTTGAGAAGACAAAGAGGAAAGCCATATATACTTTAGGGAGACAAAGAGGAAAGCCATATATACTTTAGGGAGACAAAGAGGAAAGCCATATATACTTTGAGAAGACAAAGAGGAAAGCCATATATACTTGAGGGAGACAAAGAGGAAAGCCATATCTACTTTGAGAAGACAAAGTATAAAGCCATATATACTTTGAGAAGACAAAGAGGAAAGCCATATATACTTTGAGAAGACAAAGAGGACAGCCATATATACTTTGAGAAGACAAAGAGGAAAGCCATATATACTTTGAGAAGACAAAGAGGAAAGCCATATATACTTTGAGAAGACAAAGAGGAAAGCCATATATACTTTGACAAGACAAAGAGAAAAGCCATATATGCTTTGTGAGAACAAAGAGGAAAGACATATATACTTTGAGAAGACAAAGAGGAAAGCCATATATACTTTGAGAAGACAAAGAGGAAAGCCATATATACTTTGAGAAGACAAAGAGGAAAGCCATATATACTTTAGGGAGACAAAGAGGAAAGTCAATATACTTTGAGGAGACAAAGATGAAAGTCATATATACTTTGGGGAGACAAAGATGAAAGCCATATATACTTTGGGGAGGCAAAGAGGAAAGTCATTGATACTTTGGGGAGGCAAAGAAGAAAGTCATTTATACTTTGAGAAGGCAAATGAAAATACAAATTATTTTTAAAAAACTGTTGAAGGCAAGGAGTGATTCATGTCGAACAGAGGTATTTGGAAAGTGTTTGTTAAAGGCCTATGCTCCACCGGGATAATAAACAAACTTTACACTGAATTTCTACAGTTTTAGTCACATAACATGGAAAAGCTGCGTTGATGACAAGATAAGCAACATAAACTATGAGAAAACATACAAACACAAAATATAAACATTCGCCCAGTTTCTGCTATAATCGAAGAGACACGAGACAGATGGTTCATTAATGGCAGGAATCGATATATTTTGCATTCTTCTATAACGTTTCTCAAACAATAGGAATGTGTTCAATCAAAACTGGCAATTAGAAAAATAAATATCGGATTCAATGAGAAAAGTGTTTACATAATGGGTTTTCTTTCTTTTCTTTCTTTCTTTCTTACTTTATTTCTATCTTTCTTTTTTTCTTTCTTTCTATCTTTCTGTCTGTCTTTCTTTCTTCTGTCTTTCGTTTTTTCTTTCTTTCTGTCTTTCTGTCTGTCTGTCTTTCTTTCTTTCTTTCTTTATTTCAAAGAAAACAGATAAAGATAACATTATGAGGAATCAAACAATATACTGAGCTATCAGATAACATATAACATTATATGAGGAATCAAACAATTTACTGGGCTATCAGATAACATTATATGAGGAATCAAACGAAGCAATAATCATACGAATAATGCCAGCAATAACTCATCAATGAAGGAAAGAGGTAAATAAATAAAGGGCTGTAATACACACTCGCTATCTACTTGATGTACAGGTTAGAACCCCCCCCCCCCTCTTTTCCCTCACTCCACGTCAATGTACCCTTCTTTTACCTTCCATCAAGGACGCATTTGTCTGTGTTAACCACGAAGATTTCCAAATACTTAGAGAACATTCCAGAAACATAATATACATATATAAACATGCTTATATTACTTATTCGAAGAGCGTATTTACTCGGCTGACCCCACATAAGGGACAGTATCGCTTATAACATATTTCACGATTGTCCCGTCGTTATAAAAATGTCACTTTTGTCCCAATTTAAGTAAAGAAACAATAGATGTACTCTAATTATTCATCATCATCATCGAGTGTCATCTCCGCAACAAAGGTTGGCTACTATGGAGCGCCATTCTACTCTGTCTCTTGCTTTGATGGTCCAAGTTGTCATAGGCTGGTTTGTCCATCTTTTGATGTTACTCGTCCATGTTAGTCTTGGTCTACCACTGCCTCTTTTACCTTGTATTTTCCCCTCCAGGATTACTTTTAGTAGGCTGTTGTGTCTTTTAACATGGACCAAAATTCGCATTTGTCTTGTTTGAATTGTTTAGTAGTTCTCTTTTCATTTTTAGTTGTTTTAAGACTTCGTCGTTTGTTTTCTTTTCCTTCCATCCAATTCTACCTATTCTTTTATAAATCCACATTTCAAAGGCTTCAATTCTCTGTTCTGTTTTCTTGTCTATTGTCCATGTTTCTGCACCATATATGAATGTTGAGAAGACATAACATTATGCTATTCTTAGTTTTAGCCCTGGTGTTATTTGTTTTGATGTTAGTATGTTCTTCATGACATTAAAATTACTCTTTGCCATTCCTATTCGTTTGTTTATTTCAGTTGTACATTTTCCATCACTGGTTATAGTATGTCCAAGGTAGTTATAGTTCTGAACTGTCTCAAGGTCTATTCCTTCAATTTTGATATCCACTTGTGGGTTTTGAGTATTTTCTTTGTTAATTATCATAGTTACTCTATTTAATACTGGTCAGTAATACATGATAATCCAAAATCTATTATCAACATGATAGTTGCCAGTAATTTGTATAATCATGGCTTATATCAAAATGGTGTCATGAAGCGTGAGACGTTTACTGAGAAGGTGTTGACAGACAGAATTTTGCTGCTGCATAAAATGGCTTCATCGAAGGGGTTTTCCTGGTACGATCGAGGCAAAGTACAGTCAAACCTGCTTACAGACTTGCCAGTTCGGCTGATGTTGATCGCAGAAGGTCAATGGCTGGCGTTGATATTCTGAATGTCCTCAGAGGCGTTAGAAGATGCAACAACTAAAATAAAACGACCCTGAATCTTCATCCGTGACAGGCTGCAGGAATATCATGTCAGGGTGGGCGATGTGCAAGAATATAACGTCAGGATGGGAGATGTGCACGAATATCGCGTCAGGTTGGGAGATGTGCAAGAATATCATGTTAGGGTGGGAGATGTGCAAGAATATCACGTCAGGATGGGAGATGTGCACGAATATCATGTCAGGGCGGGAGATGTGCAAGAATATCATGTCAGGGTGGGAATTGTGCACGAATATCATGTCAGGGTGGGAGATGTGCACGAATATGATGTCAGGGTGGGAGATGTGTAAAAATATCATGCCAGGGCGAGAGATGTGCAAGAATATCAAGTCAGGGTGGGAGATGTGCAAGAATATCATGTTAGGGTGGGAGATGTGCAAGAATATCACGTCAGGTTGGGAGATGTGCAAGAATATCATGTCAGGTTGAGAGATGTGCAAGAATATCACGTCAGGTTGGGAGATGTGCACGAATATCATGTCAGGGCGGGAGATGTGCAAGAATATCATGTCAGGGTGGGAATTGTGCACGAATATCATGTCAGGGTGGGAGATGTGCACGAATATGATGTCAGGGTGGGAGATGTGTAAAAATATCATGTCAGGGCGAGAGATGTGCAAGAATATCATGTCAGGGTGGGAGATGTGCGAGAATATCATGTCAGGGTAGAAATTGTGCACGAATATCATGTCAGGATGAGATATGTGCACGAATATTATGTCAGGGTGGGAGATGCGCACGAATATCATGTCAGGGTGGGAGATGTGCGTGAATATCATGTTAAGGTGGGAGAAGTGCACGAATATCATGTCAGGATGGGAGATGTGCACAAATATTATGTCAGGTTGGGAAATATGTACGAATATCAAGTCAGGATGGGAGATGTGCGAGAATATCATGTCAGGGTGGGAAATGTCCACGAATATAATGTCAGGATGGGAGATGTGTACGAATATCATGTCAGGATGGGAAATGTGCACGAATGTCATGTAAGGGTGGGAGATGTGCGAGAATATCATATCAGGGTGGGACATGTGCACGAATATAAAGTCAGGATGGGAGATGTGCATGAATATCATGTCTGGATGGGATATGTGCACGAATATCATGTCAGGGTGGGAAATGTGCACGAATGTCACGTAAGGGTGGAAGATGTGCACGAATATCATGTCAGGATGGGAAATGTGCACGAATAATATATCAGGATGGGAGATGTGCGAGAATATCATGTCAGGGTGGGAGATGTGCACGAATATCATGTCAGGTCAGGATGGAAGATGTGCACAAATATCATGTCAAGGTGGGAAATGTGAACGAATATCTTTCAGGGTGGGAGATGTGCACGAATATCATGTCAGTGTGGGCGATGTGCAAAAATATCATGTCAGGGTGGGAGATGTGCACAAATATTATGTCAGGGTGGGAGATGTGTAAAAATATCATGTCAGGGTGGGAGATGTGCACAATTATCTTGTCAGTATGGGAGATGTTCACAAATATCTTGTCAGGGTGGGAGATGTGCACAAATATCATGTCAGGGTGGGAGATGTGTAAAAATATCATGTCAGGGTGGGAGATGTGCACACATATCTTGTCAGGGTGGGAGATGTGCACAAATATCATGTCAGAGTGGGAGATGTGCACACATATCTTGTCAGGGTGGGAGATGTGTAAAAATATCATGTCAGAGTGGGAGATGTGCACAAATATCATGTCAGGGTGGGAGATGTGCACACATATCTTGTCAGGGTGGGAGATGTGCACAAATATCATGAGAGGGTGGGAGATGTGTAAAAATATCATGTCAGAGTGGGAGATGTGCACAAATATCATGTCAGGGTGGGAGATGTGCACACATATCTTGTCAGGGTGGGAGATGCTAGACGAGATTGCTAAGTAGTAATCCAAAGAAGACTTATAAACCAACAGAACATCGGTGTGGTGACTCGCTACAAGATGACGGATGGTCCTCGGAAGAGTTCTCAACACTAATGGGTTTGTCCTGTGTGCATCTGTCGACATGACAAAAGAGTCTACTTGTATGTTTTCTTAAAATGATATACGGATACTGTCTCAGATGAGTAATGGTAAATGTATCATGGTTGTATAATTAACTTTTTTTTAAAATTAAAAGTCTTTACGTTTTCATAATTAAAGAATATACCATAATCTGTGTTCGTTCCGTTTCTATTTTCATTTCAATGTCCCGTTTTTCCCATACCAATTTTGAGAAAATGTGGTCAGCCTAGCATTGGTGGTATTTCAAGGGAAGATTTTATTTCTATTTAAACTAGCAACAGTGTGACAAGTACTGGCTGGACAGCACAGAGACACATGTTCAGTACGGTGCCATTCAAATCTGGCTGACAGCTCGGACACGACAGGCCCAACTCAACGTCCGTACGTTCAAGATACAAAAGGTTGGTCTCTTCTTTTCCTTCCTGCTTCTTGTCTTACATGATTAAAAGAGAAATACTAAGATCTGTTTATTTCTGGTTAGACTCGTTGTGCTGTGTTGTTTCAATATTTCAAGTATCTAGTGCCTTTTTAGGTAAATAAAAGTTAGTGGAGCTCTCTCACTTCATAAAACAAGAAAATCGTGCTAAACCAAATCTCTAGTCTTGTTACATGTTTCCTTGTTAACAATCATAACATGAGAATCTTGCGGCCACTGAAGTTTTTTAATTATTTATATTTTTTTCTTCTTATCGTTCACAAGTTAAGTGAGCTTAGTTGCGTCATGTCGCTAGTTTACGACACAGCAACGCTATTTGCGACTTTCGGCCCGAACATCCGTTCGTCTTCAACATGGGTAGATTATGCGTAACAATTGTGCCCTGGCAGCGATTATTTTTTGGCCTACTCTTTTTGTTACTTACCTGGCAAGGTCTCTTTAACGTGCCGGAGTGCACACATGACCTCTTGTTTTCCACTGTTTACCGAGAAGACTATATAGACATCGAGCCACACTACGTGGAGAAGGCTAGTCATCGAATCTCACTACCAAGAGCCGGCTAGTCATTGAATCTCGCTACCTAGAGAAGACTAGTCATCGAGTCTCACTACCTAGAGAAGGCTAGACATTGAATCTAACTACCCAGAGAAGGCTTGACTGCGAATCTCACTATCCAGAAAAGGCTAGACATCGAATCTCACTACCCAGAAAAGGCTAGATATCGAATCTCACTACCCAGAAAAGGCTAGACATCGAATCTCACTACCCAGAAAAGGCTAGGCATCGAATTTCACTACCCAGAAAAGGCTAGACATCGAATCTCACTACCCAGACACTAGGGGAGGGTCAATTAACTAACCGCAGTAGTGTTAAAGTAAGATTCTTTTTAAGCAGAGGGTAATGCTGCAAACCGCATTCTGAGCAATCACGCTTTACACACTGACCTCTGACCTAAAGATGAATGTGGCCCAATAAGACCGGAGAAGGACAATAATAACTAGGTACAATGTTAGTACACACAAACGTATTACCGACCTCATTCATCATGTCCCATACCGGTTGGCGTAGGCGATCGTGTCCCTCCACAATCTTCTATCCACAGTGCATCGTATCAGTTCTGTTGTTGACTGTTTCCCATGCCATGACACCAAGCTATCCAGTGTTTTCTCTCTTTGTCGTCCGCGATCTCTCTTTCCTTTTATTTTGCCAGTTGTAATCAAGTATTTCAACTTTCCTCTTCTCATGATGTGCCCGAAAAATGTTGATTGTTTCTTTCTGATGTTTTTAGGAGCTCCCTTTTTGTGTTGGCCTCTTTGAGAATTTTCTCATTGATCTTTTTAGCTGTCCAGGGAACTTTCAACATTCTTCTGAGAAATCACATCTCTGTGGCCTCTAATCGTCTTTTCATTTGTTTGTCTACTATCCATTTCCATAGGTCAGAATTGGTTCTGTATAACACCAATGAACTCTCTTTTTCACTTCTATTGACATAGATTTATTGCATAAGATATTTTTCATTTCTGGAATGCTATTTGGCCTGAGCAATTCTGCTTTTTATTTCTGTGGGGCATCTTCCATCCGATGTTATTATTGTGCCCAAGTATTAGACGCGTTGCACTCGTCTCAGATTTGTCCTGTTTATTTTTATGCGGCATGATGGTGATGATTGTTTCTTTTGATTTAATACCGACCACAATATCCCAAAAATAATGGGTCGAAGGTCTGTAAAAATTATGGTCACTAACACCATATTCCCTATACGCCACTTGACGTGGCGGGGATCTGTACTTTTTTTTTTTGTTTTTTTTTCAAAATTTATCAGGAAGGAGACCAATGGAGAACTTCTTCTTCTTCTTTTCTCTTTCTCACTGGAACCGAAAAGATGTCCTGGTTATATCATTTGTCGTTTTTGCGCTGCTCGAACTTCCATGCATTCTCGAGAAGAACGCCCTTGATCGTGATTGGTAAGGATTCATTCTGATCAGGTGGCCAAACCATTTAAGTTGTTGCTCTATATATTCTTGGCAGGGTTTTGTTTCTACCATTTTTCGTATGGTTTCATTTGTTATTCTAATATCTTCTTGTGTTGTTTGTTACTTTTCTCAAGTATCGCATCTCACATGTATTGATCTTTCTTATTTATGATTTAGAAAGGATCCACGTTTGGAGATAGAGAACTAATAATAGCAATAAAGTATAAATGCCATGAAGAGCGTACGGCACAATACCAAAAAGGCAGTAAAATTAAAACTAATGAGGGCATGTATCTTCTCGATAGCAAAATATGGGTGTGAATAATGGACAATCTTGCAAGAAGCAATGAAGAAAATTGGTTCATTCGAAACAAATTTCTGCATAAAAATCCTTAGGTTACGTTGTATAATGAAACAAAAAAAGGAGTAAAGAAAGTATTAAAAGATGTAAACATTAAAAAGAACTGACGTATAAACAATATCGTATTGAGGAAATTACAATTCTAAGCCATGTCATGGGGCACAGTGGGCTAGAATAAAACAGTAAAAAAGACATGGGGGCGAGACAGTAGCAGACCAAGAAGAAAGTGGTTTCAGGAAATCAAGGAGACCCTGAGCCTGACAACAGAAAAAAAGGGGGGGGGGGGGATTTCGTTCGAGACTGCGATTTCTCCAGACGGATTGTGGTGAGGGGACCGTTCTGTAGGAGATCTGGTTAGAGATTGAGATTCTCCCAGACGGATTGTGGTGAGTGGAACGCTCTGTAGGAGATTTTTGTAGAGACTGAGATTCCTCCAGACGGATTGTGGTGAGTGGAACGTTCTTTAGGAGATCTGGTTAGAGATTGAGATTCCCCCAGACGGATTGTGGTGAGTGGAACGCTCTGTAGGAGATCTGGTTAGATACTGAGATTTCTGCAGACGGATTGTGGTGAGGGGAACATTCTGTAGGAGATCTGGTTAGAGATTTAGATTCTCCCAGACGGATTGTGGTGAGGGGAACGTTCTGTAGGAGATTTTGGTAGAGAATGAGATTCCTCCAGACGGATTGTGGTGAGTGGAACGTTCTGTAGGAGATTTTGGTAGAGAATGAGATTCCTCCAGACGGATTGTGGTGAGTGGAACGTTCTGTAGGAGAACTGGTTAGAGACTGAGATTCCTCTAGACGGATTGTGGTGAATGGAACATTCTGTAGGAGATCTGGTTAGAGACTGAGATTCCTCCAGACGGATTGTGGTGAATGGAACATTCTGTAGGAGATCTGGTTAGAGACTGAGATTCCTCCAGACGGATTGTGGTGAATGGAACATTCTGTAGGAGATCTGGTTAGAGACTGAGATTCCTCCAGACGGATTATGGTGAGTGAAACATTCTGTAGGAGATCTGGTTAGAGACTGAGATTCCTCCAGACGGATTGTGGTGAGTGAAACGTTGTGCAAAGGACATGCGATGTGATGATGATCTTTCTCTATCATTTTCCAATTTTCTGAGTTTGTTCTAGGTCTCACGCCGGTACTTCACAGTACGTGCTCTACTGTGAGATCTTCCTGTATTGTATAAATGAGATCTGGATACTCATGGGTATAGTCAAAGTAAAACGTAAAGATACCCTCCACGCCTTGTAGAGTATATGGCCAATAAAATGTTAATAACCATATTTTTCCAAGACCACTGAAAAGTTTTGGGGGTGATCTGGTCGGTACCACGTCAGGTTGCCTTTACAACCTCCCCCCACCCCCACCCCCCATCGCTAGCATCCATTTTAAGAGGCTGAGTGAACTCAGGAACCGTGTCCAAGTGCGGAGATGATAAGACAAGAACAAACAGCAGCTGTGTGGATTGCGTTGACCTGTCACGTGTCTAAGACTAAACTAAGATGTTATATGTAAGATTAGAGGCCACGGAGATGGGATTTCTCAGAAGAATGTTGAAAGTTCCCTGGACAGCTAAAAAGACCAATGAGGAAGTTCTCAAAGAGGCCAATACAAAAATGCAGCTCCTAAAATACATCAGAAAGAAACAATCAACATTTTTCGGGCACATCATGAGAAGAGGAAAGTTGGAATAATTGGTTACAACTGGCAAAATAAAAGGAAAAAGAGAACGCGGACGACAAAGGGAGAAAATACTGGATAGCTTGGTGTCATGGCATGGAAAACAGTCACCAACAGAACTGATACGATGCACTGTAGATAGAAGATTGTGGATGGACATGATCACCTACGCCAAGCGGTATAGCACATGATGGTGATGATGGTGTTATTTATTTGTGGTTGTTTCACATAAATAACATCGGAATCAAATAAACAATTTGGTTTAAAACAAGTTCATAATTATATGCATATATATTCTCATATGGTGCATGCTGCACATTAAATACATTTCTTTTCTTTTACATTATCAAATTATCACGGGATGATGATTGCTTGTCTATTTCATTTATGTGTGTGCGGTATGTATTAAGTGCTGTGAATGTCCACAGGGGAAGCGCGGGATTCCCCGAAGGGATGTTTACAGCTCCAAGAGGCGTTGATAATGAGTTTATGTAATCAAAGGGGCAATGGGGATTACGTTATGAACCTAGTATAATGAAAGAAAATAATTTTTGCCTCTTGAAAATTGATTGCCTTATCATCATCATCATCATCATCACTATCATCAGCACTATCATCAGCATCATCAAGTGAAATGCCTGCTGGCGCTGGTGATCATGTCTCTCCACAACTTATGATCTCGACAGTTATTTATAATTTCTGTTGTTGACACTTCTGCCAAGCCACTCTCTTAAGCTGTCTGGTATCTTTTCTCTTTGCTTCCCTCTATCTCTTCGTCCCTCAATTTTCCCAGTTGTTACAATATATTCCAGCTGTTCCCTTCTCATTACATGGCCAAACAAAGTTGAGTGTTTCTTCCTAATATTGAAAATTAGCTCTCTTTCTGCTTTGACCTCTTTCAAAACGTTTCCATTACTCTTCTTAGCTGTCCAAGGTATTCTCAACATTCTTCTGTAAAACCACATTTCAACAACCTCTAGTGATTTTCTTGTTAGTTGTCCCATTGTCTATGATTCACATCCATTTGTTAAGACTGGCTCTACATAACATTTAAGAACTCTTTTTCTTTTTTCTATTGTCAAAAATTGATTGCGCAGCTTCTTCTTTATTTTTTGCAAAGCTGCTTTTGCCTGAGCCATTCTGCATCTCACCTCTGTTGTACATCTACCATCTGAGGTTATCAATGTTCCCAGATATTTACATTCATTGACCTGTTTTGATATTGTTCCACTTGTCTTTATTGTGCATTTTACCGGTCCCCCAAACACATTTGACACAAACATTTGATTTAGCCGACCTGTCTTTTATATCTTGTTGTGATGCCTCTACCACGTAACATGACTGCACGCAGTTGTCAGGGCCTTCAAGATTCTTGTGTGTTGTGTTCTTAGTTGTCCATGTTTATGAATCTTTAGACTGTAGGTCTTTGATCTGTTTAGTCTCATCTCATACTCACAACTGCAACATTATATCTTTCTTTATTGTATCCTACATCTTATTTCACTTTGTTTAATTATGGTTATTTATTTTTCTAGTTGGAGTTAGTTGAAGGCCCCGGTATCACAGCAAAGGAATTAAAATCTATAATTTTTTAACCTCTCGTGCCAGTGGAATCGTCCGAGTTAAAAATAATCTAATTGAAGGATCCAAACAATGAGAGACAGCTGCAGATCCCATCATAGCAGATACAGCACACGTCAAAAGACATAATAAGTAGCGGCACCGAGAGTGAGCGCAGCTGAACTGTCCTTCGTCATACGATATTATCATTCATCGTAAGTATTTGGAATATCGAAACACGATCCGGATGAAAAACACAGCTCACGGTGTGCACATAGCACTAAACTCAATAGCTCCAGCAGCAAGCCAAACTTGGAATATGAGGGAACTGCAACAAGGAACATTTTTCAAACAGAGCCTCAACGGTTCCTGTAGCATATCCGCCATATTGACCGGAAGTCCAATTATTTCAGTTTATTTATTCTTGTATTGTACTCAAAGCTGACACATTATACTTTCTGTATTGTAAGGTAAATGTTATTTCAGTTTCTGTATTGTAACGTACATCATATTTCAGTTTCTGTATTGTAACAAACTGCTAGAACAAAAATTCATATAGGAGAAGGTGTATCTTGGTCTACGCCCTATGGGCCGGTTACGGCTCGAAAGGTCAATAGATAGATAGATTGTAACGTACATCTTATTTCAGTTTCTGTATTGTAACGTACATCTTATTTCAGTTTCTGTATTTTAACGTACATCTTATTTCAGTTTCTGTATTGTAACGTACATCTTATTTCAGTTTCTCTATTGTAACGTACATCTTATTTCAGTTTCTGTATTGTAACGTTCATGTTATTTCAGTTTCTATATTGTAACGTACATCTTATTTCAGTTTCTGTATTGTAACGTTCATGTTATTTCAGTTTCTGTATTGTAACGTTCATGTTATTTCAGTTTCTATATTGTAACGTACATCTTATTTCAGTTTCTGTATTGTAACGTTCATGTTATTTCAGTTTCTGTATTGTAACGTTCATGTTATTTCAGTTTCTATATTGTAACGTACATCTTATTTCAGTTTCTGTATTGTAACGTTCATGTTATTTCAGTTTCTGTATTGTAACGTTCATGTTATTTCAGTTTCTATATTGTAACGTACATCTTATTTCAGTTTCTGTATTGTAACGTTCATGTTATTTCAGTTTCTGTATTGTAACGTTCATGTTATTTCAGTTTCTATATTGTAACGTACATGTTATTTCAGTTTCTGTATTGTAACGTTCATGTTATTTCAGTTTCTGTATTGTAACGTTCATGTTATTTCAGTTTCTGTATTGTAACGTTCATGTTATTTCAGTTTCTGTATTGTAACGTTCATGTTATTTCAGTTTCTGTATTGTAACGTTCATGTTATTTCAGTTTCTGTATTGTAACGTTCATGTTATTTCAGTTTCTGTATTGTAACGCCAGGAAGGCAGCAATGAATCACGAGAACTGACACACTATGAGATGATAGGTTATCACGATGAATCTGCGGACCC
The DNA here is from genome assembly GCA_032433765.1 of Megaustenia siamemsis. Taxonomy (NCBI): domain Eukaryota; kingdom Metazoa; phylum Mollusca; class Gastropoda; order Stylommatophora; family Ariophantidae; genus Megaustenia; species Megaustenia siamemsis. Next base: position 57,527,723 of record JAVIAB010000160.1, on the reverse strand, counting down.
TGGCCTTCTACTGGACGTCCGAAGGAGGGTTCGCTCAAAGTGTGGATCTCAGACTGGACCGATTCTAGTTCACTGTCGGTCAGTAAAGTTGTTGTTCTTGTTTCAGCTCATTTTAGCCAAACATTATCAACAATTAAAATTATGATTGAATGGGGGTGCGTTTCGAAAAAAATGAGGAAGATACTATGCAATCCATTTTTGACAATAGAAACAAGATTTCTTAAGATTTCTTAAATGTTATGTAGACCCAGTCTTAACATATGGATGTGAATCATGGACAATAGGACAATAAACAAGAAAATCTCTGGAGTCTGTAGAAATGTGGTTTTACATAAGAATGTTGAGAATATCATGGACAGCTAATAAGAGTAATGAAAACGTTCTGAAAGAGGTCAAAGCAAAAAGAAAGCTACTTTCCAATATTAGGAAGAAACAATCATCATTTTTTGAGGCCACGCAATGAGAAGAGAACAGCTGGAATATATTGTGACAACTGGGAAAATTGAGGGACGAAGAGATAGAGGGAAGCAAATAGAAAAGATACCAGACAGTTTAAGAAAATGGCTTGGTAGAAGGTCAACAACAGAAATGATAAATAACTGTCGAGATCGAACGTTGTGGAGGGACATGATCACCTACGCCAGCAGGCCCGGCACTTGATGATGATGTGGGTGCGATTTAGGCCACCTCGGTAACCTAGTTGGGAAGTCTACTCGACTGGACTATCGACGTTTGGACAACCCGTGCTAGACTGGACTACCGGCGTTTGGACAACCCGTGCTAGACTGGACTACCGGCGTTTGGACAACCCGTGCTAGACTGGACTATCGACGTTTGGACAACCCGTGCTAGACTGGACTATCGACGTTTGGACAACCCGTGCTAGACTGGACTATCGACGTTTGGACAACCCGTGCTAGACTGGACTACCGGCGTTTGGACAACCCGTGCTAGACTGGACTATCGACGTTTGGACAACCCGTGCTAGACTGGACTATCGACGTTTGGACAACCCGTGCTAGACTGGACTATCGACGTTTGGACAACCCGTGCTAGACTGGACTATCGACGTTTGGACAACCCGTGCTAGACTGGACTATCGACGTTTGGACAACCCGTGCTAGACTGGACTATCGACGTTTGGACAACCCGTGCTAGACTGGACTATCGACGTTTGGACAACCCGTGCTAGACTGGACTATCGACGTTTGGACAACCCGTGCTAGACTGGACTATCGACGTTTGGACAACCCGTGCTCGACTGGACTATCGACGTTTGGACAACCCGTGCTCGACTGGACTACCGGCGTTTGGACAACCCGTGCTCGACTGGACTACCGGCGTTTGGACAACCCGTGCTAGACTGGACTACCGGCGTTTGGACAACCCGTGCTAGACTGGACTACCGGCGTTTGGACAACCCGTGCTAGACTGGACTACCGGCGTTTGGACAACCCGTGCTAGACTGGACTATCGACGTTTGGACAACCCGTGCTAGACTGGACTACCGGCGTTTGGACAACCCGTGCTAGACTGGACTATCGGCGTTTGGACAACCCGTGCTCGACTGGACTACCGGCGTTTAAAAAACCCGTGCTCGACTGGACTGCCGGCGTTTGGACAACCCGTACTCGACTGGACTACCGGCGTTTGGAAAACCCGTGCTCGACTGGACTACCGGCGTTTGGACAACCCGTACTCGACTGGACTACCGGCGTTTGGACAACCCGAGCTCGACTGGACTACCGGCGTTTGGACAACCCGTGCTCGACTGGACTACCGGCGTTTGGACAACCTTTCCTCGACTGGATTACCGACGTTTGGACAACCCGTGCTCGACTGGACTACCGGCGTTTGGACAACCTGTCCTCGACTGGACTACCGACGTTTGGACTACCCGTGCTCGACTGGACTATCGACTTTTGGACAACCCGTGCTCGACTGGACTATCGGCGTTTGGACAACCCGAGCTCGACTCCCGCTGGAAGCAGTGTGAATTGTACTAGTGGTTGGAAAAAAAAAACCTGCCATCGATCCAGCCGCTGGCAGAAATGGGTACCAGTGTAGTAATGCATTGGGAGGGTGAGGAATGCCGCCTCGAATCGTGAGTTGCTATGCTTGAAGCGACACTATCCAGAAGTCTCTGAACACTTCTGGAGGGCGGCCGAGCCCATTTGGGTAAAAACTAGTTTCCTAAGACGCCGATTCAAGTCTCGTACTTTACTTGCTGGTCAAAACTGAAAATCTGGAGCTTGTAGCAACCGAAACATTGTCATACTTGAGTATCTTGCAACACCAGAAAGGGAATCAACGAAGGTATTAGCACAAATATAAATACATTCTAAATAGCTTTAGCCAATCAAAACATGTGGAAGATACATTAATTACAACAAAAAACCAAACTAAATATGTTTATGAAAATTGCCTGCTTTCATTGTTTGTATTTGGAGATCGTAACACTAGAGGACAAAAGAGAAGGAATTGTAGCAACAATCATTATCGTTATGGTTAGTCGAAGGTCCCGGTACGTGTTAGACACGTAATGAGGCTACACAGGTTAACCTAGACAATACCCACATGTTAGACACGTAATGAGGCTACACAGGTTAACCTAGACAATACCCTCATGTTAGACACGTAATGAGGCTACACAGGTTAACCTAGACAATACCCACATGTTAGACACGTAATGAGGCTACACAGGTTAACCTAGACAATACCCTCATGTTAGACACGTAATGAGGCTACACAGGTTAACCTAGACAATACCCTCATGTTAGACACGTAATGAGGCTACACAGGTTAACCTAGACAATACCCTCATGTTAGACACGTAATGAGGTTACACAGGTTAACCTAGACAATACCCACATGTTAGACACGTAATGAGGCAACACAGGTTAACTTAGACAATACTCACATGTTAGACACGTAATGAGGCAACACAGATTAACTTAGACAATACCCACATGTTAGACACGTAATGAGGTTACACAGGTTAACCTAGACAATACTCACATGTTAGACACGTAATGAGGCAACACAGGTTAACTTAGACAATACTCACATGTTAGACACGTAATGAGGTTACACAGGTTAACCTAGACAATACCCACATGTTAGACACGTAATGAGGCAACACAGATTAACTTAGACAATACCCACATGTTAGGCACGTAATGAGGCAACACAGATTAACTTAGACAATACCCACATGTTAGGCACGTAATGAGGCAACACAGATTAACCTAGACAATACCCACATGTTAGACACGTAATGAGGCAACACAGATTAACTTAGACAATACCCACATGTTAGGCACGTAATGAGGCTGCACAGGTTAACCTAGACAATGCACTCCTTGATAGACTCGTAACGAAGCTGTAGATCTACTTGAATCAACTGGAAGAACAAAAGCCCGGTCACGCCCCATAACATTTATTGGAGCATTGTGTTAGCGCCCTTGTGATTTACCATAGGTCAGGTTTTGGGATGAGCCAGGGAGCGTTGTGGTTAGCGCTTTAGTCTGCCAACTTAAAGGCTCAGAGTTGAAATGTCATTTGAGCCACATTATCTTCCGACCTAACGACTCTCTGACTCCAGCCATAAATGGATACCGGATTTTTTCTGGGAAAGTAAAACGGTACCGGCGTAATACAAGACTCCACAAATCATGTGCTGAAGGTCTGTAAAATCTATGGTCACTGACACCATATTCCCTATACGCCACTTGGCGTGACGGGGGCTCTTTACTTTTTTTTTTTTACTAACGACTATCTGGGACCTACTCGTTCCTGTAAGTGAGTACCAGAGATATTGTCTGGGAAGGGAAGGCAGGGGACTGACCTCGACTTCTCGTGAAACAGAGACCTAGCACATTGACGTCACTAACACTTCATTACCATACCACAATTGCTAGAGAGAGGAACTATCTTACCTTCTTCTCTTCTACCTTTCAGCTCCCTGTGGAGCATAGGTCTTCAACAAACACTTTCCAAGTCGTTCTGTTTCTTGCCATTCATTTCAGATTATTCCATGTCTTCCAGATAATTTTCATCTTTGCTTCCACCTTTTTTCTCCAAGAATATTTTGGTCTTCCCGTGGGGATTACATAAAAGTTCCTGTCTTTACCTTAATAAAGTCAAGTCAAGTACCCCGTCACGCCAAGTGGCGTATAGGGAATATGGTGTTAGTGACCATAAATTTTACAGACCATCAGCACATAATTTTCGGGGTAATGTGGTCGGTATTACGCCCGCAAGGCTTTACTCTCCCAGAAAAAATCCGGTACCCATTTAAGGCTGGGTGAACCGGAAGCCGTCGGTTGTGTAGAACCCAACCCCTTGTCCTTATTTAGAGACAAAAAATAATAAAAGAATTTGATTCTAGAGGGAAACTTCCGAGGCGGTAATGAGCGAATCAGTTCAGAGGATGAGCTATGTTTACATAACTAGGAAAAAATGACATTTAATCAACAACACACAAAAATATGGACCCAAGCAGGATCGAACCCGTACTCAGTGGCACAGCGACTTGCCACGAAAAGCCAAACGCTAGGAAACACTGCCACTCAGCATAGTGACTCACTTCATGAAAACACCTGCGCGAAAGACATTGCCTATGAAGCTAATTTTTTAGTTAGCTGAGTGGCAGTGTTCCCTAGCGTTTGGCTTATCGTCGCAAAGGCGCTGTGCCACTGAGTACGGAATCGATCCTGCTTGGGTCCATATTTTTTTCTGTTGTTGATTATTTGTAATTTTTTCCGAGTGCTGTAAACATACCTCTTCCTCTGAATTGATTCGCTTGTTCTTCTTTACTTACCCTTGCTTATTGAAAGTAATGTGGTTTGTATTAAACAGCGCCATCATTTTTACACCGAGGAAAAAAAAATGCGCTATTCATTAGTGGCAGGGAACCTGGTTAGGAACCCGTCCCATATCCCGAGTAGACCAGCTCATTAACCGCTGCTCTACCGTGACTCCTATCCTGCTTCAGAATCTGTTATTTCCGTACCATATCTCATCCTTCGTCTCACGTTCTCACTGACACTTGATGGCGTCAGTCACCCATAAATCGATGGTTATAAATAGATGAACGTCTAGTCTGTCGGGTTTCATACTACTTGACCCACAAGACACAACACTTGTAGGGGCCCCAGACTTCTCACGTTCGGTCTGGGTCTTTGTGGCTCGAAATGAACACGTGCCGTCTGGGATAGCTAGGGCATTAAGTGAGAACACTTGGAAGAAATCATGATACCTTATCAGGACAGAAGTATCGTGATCAATTAATATTTATTTCATTTATAGATTGAAACTTCCGGTTGCAGATGACCAATCAACGAAAGCATAGAGAAGCCTTTAAATCACCAGGGGAAGTTATACTGTGACTGTGTTATATGATAAGTCAAGTAAAAAGTCCCGTCACGTCACGTGGCGTGTAGGGAATATGGTGTTAGTGATCATTATTTTTATAGACCTTCGGCACTTGATTTTTGGGGTAATGTGGTCGGTATTACGCCCCAGCTGCATCATCATCAAGTACCGGGCCTGCTGGCGTAGGTGATCATGTCTCTCCACAACTTTCGATCTCGACAGCTATTTATCATTTCTGTTGTTGACCATCTGCCAAGCCATTCTTTTAAATTGTCTTATATTTTTTTCTCTTTGCTTCCCTCTATCTCTTCGTCCCTCAATTTTTCGAGTTGTTACAATATATTCCAGTTGTTCCCTTCTCATTACATGGCCAAAAAATGATGACTGTTTCTATCTAATATTGGAAATTAGCTCTCTTTTTGCTTTGGCCTCTTTCAGAACATTTTCATTACTCTTCTTAGCTGTCCATGGTATTCTCAACATTCTTCTGTAAAACCACATTTCTACATACTCCAGTGATTTTCTTGTCTGTTGTCCTATTGTCCATAATTCACATCCATATGTTAAGACTGGCTCTACATAACATTTTTGAACTCTTTTTCTAGTTTCTATTTTCAAAAATGGATTGCATGGTATCTTCCTCATTTTCTGGAAAGCTGCTTTTGCCTGAGTCATTCAGCATCTCACCTCGACTGCCTGAGCCCAACGATACTTGATGCACATGCGTGAAAGACATCGCCAGTGATATCTATCATTTTAGAAGGCGATTTTTTTTTGAGGGGGCCTCGGTAGCCTAGTACGGAAAACCACCCGACTGGACTACCGACGTTCGGACAACCCGTGTTCAATTTTCGCTGCTAGCAGTGTGAATTGTACTCGTTGTTGGAAAAAAAAAATACCCCCACGGTCGACGCAGCCGTTGGAAGAAATTTGTACCAGGGTATTACCCTGGGAAGGTGAGGAATGTCGCCTCGCATCTGAGTTTCTATTCTTGAATTGACACTATCCAGAAATCTCCGAACTCTTCTGGATAGGCGGCCGAGCACATATGGGCGGAAATTCGCGCGCTAAGACGCCGGTTCAAGTCTCGTACGTTACCTTTACTTTACCTTTATCTATCTTTTTAGTTAGCTGAGCTGGCCGTGCGCTCTATCTTTCACACAGGCAACCGTGTTTTCAGATATCCCTCACCATACCAGCAACCATGTTCTCATAAGTTCTTCGCCATACAGACAACCATGTTCTCATAAGTTCTTCGCCATACTGACAACCATGTTCTCATAAGTTCTTCGCCATACTGACAACCATGTTCTCATAAGTTCTTCGCCATACTGACAACCATGTTCTCATAAGTTCTTCGCCATACAGACAACCATGTTCTCATAAGTTCTTCGCCATACTGACAACCATGTTCTCATAAGTTCTTCGCCATACTGACAACCATGTTCTCATAAGTTCTTCGCCATACAGACAACCATGTTCTCATAAGTTCTTCGCTATACTGACAACCATGTTCTCATAAGTTCTTCGCCATACAGACAACCATGTTCTCATATGTTCTTCGCCATACAGACAACCATGTTCTCATAAGTTCTTCGCCATACAGACAACCATGTTCTCATAAGTTCTTCGCCATACTGACAACCATGTTCTCATAAGTTCCTCGCCATACAGACAACCATGTTCTCATAAGTTCTTCGCCATACAGACAACCATGTTCTCATGAGTTCCTCTCCATACAGACAACCATGTTCTCATGAGTCCCTCTCCATACAGACAACCATGTTCTCAGACATATTTCGGCATACAAGTAATCATGCTCTCACATATTCCTCGCCATACAGGCAGATATTCTCCTGAGGTAATATAATTTTTTGTCGACGAAAGTGTTGACCTTTTTTTCTGTAGGTTTTTCCCCCTATAAATTTAGCCGGAGCAGCAGCTGTTTATTAATGCATTCATGAAACAAACAATTACTGTTTGTTTGTGCAGAATAAAACGATGAAAATGACAGAACAAAATCACTAACGTAGAATTATGGGAAAGTACCACATTAAATGGGAGACGCGATAGCTCAGTTGTTAGTGAACTTGATTGCAAAGGACAAGAGGTACAGTTCGATCCCAACCGACGGCGTCCGGGTTCACCCAGCCTTAAATGGGTACCGGATTTTTTTCTACGAAACTAAAGCGGCACTGGCGCAATACCTACCACATTACCCCAAAAATCATGTGCCGAAGATGTGTAACAAATGTATGGTCACTAACACCACATTCCATATACGCCACTTGGCGTGACGTGGGCTGTTTACTTTTTTTTTTTACTCTTTACCACATTAAATTCAAGTTGACAGAGAGATACAACGAAGACGATGACGCTGGATAGGACATACACTGTTGCAGCCAAATAAAGGTTTTACACGACAGGCCCTTTTTCTAGAATTCCTAGGAAAAGAGACCAAAACATACTTGGATAAGACAGATAGAAGCAGAGATAATGAAAATGGGGGAAGACATAGAATGAACTTAATTAAAAGAATGGCAGGAAACAGGCCAAAACATACTTGGAGAAGACAGATAGAAGCAGAGATAATGAAGATGGGGGAAGGCATAGAATTAACTTAAAGGAATGGCAAGAAACAGGCCAAAACATACTTGGAGAAGACATATAGAAGCAGAGATAATGAAGATGGGGAAGGCATAGAATTAACTTAGAGGAATGGCAAGAAACAGAACGGCATAGTAGGTGTTTGTTGAAGACCTGTGCTCTGCAGGGAACGGAAAGGAAGATGACGAAGAAGCGACCGTTTATTGGTCCAAACTTGTTCCATTTCCAACTGCCAATGGTTCTTTAACGTGTGTAAAGTGCACACAGGATCTCCTGTATTTTAGTTGCTGTTATCAGAGGGGGTAGACATCGGTACCACACCCCTGAGACGGGCAGTGGAAAGCCTCGAATGAGCCACTGATTCTAAGTAACAATTTCCTGAGACCGTGGTTAGATTCAAACCTTAACCTTCTTGTTTTTAGCGTCTGATCTCTAGACCACAGAGCAGACTTTGAAAATAGTACGTTGTGACGTCAGAGAAAACTTTCATACACACACAAACAGATAGTTTCTACCGTCTGCGATTGCAAAGCATTCAATCGGGTCCCCTTTTACATATATATGAGAATGCCTTTACTTATACATTACATTACCTTTACTTATATGCTACAATAACTTTATATATACATTACATTACCTTTACTTATAAGTTACATTGCCTTTACTTATACATTACATTACCTTTACTTATAAGTTACATTGCATTTACCTATACATTACATTACCTTTACTTATATGTTACATTGCATTTATATATACATTACATTACTTTTACTTAAATGTTACATTGCCTTTATACTGTATATACACTACATTATCATTACTTATAAGTTACATTGCATTTATTTATACATTACATTCATCACCATGTGCCATACCGGTTGGCGTAGGTGATCATGTCCTTCCACAATCTTCTATCTACAGTGCATCGTATCAGTTCTGTTGTTGACTGTTTTCCATGCCATGACACCAAGCTATCCAGTATTTTCTCTCTTTGTCGTCCGCGATCTCTCTTTCCTTTTATTTTGCCAGTTGTAACCAAGTATTCCAACTTTCCTCTTCTCATGATGTGCCCGAAAAATGTTGATTGCTTCTTTCTGATGTTTTCTAAGAGCTCCCTTTTTGTGTTGGCCTCTTTGAGAATTTACTCATTGGTCTTTTTATCTGTCCAGGGAACTTTCAACATTCTTCTGAGAAATGCCATCTCTGTGGCCTCTAATCGTCTTTTCATTTGTTTGTCTACTGTCCATGATCCGCTTCCATAGGTCAGAATTGGTTCTATGTAGCACCGATTAACTCACTTTCTCATTTTTATTGACATAGATTTGTTGCATAAGATATTTTTTTCATTTTCTGAAATGCTATTTTGGCCTGAGCTATTCTACTTTTTATTTCTGTGGTGCATCTCCCATCTGATGTTATTATTGTGCCCAAGTATTTGAAACGTTGCACTTGTTTCAGATTTGTCTCGTTTATTTTTATGCTGCATGATAGTGGTGATTGTTTCTTCGATATAACCATTACTTCTGTTTTCTTACTATTCAGACTGAGACATTTCTTGTTGCTTTCTTCTACTATTATATATATCATTTCTTGTAGTTCATTCTCTGTCTCTGCTATTAAGACTGTGTCATCCGCATATCGTAAATTATTTATGTTGTGACCGTAGACTTCAATTCCTTTTTTGTCTACTATTGATCTCCTAATATATTCGCTGTAAAGTTAAAACAAATCCGGTGACAGAACACAGCCTTGTCTGACTCCTTGTTTTATATATTAGAATTGTCCTGTTTGGTTGTTAATTCGTATAGCTGCTGTTTGTTGCCAGTACATGTTTTCTATGATTCGCAAATCCCTGCCATCAATGTTTAATGTCTCCAGCATATTTATTATTTCCACATGCTTTACTTTGTCAAATGCTTTCGTGTAGTCTATAAAGCACATATATAGATTTTTCTTTACCTCTATAGATCTTTCTATCAATGTTCTTAAGATGAATATTGCATTATTGGTGTCCTTTCCTTCCATAAATCCACATTGTTCCTCACTTATTTCTGGTTTTATTTTGTTCCTTACACGTCTCATGATTATTCTTAGTAATATTTTCGTCATATGGCTCATGAGACTAATAGTGCGATAGTCTTCACAATCAGTGGCTCCTGACTTCTTCGGTATAGCTACAAAGATAGATTTTAGTACATCTTCGGGTATGTGTCCAGTGTTATATATGTCATTGAGTAATTTTGTTATGACTTGTACTCCCAGCTCTCCTAATGCATTTATCTCTTCGATTGTTATATTGTCGGGACCTGGAGCTTGCCTCTTTTCATGTGTTGATTTGCGTCCTCCACTTCACTCTGTATTATTGGTGGTCCTGTGTCTTCATTTGAATTGTTTAATTCTGGTCTTTCATTATCATATAGGTGACTGATATATTCTGCCCATCTTTCTATTGTCTTCTCCTGTCACATTATTATATTTCCTTCCTTTGATTTCACACATCCTTAAACTTTGACTTCTTTTCTTCCTGCTCATTCAATTAACTGATTGTGCATAAATTTTGAGTCTTTCTTTTGTTTTTTTTCCATTTCTTCACATTTCTGTTTTAACCATCCTTCCTTTGCTTCACTGCCCTTGTTTTGGATCTCTTTGTGCAATATTTTGTATGTCCGTTCTTCTTTATACATTACATTACCTTTACTTATAAGTTACGTTGCATTTGTTTATACATTACATTGACATGAAGCATTTCCAACATTCGTAATTTCTGAATTGGTCGATGCAGAAGTGGCTAGGGGCCCTTCAAGAATGGCAAAGTTAATGAACAAATCGAAGGTTTGTCAGTCAATATCAAAGTGGAGTCGCTGGAACCAGTTTTCATGTCCAATTGCTCTCCTCTTTGTATGAAGGAAATAACATAGAAACAGTAACGTTACTGAGGCTGTTTAGATTTCAGTGGGGCAGAAACATTGTCTAACAGTTACTTTACGTTTGATTGTTGATTCAGTCATTATATGAATAGCCTTTAACTGCGCCTATAGGTTTGAATTATCTAACGAGAAATGTAAACTGCTTCTAGAGTACTACATTAAAAAAAATGTAAAGTACCGCCGTCACGCCAAGTTGCGTATAGGGAATATGGTGTTAGTGACCATATATTTTACAGACCTTCGGTACATGATTTTTGGGGTAATGTGGTCGGTATTACGCCCGTGCCGTTTCACTTTCCCTGAAAAAATATGGTACCCATTAAAGGCTGGGTAAACCCGGAAGCCGTCGGTTGGGATCGAACCCTACCTCTTGTGCTTTCTAGTCCAGTTCACTAACCACTGAGCTATCGCGGCTCGAGTACTACATTAGTACATAAACAATTTATAAGAAATTGCGTGATTAAAATCAGGAGAGATAGAGTTAACACTGAAATTACGAGAAAACAAAATTGTAACGAAACAAAATAAAAACTGTAATTGATTACACGAGTATTAAACTTCACAGAATACTTTTTAAATCGGATATCTGTGAGAATGAAGTCCAGCAATTTCTCACAACAGGAATATACAGTATGACAACATTAGGCTACAGAGCAAACAGGACGACGCGGGGAAAAAAATAGATACCCTGAATGAAAGAAGTTACTAACTAAAGTCGAGGTGACAGCAATTCAAATTAAACAACTAAATTGTCTCTCTTATCTACAACAGCCAAAGGCATGAGCAATGGCGATAATAGAAAACTGTACAGCTAAGTTGACAGTACAGCTTATTGGACAGTACAGCTTATTGGACAGTGCAGCTTATTGGACAGTGCAGCTTATTGGACAGTGCAGCTTATTGGACAGTGCAGCTTATTGGACAGTGCAGCTTATTGGACAGTACAGCTTATTGGACAGTGCAGCTTATTGGACAGTGCAGCTTATTGGACAGTGCAGCTTATTGGACAGTACAGCTTATTGGACAGTGCAGCTTATTGGACAGTACAGCTTATTGGACAGTGCAGCTTATTGGACAGTACAGCTTATTGGACAGTGCAGCTTATTGGACAGTACAGCTTATTGGACAGTGCAGCTTATTGGACAGTGCAGCTTATTGGACAGTACAGCTTATTGGACAGTGCAGCTTATTGGACAATACAGCTTATTGGACAGTACAGCTTATTGGACAGTACAGCTTATTGGACAGTGCAGGTTGAAAGATCACACAGTCGGTGATATGGAAACATTACTGCACGCACACCAACACACGCACACACACAGACACACGCACGCGCGCCTGCCCACCCACACACACACAGACACACACACGCGCTCCTGCACACGCACGCGCACACACACTTCTTGTTACCAAGTAGATGCCATAGAAGTTTAAAGAGAAAACTCTTTTGTCTCTATCTTCTTATAATTCAGAACATGGAAGATATATTTCTAATACCGGTCCCATGATAGACAAGGTGCCAACAGTGTGCGATGACCCTGTGCTAAGGACCTTGTTGCTTAAAACTGTTTCAGTACGGAAGGTTTTTTTTTTTTTTATCAATTTAGCGGTAAAGATTTCAGAGACAAAATATTTCATAGTTTTAAATATTAATCTACATATTATATATGATTTTTTTAGATAATTAAACAAGGAATTAGATTTCACCAATACCAAGATGATACAAGACGTAAAAAGATATGGTTTGATGGTGGTTTAAACTAATCAAACTGAAAGTGACGCACAGTGCGGCGAAACGTACGGAAAGAGTTACAAGAAACTTAAAGCAGAAGAAGCAGCTCCAACTTGTCCCTTCTCATCACGTGACTTAAACAATGATTGTTCCCTCCTGATCTGCGCAATAAACTTTCATTGACCTTTGACCTCCCTCTTAAAGCCCTCATTACGATCTATCTGCCTGTCCGACCTCCTCAATGTTCTGCCATATTGTGGTGGATCGTCCCAACCATGTTCTTGTCCCTTGTCCAGTTTGGCAGGATTCACCTTTACATATCAAGACTGACGTCACATAATGACAGACGGAGGTTTTTTCTCGTGATGATGATAATAATAATGATGATAATGATAGCGGGGATGATAATGACAATGATGACATGGATGATGATAATGATAGCGGTGGTGATAATGGCAATGATGACATGGATGATAATAATGATAGCGATGATGATAATGGCAATGATGACATGGATGATAATAATGATAGCGATGATGATAATGGAAATTATGACATGGATGATAATAATGATAGCGATGATGATAATGTCAATGATGACATGGATGATAATAATGATAGCGGTGTTGATAATGGCAATGATGACATGGATCAATTCGCCTTATATCTTTTGGCGTGTGCTGAGACTGCTACGATGGGGACTACAGTTGCCTTTCTTTGTTTGGAAGATGTGTTAGTAATTCTGATGATTCCACTGGCACGGGCGGTTGAGCAATTATGGATTTTAATTCGTTTGCAGTGATACCGAGGCCTTCCATAACCAATAACCAATAACCGATGACATGGATGATAATAATGATAGTGGTGGTGATAATGATAGCGATGATGATAATAAAAATAAATGTAATAGTACAAGACTTGAACCGGCGTCTTAGCACGCGAGTTGTCACCCATATTTGCTCGACCACTTATCCTGAAGTGTTCGTAGGCTTCTGTATAATGTCTCTTCAAGCATCATAACTCACAATGTGAGAAGGCATTCCTCACCTTCCCAGAGTACTACCCTGGTACCCATTTCTGCAAGCGGCTGGGTCGACCGCGGGATTTTTTTTTTCCAACCACGAGTACAACTCACATTGCTTCCAGCGGGAATCGAACACGGGTTGTCCAAAAGTCGGTAGCCCAGTCGGGTTGTTTTCCCAACTAGGCTGCCGAGGCCCCCCAATATATTGATAATGTTAAAAATGATAAAAATGATGATAATGATAGTAGCCTCCAAAAGTCGTAGATGACTATGGATTTTGCAGCGCCCCTAGGAAATGTTATTTTTTTTCTTTTCTTTCGTCGTGTATTCTTTTTTTCTACGAATCTGTCCGCTTTTTACTTGACCAGATGGACAGAACAACAGCTAGCCGCTGCTTCCGATGTTGTGTTGAAATCCAAGTGGTAAGGGTGTGGTGTCTTCTCCAGGGCGAGAGTTTGGGCAAAAGAAACGTGCGAGACAAGCTGTTGTCATGCTACATGCCAATCATAATATCGATGATGATGCTAATGATAGCGATGATGATGCTAATGATAGCGATGATGATAATGATAGTAACGATTATAGCGATAATGGTGGTACTGATAATGATGGTAGCTATAATGATGGTAATGATAGTTATGGTGATAAAAATAATGATGGTAATGATAGTGATGATGATAAAAATAATGATGGTAATGATATTTATGGTGATAAAAATAATGATGGTAATGATAGTGATGATGATAAAAATAATGATGGTAATTATATTTATGGTGATAAAAATAATGATGGTAATGATAGTTATGGTGATAAAAATGATGATGGTAATGATAGTGATGATGATAGTGATGATGATGATGATAGCGATGATGGTGGTAATGATAATTAATATGATGGTAATGCTAATGATGGCGATAGCGATAATGATAGCGATAGTGATGGTACTGATAATGATGGTGATAGCGATAATGATGGTAATTACATGATAATGATATCAGTGATGAGGGCAACGGTTATGATGTCGATAATGATGTTAATGATAACGATGATGAGGGTAATGATAATGATTGTGATAGCGTTAATGATAGTAATGTTTAATTGGTTATGGAAGGCCCAGGTATCACTGCAAACGAATTAAAATCCATAATTGCTCAACCGCCCGTGCCAGCGTAATCATCCGAATTAATATCTCATCTCCGAAACAAAGAAAGGTAACTGTAGTCCCCATCGTAGCAGTCTCAGCACACGCCAAAAGACATAAGGCGAAACCGCACAGAAAGTGAACTTTATAGTGATATGATTATAGGTAATTATTATGATGATGATAGCGATAATAATCTCTTACAGATGTGGAGGTGGCCGAACAGCCGTGTTTGTGGCCGCAGATTTATGTCTCCAACAGCTTCAGTCAGAGGACAGAGTGGATGTATACAGCACCGTCCTGCACCTCCGCAGGTTTAGAAAGAACATGGTGCGCTCTCTTGTGAGTTGAAAGGTTAAACTTTCAGTTTTCTACTTCTTCTTCTTCTATCTTTCCTCAATTGCCGTTGGCGTCGAGGGGAGATACAATCTGCAATTCTTTGCTCTTCTGTTGGTCTCTTCTGGTGTTATTCCTCCTAGTGACTCTAGTATTCCCTTTATCCATCTCTTTCTCGGTCTTCATCTTAATCTGGCGTTTTCGTAGCGTTTGTATATGGCTCTTTGAGTCATTGTTAGTTCTTTTTGTCTTGTTATGTGGCAGAACCAATTTATCTGTTGTTTCTTTATGTATTCGATGACTGGTTCAATTTCGAGTTTCTTCCTCATGTCGGTGTTTCTTACTCTGTCCCTTAAGGCGTTTCCTGTCATTCTTCTGACACATTTCAGTTTTGTTAATTTGAATATTTATCAGACTTCTTTATTCCTACAACATACACATTTCATTAGTTTTATTCTGACTTAGAGAAATCTTTTTCCCTTAATGTAAATTTCCCATTGAAACATATAATTTAGACAAAATGCCATGTAGATAAATAATTATTACATAGATCCTTCATCTGTGCTTCGTTTGGAAGTGATGTTGAGTGATTCACTTCGATGTCATACTTTACCAAGAAACAGTGAGTCAAATACCTATTTAGTCCTTCTCCCACTAATATAACATTTAATTGTTCTTCCATCAATAAAATTTTAATTTTTCTCCCACTAATGTAATATCTAATCCTTTTCCCATCAATATAACATTGAATCCTTCTACCATCAATATAACATTGAATCCTACTACCATCAATATAACATTGAATCCTACTACCATCAATATAACATTGAATCCTTCTATCATCAATATAACATTGAACACTTCTCCCATCAATATAACAGTGAATCCTTCTACCATCAATATAACATTGACTCCTTCTACCATCAATATAATATAACATTGAACCCTTCTCCCATCAATATAACATTGAATCCTTCTATCATCAATATAACATTGAACCCTTCTCCCATCAATATAACATTGAATCCTTCTACCATCAATATAACATTGAATCCTTCTATCATCAATATAACATTGAACCCTTCTCCCATCAATATAACATTGAATCCTTCTACCATCAATATAACATTGAATCCTTCTACCATCAATATAACATTGAACCCTTCTCCCATCAATATAACATTGAATCCTTCTACCATCAATATAACATTGAATCCTTCTATCATCAATATAACATTGAACCCTTCTCCCATCAATATAACATTGAATCCTTCTACCATCAATATAACATTGAATCCTTCTACCATCAATATAACATTGAACCCTTCTCCCATCAATATAACATTGAATCCTTCTACCATCAATATAACATTGAATCCTTCTACCGTCAATATAACATTGAACCCTTCTCCCATCAATATAACATTGAACCCTTCTCCCATCAATACAACATTGAACCCTTCTACCATCAATATAACAGTGAATCCTTCTACCATCAATATAACAGTGAATACTCCCATCAGAATAATGTTGAATGAATTCATCTGTATGAAACATTATGTACTGTGTCTCACTCGTTCTCAAACCTGATTTCATTGTGTGACCCACTAATGATGATATTGCAAAGAAATTTGAAGTGGACTTACATCATTTTGTAAATCAACGTTAGGACACTTTCAAATATGCTGGAAGTGGCCACAATTTTTGTTGAAACAGGAAAATAATTATTGATAAAATGATGGGTTAGGTAGCGACTGAGGCATACTTTAGCTCTCACATCTGTAGGATTTGTCATTCTCTCCTCAATATATTATAACTTCATTTGTTTCTTATCAGTGTATTATAATATCGTCTTTATATTGTCAAAACATTACAATTTAAGATTTCTCTTATCAATATATTATAATTTCAGCTTTCTCGTATCAATATATAATAATTTCAGCTTTCTATTAACAATATATTATAATTTCACCTTTCTATTATCAATATATTATAATTTCACCTTTCTCTTATCAATATATTATAATTTCAGCTTTCTATTATCAATATATTATAATTGCATCTTTCTATAATCAATATATTATAATTCTATCTTTCTATTATAATTTCATCTTTCTATTATCAATATATTATAATTTCATCTTTCTATTATAAATATATTATAATTTCATCTTTCTATTATTAATATACAGTCTTAATCGCTAAGAATGAAAATGAGTTACAAGAAATGTTGGACATTATAGTGAAAGAAAGCAAAAATATAGAAGTCAGCCTTAATAGCAAAAAGACAGAGGTAATTGTAACAACAAAGAAAAAGACATCACCTCAGTGCAAAATAAAGACAAGTGGAACAATATTAAAACAGGTAAATGAATTTAAATATTTGGGAACTTTATTAACCTCAAACGGAAGATGTACAAAAGAGGTGAGATGCAGAATGGCTCAGGCAAAAGCAGCTTTCCAAAAAATGAGGAAGATACTATGCAATCCATTTTTAACAATAGAAACGAGAAAAAGAGTTCTTAAATGTTATGCAGAGCTAGTCTTAACATATTGATGCGAATCATGGACAATAGGACAACAGACAAGAAAATCGCTGGAGTCTGTAGAAATGTGGTTTTACAGAAGAATGTTGAGAATACCATGGACAGCTAAGAAGAGTAATGAAGATGTTCTGAGAAAGGTCAACGCAAAAAGAGAGCTAATTTTCAATATTAGGAAGAGTACTTCATCATTTTTTGGCCATGTAATGAGAAGAGAACAACTGGAATATATTGTAACAACTGGAAAAATTGAGGGACAAAGAGATAGCGGGAAGCAAAGAGCAAAAAGTACCAGACCTCTTAAGAGAATGGCTTGGCAGAAGGTCAACAACAGAAATGATAAATAGCTGCCGAGATCGAAAGTTGTGGAGAGACATGATCACCTACGCCAGTAGGCCAGGTACTTGATCATGATGATCATTATCAATATATTATAATTGCAGGTTTCTATTATCAATATATTATAATTGCAAGTTTCTATTATCAATATAGTATAATTGCATCTGTCTATTATAAATATACTATTATTGTATCTCTTATCTATCTAATTTATCAATTCTACACTAACCAGCCTTTGACGGCCATTTTGCCATCCTTCATTCAGAACCAGTATGTTCAAATATACATGACAGTGGCGTTACACATTCAGTGTGGACTGACTGTTTATTCCGTGTGCACACTTCCCCAAGTCTTCCAACATCACTACTCTCGTGCAGCCGACACTAAACATCAGAAACTAGATAAGGAGTTTCAGGTGAGAGTAGTTTGTCAATAACTCGTTGGTATCTCTATTTGGTGAGCGGTATTGCCTTTGTACTCAACATACATTACATGTTTAATTCCTTCCTTCTTTCGTGCTGCGAGCAGTGGCGTAACGTCTGTTGTCAGCGCTCCGTGACAAGGCAAATATTGCACTCCCTAGTCTGTTTTTTTTTTACATTTTATTCTTTCTACTTCCTTTTATTTTATTTACAATTAATCGCCCCTAAGAATGTTTCTGAGAGTTGTAGGGTGACATGATTACCTAGCCAGCAGGCATGGCACTGGATGATGTTGATGATGATGAATGTGATGAAGCATGTTGCGTCAGGATCAACGGCCCTTAACTCTCCCCAACTCCACGATACGCCACAACCTGCAGACGTCCTTACATGAAAGCAAACAGTAACAATTATGTTAGTAACTTTTAAGTCACTAAACTTTCTACGAGCCTGTTTCATAATTAATGTTCGTGAAAGGGTAAAAAAAAGAGAGAAGAATATTGCACCTCATCCACATGGTAGATGTTACAGCAGATGTATGAAACGAAGAGATGACTCACTGACTTGTCTCTTTGTCCACAGACGCTGTGTTCGATAGTGCCGAGGTTGAGCATAGGGGATTGTGCTAGTGGTCACCGGGTGGAGAACCGCTGCAAGAACAGGGACATTATGATATTGCCACGTAAGTTTGTTCTTTGGTGACGTTTTCTTGTTTCACTTCGAGACTTCCACAATTAACATGATTTTAGATCAAACAAGTTCAAGAACTGAGGCAGCACTTGAGAGATACAAGCGTTTATTTCTTCTTCTGCGATCATGGCTCATTCAGACAAAGACCCCGGACTCTCTTATGAAAGCAGCTGTCCCTTTAAGTGGTTCAGTTGCCCCGTATAGTTTCTCTTCCAGGAAGGTGGACGTGGACCACATTGTCCTTCTCAGGTCTGTGTACTGGGGGAAATCCTGTAGAACGTGTTTAGTTGTCATGTTATTCAGGGTACAGTGGCATTGGCTGGTAGTTCCTATTTTGAGTTTGGTGAACATGTGGTTTCTCATTCTGTTGTGGCCAGTGCGTAGGTGAAGTATGATGGCTTGATCCCTCCTTGATAGTTGGAGGTATTCATCCCTCTCGTTATACTTTGGGTGTTCTTGTTTCTATATGTCATGATACTGGCCTTTGATGATGGATTTGGCTTCATCGTAGCTGAAAGCTTAAAATAACAACATGCGAAATTAAATGTATGAAAATGGTGTAAAATAAAGCTAGAAATCGTGCAACTGTGGACAGCAATGAAACTGATTCCATGAATAGAATAACATGAAACTGGACGAGATAAGATGACACCTTGAGAAAAATGGTAAAAACATGGTTTGTGTAACACCAATCATTGACTATAATGAGCAACAAAGAATCACATCTTTTGGGCATCTGACTAATGAAATCCAGCCAGCCTGCAGCTCGAGCATATTACATGGAAATATCAGTTTATGCAGCAAAAGGTAAATCAGCAAGTTCCGGACAAGTCGCATCAAATAGACGTTAAGTAAATTCACAGTGACAACACTCTGCTACACAATTAGCGAAGTTTCACATTTCTCATATCCGCGATACAACACGCTATAAGCTGTAAGATTTACAAGAGAAGGCATAGCATATGGGAGCCGTGATAGCTCAGTGGTTAGTGAACTGGATTTTACAAAGGGTAAGAGGTAGGGTTCGATCCCAACCGACGGGCTCCGGGTTCACCCAGCCTTAAATGGGTACCGGATTTTTTCTGGGAAACTAAAGCGGCACGGGCGTAATACCGACCACATTACCCCAAAAATCATGTGTTGAAGGTCTGTAAAATATATGGTCACTAACACCATATGTAAAAGTGGATTTACACGCCAAATAGAGTCGGAATTAGTGCAAGGCAGTGAGAGAAATGTGACGTTGCATGGGATGACGTGGGTTGTTCAGGAGTTGGTTAGTTTGAGTTGGGCAGTTGAGGTAGTTGGATGTAAGAGATCGAGCTGGGCAGTTGGTTTCATCTCAGATGGTTTGTTCCATCTCATTGTGACGGGCCTCGTATCCTGAAACCTGAATGCAAGGAAGGATATTCTGTGTGTCCGAGAGATCAACGAAAAAATGATGGAGAGCTCTATGTGAATATTTGGAAGCATAAAGAGTTTAATTGTATAATTTGGCCTAGCATAAGGTCGCCTGGCAGTAAGACCTTCATCTCTGGATATCGTGTGGCTGTCATTCGAAAGACTTGCCCGCGTCTACCTACCATTATTAATGTTGTTTAACTAATGCAACCAATGTTGTTGAAGTGAACTAATGCGGTGTGATGTACAACATCGTGACAAAGACTTACAAAGACAAACCGATGAAACTGTCTAATGTGTTTTGTTTGATATAAATATTGAAGATACCCCAGCAGGTAAAGTTGGGTTTCATTTTTTAAGACGATGTGGTTCCACTGATTGCTGCAAATTTCAGGACTCTCAAGACTCATGAAGAAGACTTACAAGAACAGGTTGTTCAAGAAATCCCCAGAGTGCTGATTGTACGAGGAACCTCCAGAGTACAGATTGTACGAGGAACTTCCAGAGTACAGATTGTACGAGGAACCTCCAGAGTACAGATTGTACGAGGAACCTCCAGAGTACAGATTGTACGAGGAACCTCCAGAGTACAGATTGTACGAGGAACCTCCAGAGTACAGATTGTACGAGGAACCTCCAGAGTACAGATTGTACGAGGAACCTAAAGAGTACAGATTGTTCGAGGAACCTACCGTCTAAAGTGCTAGACATAAGAATCAAAAGCTATTGCACAAAAATATCTGCATTTTGGTCACAGTTGGCCGCAGTTGATAAAAAGAAAAAAAAATGTGTATACATATTCCCTACACGCCATTTGGCGTGATGGGGGCTCTTTACTTTACTTTTTACTTACATAGCATCTTTTACTATGTGATTATTTCATACAGAAAAAGAGCTACAGACATATTATCATATTAATATAAAGACAGTAGAAATCAGAAGTTTCAACTCTCGTGTATGTATCATCATCATCATCACCATCATCATTATCATCAAGTACCATGCCTTCTGGCGTAGGTGATCATGTCTCTCTACAACTTTCGATCTCGACAGTTATTTATCCTTTCAGTTGTTGACTTTCTGTCAAGCCATTCTCTTAAGCTGTCTGGTATTTTTTCTCGTTGCTTCCCTCTATCTCTTCGTCCCTCAATTTTTCCAGTTGGTACAATATATTCCAGCTGTTCTCTTCTCATTACATGGTCAAAAAAATGATGATTGTTTCTTCCTAATATTGAAAATTAGCTCTCTTTTTGTTTTGACCTCTTTCAGAACATTTTCATTACTCTTCTTAGCTGTCCATGGTATTCTCAACATTCTTCACATTTCTACAGTCTCCAGTAATTTTCTTGTCTGTTGTCCTATTGTCCATGATTCAAATTCATATGTTAAGACTGACTCTATAAAACATTTAAGAACTCTTTTTCTTGTTCCCATTTTCAAAAATGGCTTGCACAGTATCTTCCTCATTTTGTTTTAAAGCTTCTTTATCCCTAGCTATTCAGCATGTCACCTCTTTTGTACATCTACCATCTGAGGTTAACATCGTGTAAGTATATTCGTGCAGGTTAACATCGTGTAAGTATATTCGTGCAGGTTAACATCGTGTAAGTATATTCGTGCAGGTTAACATCGTGTAAGTATATTCGTGCAGGTTAACATCGTGTAAGTATACTCGTGCAGGTTAACATCGTGTAAGTATACCCGTGCAGGTTAACATCGTGTAAGTATACTCGTGCAGGTTAACATCGTGCAAGTATACTCGTGCAGGTTAACATCGTGTAAGTATATTCGTGCAGGTTAACATCGTGTAAGTATATTCGTGCAGGTTAACATCGTGTAAGTATATTCGTGCAGGTTAACATCGTGTAAGTATACTCGTGCAGGTTAACATCGTGCAAGTATACTCGTGCAGGTTAACATCGTGTAAGTATATTCGTGCAGGTTAACATCGTGTAAGTATACTCGTGCAGGTTAACATCGTGTAAGTATATTCGTGCAGGTTAACATCGTGTAAGTATACTCGTGCAGGCTAACATCGTGTAAGTATACTCGTGCTAAAATAAGGATACGATAGATGGAAATCCACTCAAAGTGATAGAAAAGATACATTGCCCTTGACAATAAATGCATCTGGAAACTCTTAAACACACATTGTAGCGACTTTACACAAAATGAAACTACAAGAGAAGAAACCAAACAAGAACACGTGTCCAAATAGATACGGAAACGAGGCTGGAAGCGGAAGTACATCGGTCACGTGTTTAGAATGGACGACCGAAGACTTCCGTGCCAGGCCTTCATGTGGACACAGGGTGGCCAAAAAAAAAAAAAATAATAAAACATAAAGAAATACTTAGAAGAACAATTAATAGAGTGGAGTCAACTTTCGGTTGTAGAACTAAAGACAAATAATAATAAATGAATATTATTATAGAGGGAATCTTTCGGGGCGATAATTCAGGGAATCATAGGAGGAAGAGGTATGTATGAGCCCTACTGGGAGATACTTGCCTTAATAGGAAAGTACAGAAATACAATTTATTCCCGAACTGTGATCGTAACCCTATGCTATAGTCACGAGAACGCCTGCGCGTAAGACATCGTCCACTATAGCTAATTGTTTAGTTAGCTGAGCGGCAGTGTTCCTAAGTGTTCGGCTTCTCGTGGCAAGGCGCAGTGCCATGGAGTACGGGTTCGATCCTGCTTTTGACCATATATTTTTGTTTGTTTTTTTCTGTTGTTGTTTATTTGTCATTTTTTTCTGAGCGCTGGAATACATACCTCTTCCTCTTATGATTTCCCCTCTTTAGAACAAAACATGACCCAGTAGTGAATCGTCAAACATGGCGGGTGAATGCTAAATAAAAGCAGGAGAGCTCTACTTTTGAAAAGTTGTCGATTCTAATCTTGTGAGGGAAAGAGAAAAAAACATGATATGGGATCTTTTCTATGGTCTCTCAAGGCGTATATGATCTTATTACAACTTCAAGTAACAAACTTTGTTGTTGCATGTCATTACTACCTAACACTTCTTGTTCCTTACTTTCATTACTAACATAAACACACTTAGCTATTACATGTCATTACTTCCTAACACTTCTTGTTGCTTAATTCCTTTACTAACATAGACACACTTATCTGTTACATGTCATTAATACCTGACTTCTAATTCCTTAATCTCATTACTAACATAAACACATTTAGCTGTTACATGGCATTACTACCTAACACTTCTTATTCCTTAATCTCATTACTAACATAAACACACTTAGCTGTTACATGTCATTACTACCTAACACTTCTTATTCCTTAATCTCATTACTAACATAAACACATTTAGCTGTTACATGGCATTACTACCTAACACTTCTTATTCCTTAATCTCATTACTAACATAAACACATTTAGCTGTTACATGGCATTACTACCTAACACTTCTTATTCCTTAATCTCATTACTAACATACCACACAATCTACAGTCGTTGAAAGAAGGTGTGCATATGCCGTGTTATGAGAAGAGCCAACAAGAGCACTGATTTATATCACTTACGTAATGAGGTATTTTTCATCTTAACATTTAACATTTTAAATCATGCTCATTATCAAAGGAAGTTAAATAGTGTCGACAAGACAACGTAGAGAGGAAATAACACAGACGTATTCAACCAATGTTGCATTCAATTATTGTTCTGAAAGTTGAAGAGTTCTATGTTTGTTGAAAGTACAAATATTCCTGTAGCGGAGCGAGCACGTCCATACCTGGTCACTGCCGATTGTGGAGATGTTGGAACTGACTTCATCAACGCTGTCTATGTGGATGTGGGTATTTATGCTGTCTATGTGGATGTGGATATTTATGCTGTCTTTGTGGATGTGGGTATTTATGCTGTTTATATGGATGTTGTTATTTATGCTGCCTTTGTGGATGTGGGTATCTATGCTGTCTTTGTGGATGTGGGTATTCATGCTGTCGATGTGGATGTGGATATTTATGCTGTCTATGTTGATGTGGGTTTCTATGCTGTCTTTACGGATGTGGGTATTTATACTGTTTATGTGGATGTGGATATTTATGCTGTCTTTGTGGATGTGGGTATTTATGCTGTCTATGTTGATGTCGGTATCTATGTTGTCTTTGTAGATGTGGGTATTTATGCTGTCTATGTTGATGTGGGTATTTATGCTGTCTATGTTGATGTGGGTATCTATGCTGTCTCTGTAGATGTGGGTATTTATGCTGTCTATGTTGATGTGGGTACTTATGCTGTCTATGTTGATGTGGGTATTTATGCTGTCTTTGTATATGTGGGTATTTATGCTGTCTATGTTAATGTGGGTATCTATGCTGTCTTTGTGGATGTGGGTATTTATACTGTCTATGTTTATGTGGGTTTCTATGCTGTCTTTGTGGATGTAGGTATTTATGCTGTCTATGTTGATGTGGGTATATTTACTGTCTATGCGCATGTAATATTTATGCTGTCTTTGTGGATGTGGGTATTTATGCTGTCTATGTGGATGTGGGTATTTATGCTGTCTTTGTGGATGTGTGTATTTATGCTGTCTATGTGGATGTGTGCATTTATGCAGTCTATGTAGATGTGTGTATTTATGCTGTCTATGAAGTTGTAGATATCTTTACTGTCTATGCGTATGTGGATATTTATGCTGTCTTTGTGGATGTGGGCATTTATGCTGTCTATGTGGATGTGGGTATTCATGATGTCTATGTGGATGTGGGTATTTATGTTGTCTATGTTAATGTGGGTATCTATGTTGTCTTTGTGGATGTGGGTATTTATACTGTCTATGTGGATGTGGGTTTTTTATGCTGTCTATGTAGATGTGTGTATTTATACTGTCTATGTGGATGTGGGTATATTTACTGTCTATGTGCATGTGGATATTTATGCTGTCTTTGTGGATGTGGGTATCTATGCTGTCTATGTGGATGTGGGTATCTATGCTGTCTATGCGGATGTGGGTATCTATGCTGTCTATGCGGATATGTGTATTTATGCTGTCTTTGTGGATGTGGGTATTTATGCTGTCTATGTTGATGTGGGTATCTATGCTGTCTTTGTGTATGTGGGTACTTATGCTGTCTTTGTTGATGTGGGTATTTATGCTGTCTATGTCGATGTGGCGTTTTATGCTGTCTATGTTGATGTGGGTATCTATGCTGTCTATGTAGATGTGTTTTTTATGCTGTCTATGTGGTTGTGTGTATCTTTACTGTCTATTTGCATGTGGATATTTATGCTGTCTTTGTGGATGTGGGTATTTTGACTGTCTATGCGGATGTGTGTATTTATGCTGTCTTTGTGGATTTGGGTATATGTGCTGTCTTTGTGAATGTGGGTATCTGTTCTGTCTTTGTAGATGTGGTTATTTGTTCTGTCTTTGTGGATGTTTGTATCTGTGCTGTCTTTGTGGATGTGGGTATCTGTGCCGTCTTTGTGGATATTGATAAAAAAGCATGTATTGTATTATCCCACTGAATAATACACAAATAATCGTTATATGATTTTGAAGCTTGTTTGTTTTGTTTATTTATTACCTTTGTTATTTGTGCTCCCTTTAATTTACTGTAATCATCAACTCTGTTTTGCCTATGGTAGTAGTGATGTTCATAGTTGTGATAGTAATAGTAGTATAGTCCGTTCAGAAATTCATAATCACACCTGAATTAGTTTTGCGTGAAAACCGCTTGTTATTTTGGTTTCACATTTTGCATGCAATCTTAGAATATTGATGACGCAAAGATTTTGGTATTTTTTATTCCACAAACACAACAGATTTTGCACATCAGCGAGTTCATTTGATCTTTTATGACGATATCACACAAGTTGATTCAAATTTTAGAGTTTACAGTAATCGTGTTAAATTGTCCAGTTTACCGCAATTCTTGTCAGAGGCGTCTCTACATAGTGCTTAATTGTGGGTGTTGTTCGTTATGTGTATTTGCAAACATGAATTCAATTGGTTACAATTAGTCTTGTCCTTCGGTCACCATTAGACCCCAGGACGTCCTAACTGCAGCTGGAATTGAATTCATCTTAATTGTAATAATTGCGAATCTGACGATTCCAAGAGGTTGATAATCATTACTGGCTGGACAAATAGTAATCCATCTCGTTTCCAGTACTCATCTTCCACCCGCAGCACATGTTCAACACACTTCTTTTGCATAGTTATAAATTTGCATTTCAAACTCATTGTAATTTAGATATAAATGTTGGTATTTAAAGTCAACAAATTGTCTACTGAGTCTTCACAAAATTAATAAAGATACGCCTTCCCTTCGGTAATTAATGCCAAGGCCGTGGTGCGTCATGTCGTTCAATAACAATTCAGTTTTGTGCACGGGATTTTCCTGAAGTTAGTGTTTCTGCAATAGCCAAACTATTTTACGTGAACGACAGCACCAAATTAATGTATATATCCTAAAATGTTGTCAAATTCGAACAGGGTGAATTTAATATAGCATAAAGATGAAAACTTTTAAACTAGAACAAATTTCTCAGAGCAAAAAATATTTCTATAACGTCATCAATATTCTAAGATTCCATGCAAAATGTGAAACCAAAATAACAAGCGGTTATCACGCAAAACTAATTCAGGTGTGATTATGAATTTCTGAACGGACTATAGTAGATATTTTATCTTGATAAAGTCAGTGTGATAACTCATTCGTAGTAAATACTCTAAGTTTTGTTTTATATCTCTATGTCTTTTTATTTCCATATTTTCTAAAGTGTTCCAAAATAATTGCTGCCTTTATTAAATTGGTTTTGGCTTCTATCTTTGCGCGTCTTTCATGATTTATGCAACTTTTGATGAAGTGATTCCTTCTTCCACTGAATTTCTTTCCAGGTAAACTGATTGAAACAGGACTTATTAGAGAAAATGTATAAACATTCGCACTATGCGACATACAACATTCAAGAAACAATGAGTGTGTACTAAATTCTTGTATACAAATGTGGCGTGAATTTAGGCTATTTTAAGCAACGAATCAATTCAGAGGAAGAGGTATGTTTACAGCACTCGGGAAAAAATGACAAATAATCAACAATAGAAAAAAAAACAAAGAACAATATATGGACCAAAGCAGGATCGCACCCCCGTTTTTTCTGTTGTTGATTATTTGTCATTTTTTCCCGAGTGCTGTAAACATACCTCATCCTTCTGAATTGATTCGCTGATTATCGCCTCGGAAGTTTCACACTATAATAACATTCATTTATTATTATTTGTCTCTAGTCTATTTTAAGCATTCTGAGCCATTAAGTAGTTTAATGTAATAACAAGTTCCTTCAGTGGCATGATAGTTGTAAGGAGAATACGATTTTAGTGAGAATATTTTCCCATAAGCAGTGGTTCACATTTTTTTTTTTTAGTGATGTGGTAAGCATAATGCCAGGCCGCCATTACTTTCCAGAAAAATGGATGAACACTGGAGCGTTGTCGGTGCGAAAAAAAAAATATCTGCATCAAGAAATAGAAGCCTGGACTTTTCTCTTAACAAGCAAACTAACCACTCAGACATCGAGACTTCATAAACGGTGAAAATGTTACCAAGAAAAAAAAATAATAATAAGGTGACCACCATTTCAAATTATTTTGTAATCAACTAATTTCTTACAATGAAACATTGAAGTAAATATGATTCTGAGAAAACAAATCGTGGCTGTTTGGAATATTTCTCATTATCTTTCACGTCACTCATTTACTTAAAACTATATCGGCCCTCGTTCAAACATCTCGTTGTTTTATCCTGATGAGTATTTGTTCTACCCGATTCTCCCATTTGGCTATAATTTAATATAAACAATAGCAAAAGTCCCCAAGGAGATCAGAAAAATTACCAATGTAGGAAAAAGCATAATTTTGACGCCAGTAGCTGGTCGACGCGTTGTGAGAACAGCAAATACCACACTCATAATGGAAGTGCGCCAATCTACAAAGCGATAATGGCGGACATCAATTATTCATAATCCCAATGTTGATACACTGTGTCCAGGGAGAAAACCATGCTTGTGAGCCCGCATAAAGTTCATGCAAGAGTAATGTGTCCCTTGTTCCCCTTACCATCAGCTTCAGAATTAATGAGGGGCTCAGTGACAGATAATTGCTTTGTCCACCTATTATTCAATTTCCCAAAACGTGAAAAGCTTTCTAGCGGGAGCTTTGTAGCAACTGACTAGTCCGTGGAATATTTTAATCTCTTGCTAAACTGATAGACCACTTTCTTTGAAGTACCACTCTTGGAATCTGTGTGACGGCTTCATAGTTCAAGAGGAGATTGGTATCAGGGATGCTCTTTCTTGGAAAGAAATGCGACACTGGCTTTGTGCTGGTCACGTGCAAGATTAAGCGTTGCTGGTAAATTAATATGGTCTTTTTTCTTTCACGCAATGAGATAGAGGCTGTGATGGAAGTTATCACATGGCTGGTTAAGTGTCCGTCGACACCTGCGGTCAAAGTGACTGTCTCACCAAGCATGCTACGCCGGATTGAAAGGAGTAAGCTTTTGAGAGTATGTGCACGTACTTGACGTGTCTCATGTCAGTATCCTGTCGTGGATGTATTGTTTTGAGTTCGTGGCATCGAGGTGGTCGCTGAGATGGGACATTGTGCGTGTTAAAAATGGTCAAAACTGACATCGCGATGGCTTTATAGAGACCAACTCTCGCAGGAAAGTTACTGTGAAGCGGAGATGGCTGGTGGAGACCAACTCTCGCAGGAAAGTTAAAGTGAAGCGGAGATGGCTGGTGGAGACCAACTCTCGCAGGAAAGTTACTGTGAAGCGGAGATGGCTGTTGGAGACCAACTGTCGCAGGAAAGTTACTGTGAAGCGGAGATGGCTGTTGGAGACCAACTCTCGCAGGACAGTTACTGTGAAGCGGAGATGGCTGTTGGAGACCAACTCTCGCAGGAAGATTACAGCGAAGCCGGGTACAGCGTACACGACAGAAGAATGGTGGTATGGGATGTCATGAAATTCCTCTCTATCTCTTGCTTTGATGGTGCAGAATGTCATATGTTAACTTGTCCATATTTTGATGTTACTCGTCCATGTTAGTCTTGGTCTGCCTCTGCCTCTTTTACCATGTATTTTCCCTTTCAATATTACTTGTATTAGGCTGTTGTGTCTTTTAACATGTTCCAAAAATTCAAGAGAAGAGATTAATCAAAACAAAAATGTGCGTCGAGATTTATAAGAAGACAGTGTTGGAGAAACATCGGTCATGTGCTGAGAATGAATGAAGAAAGGCTTCCCCACCAGACACTCATGTAGAAACCATCTGGTAAAACAAGGCAGCCACAAGGAATCGATGTACAGAACAATGACTATGGAGGGCTCAACCATGGGACTAAGAAACAACAAAGACCTACCAGAACTAGGAGAATGTCGTCAATCATGGAGAATTATGACTTTCACTTTTTGTGTTGTCTTCGATGGAAAAAAAATGAATGAAAACAAAATAAAATAATAAAATAATATGACAAATTAAACAACAATAAAATTAAATTAATTAAATAACAAAATAAAATAATAAAATTAAAAAAAAAATAGGTAAAGGACAAACAAGTTTAAGAGGAAATGGAAAAAAAGAACAAGAGAAAGAAATGACGAAGAAGAAATGTAGGAGGTTAAAAAAAAAACAACAAAAATGATTCTTGGTTGTGTTTGCTTTCAGCGTTTAGATTAGATTGTGTCTTTCACTTGCCGGGTACAAACGTGTCAATGTGATGGCTCTAGAGAACATGATTGTCGTGTGAAGCAACATCATAACTTATTCACAAATGTATCACATAAATCGACGGCCTCTCCTCTAGGACATAACTAGATCTTTCCGTCTAGCGGATCAAGCCACTCTCTGATTCCTCAGAGGCTACTTTCACTTTTCATTTTTATTGCAGGTTCGTCTTTGTTTCCTATTTTTGTTTTCTGCCAGCAATTACTGACGGCAGTGCACGACAATATCAATAACGGCTGCTACGTCACGACACAACGAAGCAGCAACAGTTTATAATATTTTGTTGTTGGTTGCTGTATTTGCGTTTTGATTTAATTTTTCTATATAAATCTTAATTATACTAGTTTGCTTGCTTTGGCTCTTTGCGGCAATATTTATTTATTGTATGTAAATGAAGTCACTCGCGACATATGTCTTTCCAATATCAACTTAGAGGCTCGAGAACGGGTACTTAGGGAGACTTAGTTTATTTAACATCATGCATTAGCAGGATTAGACAGTGATGATCGAGAAACATTGAATAAACACTGAGAGTTAAAAACATCGATATGGAGAAACATTGAATAAACACTGAGAGTTAAAAACATCGATATGGAGAAACATTGAATAAACACTGAGAGTTAAAAACATCGATATGGAGAAACATTGAATAAACAGTGAGAGTTAAAAACATCGATATGGAGAAACATTGAATAAACACTGAGAGTTAAAAACATCGATATGGAGAGACATTGAATAAACACTGAGAGTTAAAAACATCGATATGGAGAAAACACCAACAAGTTGGTTAGACAGAAACATCGAGACCGGAGAACAAGATAAATATAGATATCTATAAGTTAGAGTTAAAGAGATAGAGGAACACCTAGTGAACATCAAGTTAGACAGAAACATCGAGACCGGAGAACAAGATAAATATAGATATCTATAAGTTAGAGTTAAAGAGATAGAGGAACACCTAGTGAACATCAAGTTAGACAGGACATAGTTTAGTTCTCTCTCTCTCTCTCTGCGATTAAGGCTCAATCAGAGTAGGATTCCAGACTCTTTTATGAAATCAGCTGTCTGTTTAAACTCCACAGACAGAACATCATAATTAGAATCTGTTAGATCCATTCTGATTGAACACCTGTTAAAACGTTGCACTGTGTTCTGCGCCAGTGGCCCAGTGCATCCGATTTCAGGAAGCATTATATTCAGGTTTGCTTTCCTTAGCCTTTGATTGTCCCCAATCTTCCTGCAAGGCAGCAGATTTAGTTCAGAAGTGTTCAAGTTAAATTTAGATGTTTTTGACATCTATAAATAAGAGCAGCATTGAATAAGTCAAGACATAGATATAGAATAGCAAGTGAGTGCAAGACGAATTGTGATATTTTGATAGAATGAAAGATAGAATTAGAAATGATATAAACAATATTTAGATATGCTTCAATAACTATCGGTGATAACCTCTTGATCGCATCAATATCAAGAACATTAATTTTAGGATTAGAATTTGTAATTTTAGATGTACTCCGATAGTACCTTCACTTGTAAGATCTTAAAAAAACACTTGTGAAAACAGAATTTGATAGTCAGTAATTAATAACTACATGTATCATGGCAAGATATTGTTTGTACGTCATGTTGTGATCTATGCGTAATAACTATCACAATATTTTTAAAATTGTATCAAAAGCCATATATATATATATATATATATATATATATATATATATATATATATATATATATATGTATATATATAAGCTATTATTAACACTCTCCTGTATCTCGTTATAATACTACATTCTTGCATCTTATCAAATTATATTTTAAAAAATTGTTTTAAAATGTTACATTTATTATATTCATTGTTTACGATGAATGATGATATCGTATGACAGGGAACAGTTGGCTGTGTTCACTTTCTGCACGGTTTCGCCTTATGTCTTTTGGCGTGTGCTGAGACTGCTACGATGGGGACTACAGTTACCTTTCTTTGTTTGGGAGATGAGATTCGGATGATTACGTTGGCACGGGCGGTTGAACAATTATGGATTTTAATTCGTTTGCAGTGATACCGGGGCCTTCCATAAACAAATAACAAATAACATTTATTATGTTGCTTCAAAGTAACACTTTCTTGCGTTTTTCAACATTAGGGCTTACATATATGTCTGTATATAATGGTTGGCTGCAAATTATTTTATTTTTGTAGCTTCTCAAAATAACGCTGGCATTATATCACAGAGCTATAATTCTATCACAAAGATAACAGACATTGATCTATAGAATATAATTACTAAGCAGACTGAAAATATCACAGCGCTAACCGTTAAACAATAGCATCCACATAGCTAAAGCGATTATTACATAAATAGCAGATAATAATCACGGAGTTAACATGACATTTCACAGTTAGAAAATGATATTACGCATCTAGTAGATAATATCACTGAGCTAAAAAAAATAAACGGTGAGCAAAGAAATAGTATCTGAAGAGATTAATATGTTATTACCGAGACAATTTCGCCTCTAATTCACTACTTGTATCTTATATCAATGTATCATATATCTTATATCAATGTATCACCTATCTTATATCAATGTATCACCTATCTTATATCAATGTATCACCCATCTTATATCATTGTATCACCTATCTTATATCAATGTATCACCTATCTTATATCAATGTATCACCTATCTTATATCAATGTATCACCTATCTTATATCATTGTATCACCTATCTTATCACAGGGATACCAATATGAGAATATGTATCTCGTGACTCAGTGGCCAATGAGAAAAACAACTGGCGACTTCTGGCGGTTAATTTTTGACTTCAAGATGACGTCACTGGTGTTCATGAATGACCCCCGCAAGTTCTCACGGGTAAGGAGCAATAACATAAGGCAGTGTCTTCATACTCTGCGTTAGCTCGACGATTACGCCGTGTCATTGTCTACCCTTCAAATGATGCTAGCGATGTTACCTCAGTTAAAACATTATCAGCGATGTTATCTCTGTTAACACTTTATCAGCGATGTTATCTCTGTTAACACTTTATCAGCGATGTTATCTCTGTTAACACTTTATCAGCGATGTTATCTCTGTTAACACTTTATCAGCGATGTTATCTCTGTTAACACTTTATCAGCGATGTTATCTATGTTAACACTTTGTCAGTGATGTTATCTCTGTTAACACTTTGTCAGCGATGTTATCTCTGTTAAAACTTTGTCATTATCAAATATTTACAACTTCTCCCCAGAGTTATCCTAGATTCTGGCCTGAAGATTTCGGTCACGTGACTACATATGGACCAATCAGCGTGAGATACATGAATTGTGAACGAGAGGCAAGCGCTGTTATCAGAACTTTTGCAATCAGAAAGGTAGAATACATGTATTTGTCTACCGTGCGGCATACATTTTTACCGTAAACATTGCACAAACTGAGAGCCGCAATAGCTCAGTGGTTAGTGAACTGGACTACAAAGGTCAAAAGGTAGTGTTCGATCCCAACCGACATATTCCAGGTTCATCCAGCCTTAAATGGGTACCTAATTTTTTTTCTGGGAAAGTAAAGCGACACGGCCGTAATACCGACCACATTACCCCAAAAATCATGTGCTAAAGGTCTGTAAAATTTATGGTCACTAACACCATATTCCCTATACGCCACTTGGCGTGACGGGGCACTTTACTTTTTTTTATTTGCACAAACTCCTGTTATAGTCCGTTCAGAAATTCATAATCACACCTGAATTCGCTTTGCGTGATAACCGCTTGTTATTTTGGTTTCAAATTTAAAATTCAATCTTGGAATATTGATGACGCAAAGATTGTGGTATTTTTTATTCCACAAACACAACAGATTTTGCACATCAGCGAATTCATTTGATCTTTCATGACGATATCACACAAGTTGATTCAAATTTTAGAGTTTACAGTAATCGTGTTAAATTTTCTGTTAAGTTTACTGGAATTCTTGTCAGAGGCGTATCTACATAGTGCTTAATTGTGGGTGTTGTTCGTTATGTGTATTTGCAAACATGAATTCAATTGGTTACAATTGCTGATATAGTAAAAAAGTAACCTTTTGCATAGTTATAAATTTGCATTTCAAACTCATTGTAATTTAGATATAAATGTTGGTATTTAAAGTCAACAAATTGTCTACTGAGTCTTCACAAAATTAATAAAGATACGCCTTCGCTTCGGTAATTAATGCGCAGGCCGTGGTGCGTCATGTCGTTCAATAACAATTCAGTTTTGTGCACGGGATTTTCCTGAAGTTAGTGTTTCTGCAATAGCCAAACTATTTTACGTGAACGACCGCACCAAATTAATGTATATATCCTAAAATGGTGTCAAATTCGAACAGGGTGAATTTAATATATCCTAAAGAAGAAAACTTTTAAACTAGATCAAATTTCCCAGAGCAAAAAATATTTCTATAACGTCATCAATATTCTAAGATTGCATGCAAATTTTGAAACCAAAATAACAAGCGGTTATCACGCAATACTAATTCAGGTGTGATTATGAATTTCTGAACGGACTATACCAGTATTGTTTCCGTTGGTCTCCATAACGCAATCAGTCCTTGTTGTAATGAGATGGTTCTCTTTTCCGTTCAATAGAAGACTTTGTATCTATATTTACTTTTAAATAATGTATTATGTCTTTCGTGTCGTGCTTGTTCATACTTCATATACAGATGAGGGCCGTTCGTCTTTCTTTAACACATTCAATTAACATTCCATCACAAGAAAACATTTATTTACTAGATCACGTTTCTACAGTCACAAGTTATATTATCACATAATAAAGTACAGATATTATAATCAAACTAATCGGGAGGCCTGGTTAACCACCGGAATCACATAATCCTCTTCTTCTCCTTCTTTCCTTCATCTTCTGTCTTTCAGCGTCGAGGGGAGACACAATTTGCGGTCTTTTGCTCTTCTGTTCGTCTCTTCTACTGTTATGTTTCCTAGTGCTTCTAATATTCCATCGAGCCATCTTTTTCTTAGTCGACCCTTGGGTCTGGTGTTCTCACAACGTTTGTTGAAGGCTCGTTGTGTTGAGTTTTGATCTTTCTGCCTTGTCACGTGGCCAAACCATTTTATCTGTTGTTTCCTTATATATTCTATGGCGGGGGCTATTCCTAGCTTTTTTCTCAGTTCTTCATTTCTGATCTTATCTCTCAGACTGTTTCCTGTCATTCGTCTAACACATTTCGTCTCTGTAGAGGTTATTTATCTTATTGTTCTTGCATCTATGGTCCAGGTCTGGCATTGGTAGCACAATGTTGGGATGAAGATTGAATTGTATAGTGCTCGTTTTGCCTCCAGAGTTATTTCCTTGTTGGACAATAGTGGTGATAACTGTCCAATGATTTGACAAGCTTTGTTGCATCTTGATTCTATCTCTGCTGTTTGAGAATTATCGTTTGTCACTAAACTTCCTAGGTATTTGAATACCTCTACTTCTTTTAGTTGCTTGCCTTCTATAGTTATGTTGATGTTCTGTTTGTTTCCAGTATATCCACACAATCCTGGAATCAGTAAATCACAGAACACGTTTCTAGATGTCTAAACACTAGTTCTGTCGTGGACTGGCTACGTCTGCTATTTGTTAACTTCTCATTAGTTATCGCACTATTACTAATTGTTCTCTGGTAATTATTGTTCGTTATTGTTAATCTAATGGACAGCTAAGAAGAGTAATGAAAACGTTCTGAGAGAGGTCAAAGGAAAAAGAGAGCTAATTTCCAATATTAGAAAGAAACAATCATCATTTTTTTTACCATGTAATGAGAAGGGAACAGGGGGAATATATTGTGACAACTGAGAAAATTGAAGGACGAAGAGATAGAGGGAAGCAAAGAGAAAAGATACCAGACAGCTTAAGAGAATGGCTTGGCAGAAGGTCAACAACAGAAATGATAAATAAATGTCGAGATCGAAAGCTGTAGAGAGACATGATCACCTACGCCAGCAGGCCCGGTACTTGATGATGATGATGATCGTTAATCTGCGCTTATCTCTACCTTTCTCTGCTAAATTCTAAGCTTTGTGTCACTGTTCTGTCTTCTGTCTAATCGCCTATTTATCTCCGTCTCTTAATTATCCCTAAACCCCATAATGTCTCATCATGATCTCCTTTCCTTAATGATCTCCTTTCCTTAATGATCTCCTTTCCTTAATGATCTCCTTTCCTTAATGATCTCCTTTCCTTAATGATCTCCTTTCCTTAATGATCTCCTTTCCTTAATGATCGCCTTTCCTTAATGATCTCCTTTCCTTAATGATCTCCTTTCCTTAATGATCGCCTTTCCTTAATGATCTCTTTCACTTACTAATCTATTTTCCTTTCTGATCGGTCTGCGAGTGCGAGTCCATTTATATATATTGGGCACTCCCTTTCCACACACCTACGTGCCTATCCGCTCACGTGTCTGTTAATAAATATTTTCCCAAATATTTCGTGTCTCTGTGTATGTCCATCCACACAGCCTGGTAGTATATTTTTTTAAAAATATTACTCCTACACGGTCTGATGACTTTGACTATAATTTAAATTTGTAATTTCATCCACCATGGACACGCTTGGGTGGCCGTTACTAATTGCAGTATTACTTTCCCGTGTACATAGTAACTTCTTCCACTGTCGACTGCTGCTTCTCTCTCCCCGTATTTTGCCTGCTCGTATGCGTTCATCCAGAGCCAGAGGTATAGCATAATGAGATGATCATGTACCTTGGCAAGTCAGGAAAGGAAACACTAGTTAGATTTATCAACACGACATGGAGAGACAGCAAAATCCCCAAAACATGGAGGAATCCCTATGTGGTACCACTGCTCAAGAAGAACAAAATACCAGATGACACAATAAGCTGCCGGTCCCTATCCCTAACATCGTATATAGGGAAAATAGTTGAAGGTATGATCAACAGGAGATTATACCGGTATCTGGAAGCCTCTAATAACCCGTGTCATGAACAAGCTGGGTTTAGGGCAGGTAAATAAGACCAGATCTTCGGGTTAATGCAGCAAGTCCAGGATGGATTCCAGAAGAAACAATATACTCTAGCTGTCTTCAGTTGACTTGCAACAAGCCTACGATCAAGTCTGACAGAAACAACATACTCTAGCTGTCTTAAGTTGACTTGCAACAAGCTTACGATCAGGTCTAGCAGACACTACATGCTCTAGCCATACTAGTTGACTTGCAACAAGCTTACGATCAAGTCTGACAGAAACAACATACTCTAGCTGTCTTAAGTTGACTTCCAACAAGCCTACGATCAAGTCTGACAGAAACAACATGCTCTAGCCATACTAGTTGACTTGCAACAAGCTTACGATCAGGTCTAGCAGACACAACATGCTCTAGCCATCCTGGTTGACTTGCAACAAGCTTACGATCAGGTCTAGCAGACACAACATGCTCTAGCCATCCTGGTTGACTTGCAATAAGCTTACGATCAGGTCTAGCAGACACAACATGCTCGAGCCATCCTAGTTGACTTGCAACAAGCTTACGATCAGGTCTAGCAGTCACCACATGCTCTAGCCATCCTAGTTGACTTGCAACAAGCTTACGATCAGGTCTAGCAGACACCACATGCTCTAACAATCCTGGTTGACTTGCAACAAGCCTACGATCAGGTCTAGCAGACATAACATGCTCTAGCTGTCTTAAGTTGACTTGCAACAAGCCTACGATCAGGTCTAGCAGACACAACATGCTCTAGCTGTCTTAAGTTGACTTGCAACAAGCCTACGATCAGGTCTAGCAGACACAACATGCTCTAGCTGTCTTAAGTTGACTTGCAACAAGCCTACGATCAGGTCTAAGCAGACACAACATGCTCTAGCTGTCTTAAGTTGACTTGCAACAAGCCTACGATCAGGTCTAAGCAGACACAACATGCTCTAGCTGTCTTAAGTTGACTTGCAACAAGCCTATGATCAGGTCTTAAGGAAAGAACTCCCGTTGAAGATGGGAGACAGGAGTATACATGGATACAATTACAACTGGGTCAAATACTTCCTAATCAACATGACAATTCAAACCAAATTAAATGACTATATTTCAGACAAAGAGATTCTAGAAAAAGGTCTACTTCAG
Organism: Megaustenia siamemsis; assembly: GCA_032433765.1. NCBI lineage: Eukaryota > Metazoa > Mollusca > Gastropoda > Stylommatophora > Ariophantidae > Megaustenia > Megaustenia siamemsis. The sequence continues at coordinate 57,489,287 of JAVIAB010000160.1, read as the reverse complement.
GGATCAACACTTAGCTCTTCCCTCTTATTATTATACATTAACGACCTGGACAAAACATTGACTAACGGAAAAGCTCTATATGTCGATGACCTAGTTATGTGGCATACACACGAAAACATTAGGATAGCTGAATCACAACTAAATAAAGACCTCAGACGCCCAGAAGAATATTATGTTTCCTGGAAACCAAAGGTCAATACACAGAGGACAGTGTACACAATATTTACTGGAAGTAACAAAACAGATGGGGCAAAAATCAATCTAAACCTCCAACAGGGAGATCTACAAAAAGAGGAGAACCCCACATACTTAGGAGTACAACTAGACCGTCAACTGAACCTGAAGAAATATGCAGAAAACCTGACATGAAGGCAACATAAAGACTACAACTTATGAAAAGGCTTTTTTGTATATCATGGGGAGAAGAGAAATAAACTCTTAGGAACCTCTATCTGGGTTGGCTCTATTCTGTTGGCTCTATTCTGTTGGCTCTATTCTGTTGGCTCTATTCTGTTGGCTCTATTCTGGAACATGGTAGTTCGCTAATAGGGACATGGCGCTAAACAACCAACATTTCACGTGATACAAAACAGAGCACTACAGCTCATCACTGGCGCAATGATGTCCACGCCAAATGCAGCATGCCAAATGCACTGCAAAGTAGAACCTATAGAGATGAAAGGCCGCTATGGTGCTATATGAAAGACAAAAAAGAATGGAGAAAGGCCATCCTAATAGAAATTTAGTGGATACACGGGTTCATGGTGCAACAATTGTGAAGCAGAAGTAACAGCCTTAGAAACAGCAATGTATCATCGCAATACTGTTTTTGATATCATGCCATCAAAGAAAAGAAATGTAGTCATGTTTATTGATTGCAAATCAACCCTGCGGGAGCTAGGAAGTAACACAAACAAGTCAGAACTTACACAGCTCACCATAGACAAAGATAATCTCATTTGAACTCATTAGTGCGAGATCAAATTAGAGACAGAGATTCTTTCAGACAGACTGTAGTGAATGCAACGTTCTGTAAAGGACACACGATGTGATGGTGATCATGATTGTTCTGTGTTACATAGCACAAGTGTGGATCGTAGGTCAGAGCATGGACACGCTAATGTTAAGAAAGTCATTAAGTTATTTGCGGGTCATCATCATTGCACTCCGAACATGTCCATGGCCATAGGTGCTCATATCCCCTCCTCAACAAGCCCCGCAATGTCCAGCGACTGACGACTCCTGTTCTTTGTTGGTTGATAAGTCCTATAATACGCCCACTACGTTTCTCGTTTCTGGCTGTGCCTATCTTAACTCCCATCTCTTTCATCCGAAGGAGTGACGTGGACTCATGGCTGTCGATGTCCTATGCCCTTCCAACATCTCGGATGGTATTGATTATGCCCAACCGATTCATTGATTGACCGTCTTCAACGATAACACAGCTAGCCAACATGTCAGCTCTTTCATTTCCCCGTACTACCGCATGTCCAGGGACTTAGACAAAGGTGGCCTTACGTATTTTTGACTTTTGCAATAACTCTACCCATTGCCTGCTTACAGAGCCCGTCTCCACTTATCTTATCATGCTTATCTAATCACTTAGCATGCAGGCCTTAGTGTAGTCTTGTGACTCTAACCAGATGAACAATTGAAGCAAATTTTTAATGGGTACGCAGTTTGCAGTGGATGTGCAAACATTGACCATTCCCGAAACATTTCATGAAATCGTTATTCGGTTATGGAAGGCCCCGGTATCACTGCAAACGAATAAAAATCCATAATTGCTCAACCGCCCGTGCCAGTGGAATCATCCGAATTAATATCTCATCTCCCAAACAAAGAAAGGTAACTGTAGTCCCCATCGTAGCAGTCTCAGCACACGCCAAAAGACATAAAGCGAAACCGCGCAGAAAGTGAACACAGCCAACTGTTCTCTGTCATACGATATCATCATTCATCGTAAACAATTGGAATATCGAAACAGGATCAAAACGGATGAGACACACAGCTCACGGTGTGCACAGAGCACTTAACTCAGTAGCTCCTACAACAAGCCGGAAATGGAATATGAGGAAACTGCAACAAGGAACACCCTTCAGACATAGCCTTCAATGGTTCCTGCCGCCTATCCATCATATTAACCGGAAGTTCACGTCCTCTTGAAAATGATGATCGTCGTATTTTTTAAAAATTTGCAGCGCTTGATGATGTTAGGCCATCGTTGTTGACTCCAATTCCCAACACATAGACACACAGTTAGTCGTCAGATTATCCCCGTCGCACATCGAACAACAGACCGTAAGATTAGCGTACGGCCGGTCTAGGGATGTACGATGAACCATTACGATGACGTAGCGCACAAAAATGTCGTACTCACAACAATTTCGCTCCCTTTAGATTCCTGATTACTCTAGTGAAAGGAGTCTACGATGAACAAAACACGGTGCAAATTCCTAACGAGATAAAACTGCGGCTGACGAAGTAGTTTACATTAATAAGTAACATGGAAATAACTTGCGTCAAGGAATTCCAACAACGGTCATGAACAGCACCAAAGTGACGTAAAGCGCAGATCAAGTCTAGACGGTGAAAGGTCTCATTCACAACACTTGATTTGTCAAAAAGGGACTGTTGCCGGCGTACAACTTCGCTTTAGCGGCGCAGATGTAATAAGAAGATCATCAGTTTTACTTTAATGCAGAAAAGTACAAAGGAGAACCGAAATGAATCAGATCACGAATGCACTTTCTGCAGCGATCAAGAAAACATGACCTAGATCCACCATCTTTACAACGGAAGTCCATGAAATCATTCTGCATTTCCTGCTATGGAACTTCATTTCACTTCCAGTTGCCCTGTCTCGTACCTTGTGATATTGATTTTAAACTCTTCCCTCCATCATTTCACGATTACATATATGTTTTCTACACTGCAGTGTCTCAATCACCCTCTTACATCAATAATTGTCTCAATCACTCTCTTATATCAATCATTGTCTCAATCACCCTCTTACATCAATAATTTTCTCAATCACCCTCTTGCATCAATCATTGTCTCAATCACCCTCTTACATCAATCATTGTCTCAATCACCTTCTTACATCAATCATTTTCTCAATCACCCTCTTGCAACAATCATTGTCTTAATCACCCTCTTACATCAATCATTGTCTCAATCATCCTCTTAAATCAATCATTGTCTCAATCACCCTCTTACAACAATCATTGTCTCTATCGCCCTCTTGCAACAATCATTGTCTCAATCATACTCTTAAATCAATCATTGTCTCAATCACCCTCTTACATCAATCATTGTCTCTATCGCCCTCTTGCAACAATCATTGTCTTAATCACCCTCTTACATCAATCATTGTCTCAATCACCCTCTTACATCAATCATTGTCTCAATAACTCTCTTGCAACAATAATTGTCTCAATCACCCTCTTACATCAATCATTGTCTTCAACAATCAAGGTCTTCAACAAACATTTCAACTCCCAGTGGAGCAAAGGTCTTGCACAAACACTTTCAACTCCCAGTGGAGAATAGGTCTTCAACAAATACTTTCAACTCCCAGGGGAGCAAAGGTCTACAACAAACACTTTTAACTCCTAGTGGAGCAAAGGTCTTCAACAAACACTTTCAACTCCCAGTGAAGCAAAGATCTTCAACAAATACTTTCAACTCCCAGTGAAGCAAAGATCTTCTACAAACACTTTCAACTCCTAGTGGAGCAAAGGTCTTCAACAATCACTTTCAATTCCCAGTGGAGCAAAGGTCTTCAACCAACAGTTTCAATTCCCAGTGGAGTATAGGTCTTCAACAAACAGTTTCAACTCCCAGTGGAGCAAAGGTCTTCAACAAATACTTTCAACTCCCAGTGAAGCTAAGGTCTTCAATAAACAGTTTCAACTCCCAGTGGAGCAAAGGTCTTCAACAAACACGTTCAACTCCTTGTAGAGCAAATGTTATCAACAAACACTTTCAACTTCCTGTGGAGCAAAGGTCTTCAACAAATACTTTCAACTCGAAGTAGAACAGAGGTCTTCAACAAACACTTTCATCTCCCAGTGGAGCAAAGTTCTTCAACAAACGCTTTCAACTCTCATTGGAGCAAAGGTCTTTTACAAACACTTTCAACTCCCAGTGGAGCAAATGTTATCAACAAACACTTTCAACTCACAGTGGAACAAAGGTCTTCAACAAGCACTTTCAATTCCCATTGGAGCAAAGGTCTTCAACAAACACTTTCAATTCCCATTGGAGCAAAGTGTCCTATTTAGCGCCCCCATCTTTGTCGCATTTCTTTGTGCACTGGTATCTGTCTAGAACTGTCCTTTAGTTCTAAGTTAGTAATTTTCTCCAGCCATTTCTAATCTTTTCTTCTATCAAGCCTCCGTTAATGAAAGTGACACTGTAATTTGTATTGATCTCAGTTTTCAAAAAATGCCAGGACTGATTTAACATTCAACATAGTGTTATGACTCATAATTAAAACCAAACCGTTTATTTAAAAAAATAAACAACTTGTACGTAGTATTAACTGTAACGAATAATTTGGCTCCAGGATACATTATCCAGCAAAAACCAAATCCTACCTGGCACACAACCAATAAGACACAATAACTAATTCCCTCCACAGCCCAAGCGACACCAACATCTAGTTGCTCACAATTTCATCCGCGACAATGAGGATGCTATGGTAAGCATATCCACATATACTTTTGATCACGTGTGCACGATTAACGCACCTCTAGATTTTTTTTTTTAATTTTCACTTTAAGTTCCCCACTTTTTTCTTTAATAACTTTTCGCACCGACAATTTATTTTGTAATGTTTTTCTTTCCCTATCTGGATTAGTTTTCTTTTAAACAAAATCGTACATTCTTTCAGGCTTATTTTCATTCGGTTTTTGAGTGTTTTACAAGCACAATATACACTTCAATTGCATATATTTGTAAATTTCTATTTACATTTTATAATCCTGTAGCTCGTTTCACTGTATTATTCAGTGCTACATTTTAGATATTTCGTTTATATTTATGTTTTTAATGTTTACGTGTTTCGATATTTCTGGCAGAATAATTCTACATTTGTTTTCTTTTTTTACTTGATAATTTCACAGTCGCTAATTATTAAACATGCCAATTAGGACTGCTGTTGAGTTAGCACGAAGAGAACAGAGTGTTCTAGGTTAGGGCAGTGACAGAACATTGACTGGGTGGCTGGGTATGGGCAGCAGGTTCGATTAGACGTTTTGTGTAGACTAGATTCCCTTCTATCATATGTGTAACATATTGTGTAGACTAGTCTATTCTATCATATGTGTAACATATTGTGTAGACCAAAGTCTCTTCTATCATATGTGTAACATATTGTGTAGACCAAAGTCTCTTCTATCATATATGTAACATATTTTGTAGACCAGTCTCTTCTATCATATATGTAACATATTGTGTAGACCAAAGTCTCTTCTATCATATATGTAACATATTGTGTAGACCAAAGTCTCTTCTATCATATGTGTAACATATTGTGTAGACCAAAGTCTCTTCTATCATATGTGTAACATATTGTGTAGACCAAAGTCTCTTCTATCATGTGTGTAACATATTTCAACTTCCAAGATCAAAGACAGTATGAAGCCGGGTCTTGGTCATCTATTATGCGCCATTTTTTTTAAAATTTTTGAACATTGGCTTCTCAACTGTCAAGAAACAGTAGCTCTATATTCTCTGAGCACCTATGGACATGTTCGGAGTGCAATGATGATGACCCGCAAATAACTCAATAACTCAATGTCCATTCTTTGACGTCATCTTCCAAACTCTTTCTCTGCCTAGGTCTCCTAATGGCCCCTTTCACATTTCCTTACAAGATGCTCTATATCAGGGGAGACAATCAAAATACATGGCCAAACTTTTTCATCGTTGTGTTTCTTTGACAGCTGAGCGTATTCTCATGAGGTCAAGATAGAATGTGATTAATGAAACGGTGTAATGGTTGGAGTGAGGAGATAATATCAAAGTCTGGACAGGTATCATCATTACGAACATCATCATCAAACAGCTGGTACTGCTGGCTGTAGACATCAGCGACCCAAACGACTAAAGATAGCGCGAGGTTAAAGGAGCAGTTTCGCTTGACCGCTTCCCCGTCCCGCCATTTTGTAACATCTACAGCTCATGTATTAAGGTGACCATATTTTTGAAACCCTAATCCGGGACGGATTAATTTGACTTAAATTTTCCATCAATAAAATGAAATTTCTTCCGTCTTTTTGAAGTGAATAATACATATATTTTAAAACTAATTAAAACACCTAACAATATAGGCTTACAAAACGTTATCATGAGTTATTGAATTAAACGTTATTGAGTTTCAGTTTCAGTATTTAAGATTTAAAACTTAGAGCGCATTAAACTGTTACTATTTCGCCAAATGAACAGTCAGTTCAACTTTTTAAACATTTTCTACACAACAACGGAATAATGTCTATTTTTCAGTCGATGAGACGTTTACCATATTGGCAGAATTGGTAAACGTTTGTGTCCCTAATATATTTTAACAAATTCGGGACAAAAGCTAAAAAATCCACCAAAATCGGGACAGATTCGGGACAGTATCAAATCCGGGACAAAGCTTGAAAAAAACAGTAAATGGCCTCAGCAATTCTGCTTTTTATTTCTGTGGTGCATCTTCCATCTGATGTTATTATCGTACCCAAGTATTTGACGCGTTGCACTTGTTTCAGATTTGTCCTGTTTAATTTTATGCTGCATGATGGTGATGATTGTTTCTTCGATATAACCATTACTTCTGTTTTCTTACTATTCATACTGAGACCTTTTTTGTTACTTTCTTTTACTATTATGGCTATCATTTCTTGTAGTTCATTCTTTGTCTCTGCTATTAAGACTGTGTCATCCGCATTTCGCAAATTATTTATGTTGTGACCGTTGACTTCAATTCCTTTTTTTAAAAATCTACTATTGATCTCATAATATGTTCGCTGTAAGGTGAAAACAAATCTTACAAATAGATAAAACCAAAAAATACTATAAAACAAATAAATAAAATTATATTGAAAATACTATAAAAGAGAGTATTTCTGCCAGAAATTACTATAAACATTAAAACACAGAGATAGATACTACACACATTACAACACAGAGATAAATACTACAATTCAAAATTATAGAAAATGTACAAAAACCAAATCCACGGAAGTTGTCTTAAAAGAACATGTTCTAAAGACTGATGTCTTCTTAGACACCGAAGTGTGAAATATAAACCCGTGATTGATTAGGGTGTAACAGTAATCCTGAGCGGAACTGACAAAATGACTGCCGAACACGTCCCACAAAGGTGTGTGTCCTACGGTAAAGGAAGTTGGTAGGACTCTCTCTTCTAAGTCATAATGTTGGTCTTATCTCTATTAATTAATTTGGTAGGACTGACGTATACAATTTTGAGGGGGCAGAAATTAAAGTAGAACGTGTGTGAAATATCGCCTTTCTTTATTGTCATTGGCTTCCTGAACATTCTTTTTTTTTTTAAAATAGGTATTCTGTGTGCAAAATGCAGGAACAATCACTCTCTTTCCTTTTTTCTTTTTCGTATTCTCTCTCTTTTTCATTATTACTCTCATACTCTTTTATTGTATAATTCTCTCTCTCTCTCTCTCTCTCTCTCTCTCTCTCTCTCTATCTCTCTCTCTCTCTCTCTTGCGATTCCATATTCTCTCTCAAATATCTCTTTCTATTTTTCTCTTTTATTTCACTCATTCTTTCTCTTTTCCTCTCTGGCCTTCTTTTTTTCTCCTTCTTTGGATCTCTCTCTTCTCTCTATCTCTTTTTCTACCAATCTTCCTATTTTTATTATTGTCAATGACAGGTGAAGGCATCGATGTTGTGACATCTCAAAATGACAAAAGCAAAATCCACCTTGATCCGGCCATTCGTGGTTATTTTTTTGCAGGGTGTCTGAGGTCTGGTGTACACGGTTCATCTCCGTATCCACTGTGCTATGATATCATGCCTCTAGCACCTTCTTTTATGGCACCACTGCATAAAAAAAGTAAATAGCCTTTTAAAAAGTAAAGAAAATAGGGAATATAGTGTTAGTGACCATAAATTTTACAGACCTTCGGCACATGATTTTTGGGGTAATAGGTCGGTAATATGCCCGTGCCGCTTTATTTTCCCAGAAAAAAATCCGGTACCCATTAAAGGCTGGGTGAACCGGAAGCCGTCGGTTGGGATCGAACCCTACCTTTTGTCCTTTGTAGTCCAGTTCACTAACCACTGAGCTATCGCAGCTTCCGAGACCACTGCATGAACAACAAATATAGTGCACACTTCTTAGTTACTGCTTCTTTAGTTCTTTTACTCGTTTGCGTTTTTCCAGGCAAATAAAACGTACAATACTTCTTCTATGTCACATTCAAATTGTTTACAGGAAGCAGTCTTCTTCTACCTTTCAGCTTCCTGTAGAGCATGGGTCTTCAACAAACACTTTCCAAGTCGTTCTGTTTCTTGCCATTCATTCCTTTAACAAGTGGGTTATCCACCACTTTTGTGGCGCCGGGTTCCACCATTCCTTTAACAAGTGGGTTATCCATCACTTTCGTGGCGCCGGGTTCCACCATTCCTTTAACAAGTGGGTTATCCACCACTTTGTGGCGCCGGGCTCCACCATTCCTTTGACGTGGGTTATCCACCACTTCGGTGTCGCCTCTCTGCGAGAGATGTTGTCTAAAAACCAGCACTACATTTAGGTCCGATCTTTGAACATCCGCATGAAACAGTTGAAAGTCACCTGACTATCCAAAGCTAAGAGTAACTCCACACCCTCCGAGACCTGATAAATACAGAAGTACAAGGTAACTCAGGAATACCTCCGAATATCATTACAAGGCATTGAGCTGAATGGCGTCATCTCGCAGCCGTTGAATCCATCACAACAACAACATAATAGATCCATTTTTAACTTCCCCCCGCGCAGGGGCAGACCCCGTGGTCCTGACGGTAATCTCATCGATGCGAACTCCCGTGTGCCAGGGGCAGACCCCGTGGTCCTGACGGTAATCTCATCGATGCGAACTCCCGTGTGCCAGGGGCAGACCCCGTGGTCCTGACGGTAATCTCATCGATGCGAACTCCCGTGTGCCAGGGGCAAGAATGAGATCAGAGTGCCGACCACAAGGATGATGGATCAGTGGAATATTACAGACACTAGGAAACAAGGGGAGAAGATATCAACAGAAGACCTTAAAATATGGTGGATAAGAAAGGCAAATAAGGCAGGAAAGATGAAGAGAGATTAACAGTTTTTGTGACCCGTCAATTTTGGATGTTTTCTGAACACACGACTTCTACATCTTCATCTTTTGTCTCTCTGGGCTTCTATGTCAATTATTGTGACGCCCTGAAGTCGAGCGCTTTTTATGTACGTTATGTATCAAACTCTCATTCCCTTATAAGAGCTATGATTTGTTATAGAATTAGATCACTGGCCAACTCTCATTCCCTTATAAGAGCTATGATTTGTTATAGAATTAGATCACTGGCCAACTCTCATTCCCTTATAAGAGCTATGATTTGTTATAGAATTAGATCACTGGCCAACTCTCATTCCCTTATAAGAGCTATGATTTGTTATAGAATTAGATCACTGGCCAACTCTCATTCCCTTATAAGAGCTATGATTTGTTATAGAATTAGATCACTGGCCAACTCTTGTACATCTACCATCAGAGGTTAACATTGTTCCCAGATATTTCAATTAATTTACCTGATTTAATATTGTTCCATCCTGTGTGTTACCGGGGCCTCATTATGAGGGAAGTAAAGAATAGTGACACTGTGACCTTCCAGGCATGTCGTAAGAGGCGACTAAGGAGGTTGATCGATAGCTTGACAAGCTGTCATTGTAAAAAGTATTGTTATAGAAACAGCACCATATATTTTAGAGCAGTGATCTCTGCAATATGTGCCACTTTGGCATGCAAGGTTTCTGGTTTTGAGATTGTGGTTCTGCCCTATGTGCCGTCTTCGGCTCGAAAGGACAATAGATAGATAGAATATTGTTCCACTTGTCTTTATTGTGCCTTGCGGTGATATCTTTTTTCTGTTGTTACCATTACTTCTATCTTATTGCTATTAAAGCTGAATCCTTTATTTTATTTTTCCTGCACTATAATGTCTAACATTTGATGTAACTCATTTTCACTCTTAGCGATTAAGAATGTATCATCAGCATACCTCATAATATATATCTTATTACCTCCAGTAAGAGATGATAGAAGATGATTCGATTATATAGAAGGAAGCGATGTTTTACTGTCAAATCAATTTCCAACTGTTTGTTTGCCTCCTCATTCGTCTATTCCAGGCCATGAACAAGCTTGTGGGGTGTGAGTTACGCAAGGACGAACGAGTCGTGAAAATGTTCCAAGTTGTGAATTCTGGTAGACGCGGCAGCGACATGGGTCAGCTCTTGCGCAACCCCAGCCCATGTAACGACAAGCCACACAGCCGCAGCTGCAGTGAAGGTGGGGCTAAAGACAGAGACAGAAGTCGTCGACGGAGCCAGAAGTTGGTAGGAATAGATTCCAGGTCGTTGCTAACGGTCATGAGTCACGTGACTCAGTGGCAGAAATCCAGCACCAGCAGACAGCCAATCTGTCTTATTTCAAAGTAAGACTTATTTCTTGTTTGTAATTGCTACTTAATATTATCAACAATATGAAAGCGATTTCATCGGTGCTATATAGAACCAATTCTGACCTATGGAAGCAAATCATGGACAATAGACAAACAAAGAAAAAGACAAGTGTGTACCTCTGCCACAGAGATGGGATTTCTCAGAAGAATGTTGAAAGTTCCCTGGACAGCTAAAAATACCAATGAGGAAGTTCTCAAAGAGGCCAACACAAAAAGGCAGCTCTTAAAAATCACCAGAAAGAAACAATCAACAATTTACTACCTTGGACATACTATAACCAGTGATGGAAAATGCAAAACTGAAATAAACAAAAGAATAGGAATGGCAGAAAGTAATTTTAATGCCATGAAAAATAAACTAACATCATAACAATTAACACCAGGGCGAAAACTAACAATAGCAAAAAATGTTATATCTGCTCAATATTCCTGTATGGTGCAGAAACATGGATATTAGACAAGAAAACAAAACAGGAAGTTGAAACCTTTGAAATAGGGATTTATAGATGAATTGGAAGAATTGGATGGAAAGAAAAGAAAAGAGACGATGAAGTCCAACAAGAACTAAAAATGAAAAGTGAACTACTAAACACAATTCAAACAAGACAAATTAGTTTTTTTTGGGGCATGTTAAAGGATACAACAGCCTACTAATAGTAATCTTGGAACGGAAAGTGTCAGGTAACAGAAGCAGAGGCAGACCAAGACTGACGTAGTCGAATAACATCAAAATATGGACAAGTCAGCCTATGACAACCTGCACCATAATAGCAAGTGACAGAGCGGAATGGCGCTCCATGGTAGCCAACCTTTGATGCGGAGACAGCACTCAATGATGATGAGGAAAGTATGCTTAAAAAAGATACAAGGAACTATCGGAGTTCAGGATGATACCTTGACTATTGTGAAGAAACTCAAAATAAAATGGTTTGGCCACGTATCTCGATCGTCTGGCCTGGCAAAGACCATCCTGCCAGGAACTATGGAAGGAACGAGTGTTACAGTGTTGTGATGTTCTTTATTGTATTATATCTTATCTTGTATAGTTGCTTAATGGTCACAGCACATCACAACATTGAGGTAACATGTAAGATCATGACAGAGTCTTTCTTTAACAATAATGATAATCAGTTTATTGATTTCGCCGTGATACAATATAGTGGATGCACTTCTCTGAATCTAATGTTCTTAAGTTCTGGACATGCGTAGGTTACTACTGATGATTATGCAATGTCCATTAGTGCATATTGTCTACTTGTCTACTTACGAGATGTAAGATTCTTGAAATACTTCAAAATGGAAACACAATCACTTCACACTAAAGTCATAATATTCTTGATCAACTATCTATCAAGAATAACTTCTAAACTGACTTGAACTACACTTGGAGATTCTAACTTCTGAACTACTGACTTCACTTCTAATCTTAACTTCTAGCTGTTCTGACTCTAACTGTTTCCAAACTACTTAACTGTTTCTACTTCTAACTTCTGACTGACTTAACTTTCTGACTTAAACTTGTTTCTCACCCTGTCCTAACTTAACTTAAAACTGTTGTGCAGGACTTTAAGTACTCAACAACTCTATTCTACCTGCAAGATAATGACCAATAAGATCATCGCAAATTGACCACTCGCAACGTGATCTGGTCAATTGAGCTTGTCGCTTGCTCACTATCTGTGACTCACACCTGAACTTTCCCAAATTTGGACAAAAACATCCTGTTTCCCCGAATCTCTACGACCTATTTGGAATAACATTACCTCATCCTGGTAGCTGGATGACCACTTGACCGTTCCATGACTTTGACAATAACAACTAACTTGCATGGACAATCGTGGAGATTTTACAACAACATCACGAGGTCGATGCGTGTTATGTATGTGATGGTCACACTCACAACAACTGGGCGAGTGGAGATTCATGGAAAATCCCCCTCAACTATTAAGTCTAGGTCAAGTCATGACCCTCTCTACTTCGGTGGGTGTCCACTACCCTTTCTCTACAACTTGTTATCCTAATTTGTATTCTGGAAAATCTATACTTAAATTCTGCTGGTCGCCACTATATGATACTGCTCTCGTTCATTCAAAGAGCGGTAACGACTAAATTACCTGCTCTCTCTATTCTTCCTTAGCTAACTCTATAACACGAGAAGAAGAGGTGGGCAAAGAAAGAGATGACAAGATAAGATCAAAGAATGAACAGGCCTAAACTTTACAGAGCCCTAAAAATGACTAAAAATAGAGATACATGGAGAAAGTTGTGGCTCCATAACGACTGCCATGGTTATGTGATAAAGAGGAATAGTCTATTTATGTTTCAGTTACTTTTACGTCATCTCAATCAGTGGAAGTATGCCTCACAAATTGTATGATTCTAGTGATAATCTGAGCCGCAATAGGTGGTTATTGAACTGGACAACAAAGGACACAGAGGTTGGGTTCAATCCCAACCGACGGCCTCCGGGTTCACCCAGCCTTAAATGGGTACTTGATTTTTTCTAGGACAGTAAAAAGGTACGGGCGTAATACCGACCACATTACCCAAAAAAATCCTGTGCTGAAGGTCTGTAAAATGTATGGTCACTAACACCATATTCCCTTATGCCATTTGTGTGATAGGGGCTCTTTTACTCTTTTTTTACTTTAGTAGTAATCTCTGCGAGGTCTATAATCAACCAATAGTTTTGAGAGTGGTTTAACACAGTTTATTATCTGAAAATTATGATTAATCGCTTATTAAGTTAAAAAGAGCCACAATAGCTCAGTGGTTAATGAATTGGACTACAAAGGAAAAGACGTCGGGTTCGATCCTGATCGACGGCTTCCGGGTTCAGCCAGCCATAAATGGGTACCTGATTTTTTCATGGGAAAGTAAACTGGTGCAGGTGTAATGCCGAGCACATTACTTTAATAATTGTTTTGTCATATAATGAGAAGGAAACAGCTGGAACATATTGTGACAACTGGGAAAATTGAGGGACGAAGAGATAGTGGAAACCAAAGAAAAAAGATACCAGACAGCTTAAGAGAATGGCTTGGCAGAAAGCCAACAACATGAATGTTAAAAGAACTCGAGATCAAAAGTTGTGGAGAGACATGATCACCTACGCCAACAGGCATGGTACCTGATGATGATGATGATGAAATTTAACATCTTTTGGTCATCCAAAGCATTTTTTCCCAAACATCCTATCTTTGTGGCGACTATATTCCGTCTATGTTTCTTTGCGAACGATCATGTTTGGCACTAACAGCACAAGGTGGAAATAAATATACTCTGTATTCATGTTTCGATATTCCAATTGTTTACGATGAATGATGATGTCGTATTACAGGGAAAAGTTGGCTGTGTTCACTTTCTGTGCGGTTTCGCTTTATGTCTTTTGGCGTGCGCTGGGACTGTTATGATGTGGACTACAGCTACCTTTCTTTGTTTGGGGGATGGGATAGTAATTCAGATGATTCCACTGTCACGGGCGGTTGAGCAATTATGGATTTTAATTCGTTTGCAGTGATACCGGGGCCTTCCATAAACAAAGAACCAATACTCTATATAAGTTGTTTCATTGTGATGATAGGTGCTATCTTGGTCTGAAGTATAGGGGATTCCTTATATTCAGCAAACACTAATGTAAACTTTGTCGAAACTTGACCTCTGAACTTTTCCCCCACACAGAGATGGCTGCAGCCTAGTTGGTATATACTGTGCAGTTGCCTTGTGTTGCGATCAGACAAATGATGAGGAGGAAGTGGATATCTTCAACGCTGTCCGCAGAATTCGCAGACATCGTCCTCAGCTTGTCCCCACCATTGTATGTCACCGTCTTCTCCTGTTATATTCTATTATATTTTACTAGCTTTTGAGATTTGTGAGGTTCTTTACTTCATCACTATCTCATTTTTTTCTAACCGTTTTTTTGTTGTTGTTAAACTCGTTGTCAAATTATTTTACATTCAATTTAATTATTCCTGTCCTGGATCTTCCTCACCCACTCTAATCCCCATCCTCACGTCAGACATCCTCACACACTGTACTCCCCATCCCCACGTCAGACATCCTCACACACTCTACTCCCCATCCTCACGTCAGACTTCCTCACACACTCTAATCCCCATCCTCACGTCAGACTTCCTCACACACTCTACTCCCCATCCTCACGTCAGACTTCCTCATCCACTCTAATCCCCATCCGCACGTCAGACTTCCTCACCCTATCTACTCCCCAACCTCACGTCAGACTTCCTCATACACTCTATTCCCCATCCTCACGTCAGACTTCCTCACCCACTTACTCCCCATCCTCACGTCAGACTTCCTCACCCACTTACTCCCCATCCTCACGTCAGACTTCCTCACCCACTCTAATCTCCATCCTCACGTCAGACTTCCTCACCCACTCTACTCCCCATCCTCACGTCAGACTTCCTCACCCACTCTATTCCCCATCCTCACGTCAGACTTCCTCACACACTCTACTCCCCATCCTCACGTCAGACTTCCTTACACACTCTAATCCCCATCCTCATGTCAGACTTACTCACACACTCTAATCCCCATCCTCACGTCAGACTTCCTCACCCACTCTAATCCCCATCCTCACGTCAGACTCCCTCACACACTCTACTCCTCATCCTCACGTCAGACTTCCTCACACACTCTACTCCCCATCCTCACGTCAGACTTCCTCACACACTCTACTCCCCATCCTCACGTCAGACTTCCTCATCCACTCTAATCCCCATCCGCACGTCAGACTTCCTCACCCTATCTACTCCCCAACCTCACGTCAGACTTCCTCATACACTCTATTCTCCATCCTCACGTCAGACTTCCTCACCCACTCTACTCCCCATCCTCACGTCAGACTTCCTCACACACTCTACTCCCCATCCTCACGTCAGACTTCCTCACCCACTCTACTCCCCATCCTCACGTCAGACTTCCTCACCCACTTACTCCCCAACCTCACGTCAGACTTCCTCACACACTCTACTCCCCATCCTCACGTCAGACTTCCTCACACACTCTGCTCCACATCCTCACGTCAGACTTCCTCACCCACTCTACTCCCCATCCTCACGTCAGACTTCCTCACCCACTCTACTCCCCATCCTCACGTCAGACTTCCTCACCCACTCTACTCCCCATCCTCACATCAGACTTCCTCACCCACTCTACTCCCCATCCTCACGTCAGACTTCCTCACACACTCTACTCCCCATCCTCACGTCAGACTTCCTCACCCACTCTATTCCCCATCCTCACGTCAGACTTCCTCACCCACTCTAATCTCCATCCTCACGTCAGACTTCCTCACCCACTCTAATCTCCATCCTCACATCAGACTTCCACACCCACTCTACTCCCCATTCTCACGTCAGACTTCCTCACCCACTCTATTCCCCATCCTCACGTCAGACTTCCTCACCCACTCTAATCTCCATCCTCACGTCAGACTTCCTCACCCACTCTAATCTCCATCCTCACGTCAGACTTCCTCACTTTAGTGAACAACATTCCTATCGTCCACGTTTCAGTCATTTACAGTTTAATAAATATGGATCAATTTACACATTCTAATGTTACAATATTTCTTATTCGAATCTATCTGCCTACAGTTTGCGTCATTCCAATCTATCCTTCTCAATATATTTTAACACTTTTACACTCTAGTCTGCTTCACTCTAGTTTATCCGTTTTCAGTCTTTTTTAATCAAATCTACCTGACTGTGGTGAACGTCGCCCAATATATCTCATTTGTATATACTTAAACCCATTTTTACGACACACACACACATACACACACACACACCAGATCTTCATTTCTCCACACACCAACAATTCATTTCTCCAGACACCAACGCTTCATTTCTCCACACACACACAGCAACAATTCGTTTTTCCACACACACACACACAGCAACAATTCGTTTTTCCACACACCAACAATTCGTTTCTCCACACACACACACACACACACCAAAGTAGTAAGGAAGGGTGTTTTGAACAAGGATTTTAACATTTTTGCTTGGTGCATTTTGGCATGGTGCAAATATGATGCATCATTGGCATGTATCGTGCAATCTCGACCTCGTTTATCGCGGGTGGTCGGTCTTATCTCAAGTGGTCGGCGCGGGTGGTCGGTCTTATCTCAAGTGCTTATCTCAAATGGTCGGCCTCGCGGGTGGTCTTATCTCCTTATCTCAAGTGGGTGTGCTGGCGACCAGTGGTTCTAAAACTTGTATGTCAGTCTAAAACTTGCGGGGGGTCGTGTTATTATCAAGTGAGCGTGCTGGCTATGGAGACCAGTGGTTCTAAAACTTGTATGTCAGTCTAAAACTTGCGGGGGGTCGTGTTATCATCAATGTGTGATGGCAACAGGAGGCATAAAAAAGGCAAAGGGGTGTTAGTAACCAGGTGTTAGCGATATGACACATCCACGTCGATCATCATCATCATCGGGCCACCTCGGTCATCATCGGCGCTGGTCGGCGGTCGCTGGTCGTCGGCGGTCGCTGGTCGTCGCTGGTCGTCGTCGCGGGTCGGATCGGGCAAAATCATCATGTGTAGTGATTAAATAGTGACGCTCTCTCTCTCTTATCATCATCATCATCATCATCAAGCCACACCCTCAACATCATCCCTTCATGTCTTATCATCACCAACCCACACAAATTGACACATCATCAGCATGTGCCACCCTCAACAGCATCATCATGTGCCACTCTTAACAACATCATCATCATGTGCCACCCTCAACAACATCATCATCAAGCCACACCCTCAACTCTCTCTCTCTCTCTCTCTCTCTCTCTCTTTCACGCTAAAGCAAAACAAAAAAGATATCCACATGTCTGGGAGGCAAACCGTAGGAATTGAAATACTCACATTCACCGAGCCCGTTGTAAAAGAGGGCCACCCAATGCTCACCGGGTTCGTGTGCCAGGTCGGTGTTTATGACAAAGGCGGCGGTCGTCGTTGGGTCGATGCTGGGAGGTAAGTGGTTTCGTGGAATGACACTAACAAGGGAACAACGTCGAACGAAAATATCCGACATCAAAAGGTTGTAAATCTCCATCGTGTTCATCTTCTCTATCGCTCAAACGGTGAAGTCTGTTAGAATCTGCCTTGTCTTGGACACCTCGAGCACTGAGTCCAACTCGGCGTAGACGATGACTTGTAGGGGAGTAGTTGTGGGAGCGGCAAACTTGAGTTCTATCGACAAGGGTCCGCTTGTGGCTAGCTCAAAATGGGAGCCGTCCAGTAGACTAGACGAGAGGTCAAAACCAAATAGACAATATCCGTCCTTGAACTCTCTATAAGCAACATTATTCCCGGCGTCTTTACCAATCAGACCCATGGCCAGATTTGTGCCGTAAAAAGCTCTCGCGTATTGATTTCGTTCAAAGTCCATAGTTAGAGGCTTTCCCGAGATGCATTTCCCGTCGACCGTCAGGTTCATATAAATCAGGCCAAAGTGTTGAAAATTGAACGGGTTAGCGGAATAAACGCCATTAAACGCACTGGCCGTAATCAGACCTATCACTACACGGGTCGGTGTTTGAGACAAAAAATAAATTGTCTTGACTGTGGGAGAACATCCCGCTAGCGATGGAAAATGTCTTGATGGTAACCCTCTTGATCGGGTACCGAGCATTCCCGCTTAAGAGAGCCTTTTCGTGAGCCAGAGAAATCGCGGGGTTTAGCTTAGCTTACCTGACCACAAGCGCGGCGTAGGTGATAACACTCTTATAACCCGCAGACCTTATCGTGAGTCATGAGGCTGAACACATCCTTAGAAGGCGTGTTAGAAAATATTAGAAGTAAATATCGAGTCTAATGAAAAAGCAATAGAAAATGAACGCGAAACTTAGAAATATTAAAATGAAAACGAGCGTGAAACTTATGTAAAAATAACGAAAGAACCTTATAAAATTTAGGCAACCGCATCGACATGTACCTCGGCACGGGAGGGAGCGGATTATATGGAAAAGCATCTCGACTAACTGAAAGTTATTAAAATCGCGAAATAATAATAACTCGAAAGAAATAAATGAGCGGAAAACTATGTAAGAACCCCACCGGAAGTGCCCTGTTTATGTCTGGTGTGTGCTGACTTTGGAGCGCTTGGTGTACTTGAGCGATAGTGATAGGTTAGTAGATTATACAACATCAATGAAAAACATTAAATTTAAAACAGAAGACGAAGATATATTTTATTCTTTTATTATCTCAATAGGTGTATAACATACAGTGGATATTATATAACATTACAAACATATTTAGTACACTGAGTAAATATATAGTACAGGGATAACCTTTATTAATAGGTATGTAGTTGGGTGTCTGCTTAGTTCTATGTCATAAATGAATCATAAGGGGTGAAACTGTTAGAGATTGCTGGGTAGTCTAAACTGGTAGTGTAAAGAGTTAAATATCTAAAGGCGTAGTCGAGACGTTATCATCAGCTACATTTCTTTTTATATATAGAAATAGGACAGAGCATTATTTGTTTGACTGTAGGAAAATATGGAATTATTTAAGACTTTGAAACCTACATTTTTTCCCACCCTTAGCCTTTTGCGTAGCGAGAACCTCTAAAAACATATCTTTAGCTAATTTGTTGTGTTGCTTACTTAACCCTTTACAACTGATAATTATCGTAATCCCCACTACAATGGTACGTCTTACTACATAAACTAACAAGAGCCGTCCCTTCGGACTCTAGTTTAAAAAGACCGGGCGTTCGTTTGGTGTATGCTTTAACACCCTTACAGTTTACACAGTCTGGCTAATATGTTCATCGCAAAACTCGACAGGAAACCAGTCTTTATATACGCTATTAAACTCATTCCGCAGCCCTGCCTTAACTATAGCCTCCAACTTAGGTGCACTTAAAGCCAAATATAAACTATCAGTATCTGCTTCACATAGCTGAAAGTTGGACCTATCTACAAACTTATCTAAGAACTCGAAATAAAAAATCTAACATACGAAGTTTTGCATATCGATACACGAAGAAACCGATTTGTAGGGGTAAGTCCCATCCTACCGGGTGTGGGAAAACGGTATTTGTACAAAAGTTTATACAGAACCTTCTAGGAGGCAAGGTCAGAAACCTAGGAGGCAAGGTCAGAAACCTAGGAGGCAAGGGCAGAAACCTAGGAGGCAAGGGCAGAAACCTAGGAGGCAAGGTCAGAAACCTAAGAGGCAAGGGCAGAAACCTAGGAGGCAAGGTCCGAAACCTAGGAGGCAAGGTCAGAAACTTAGGAGGCAAAGGCAGAAACCTAGGAGGCAAGGTCATGGTTAACGAGAGATGGCGTGTAGTTCTGGTGGTTAACGAGAGATGGTGTGTAGTTCTGGTGGTTAACGAGAGATGGCGTGTAGTTGAGCTGGTTAAGGAGAGGTGGCGTGTAGCTGATCTGGTGGTTAACAACAGGTGGCGTGTAGTTGAGGTTAGCATATGCGGTTAAAATGTCTTCTCGCATATCAACTAAAGAAATAAATATAGACTCATATTAAAAAAGTCGACATCAAAACCATAAAAATCTACTCACATAGTCATACTAGTTAGACACAACGAGCAGGAAGTTATATTCAAGGTCCCAAATGTTGGACCAAATCACTAAGATTTTTACCACCATAACACACCCACGACCTCTCGAGCCACGCTCTTAACAAACTACAAACTTAATAAACCACAACCCCACGAACCACAACCCCACGAACCATGGACTTACCGAACCATCAACTCACGAACCACAACCCCACGAACCACGCACTTAACAAACTACAAACTTAATAAACCACAACCCCACGAACCACAACCCCACGAACCACGCACTTAACAAACTACAAACTTAATAAACCACAACCCCACGAACCACGGACTTAACGAACCATCAACTCACGAACCACGAACCACAACCCCACGAACCATGGACTTAACGAACCATCAACTCACGAACCACGAACCACCAACTCACGAACCACGAACCACAACCCCACGAACCATGGACTTACCGAACCATCAACTCACGAACCACGAACCACAACCCCACGAACCACGCACTTAACAAACTACAAACTTAATAAACCACAACCCCACGAACCACAACCCCACGAACCACGCACTTAACAAACTACAAACGTAATAAACCACAACCACACGAACCACAACCCCACGAACCACGCACTTAACAAACTACAAACTTAATAAACCACAACCCCACGAACCACAACCCCACGAACCACGCACTTAACAAACTACAAACGTAATAAACCACAACCACACGAACCACAACCCCACGAACCACGCACTTAACAAACTACAAACTTAATAAACCACAACCCCACGAACCACGGACTTAACGAACCATCAACTCACGAACCACGAACCACAACCCCACGAACCACGCACTTAACAAACTACAAACTTAATAAACCACAACCCCACGAACCACAACCCCACGAACCACGCACTTAACAAACTACAAACGTAATAAACCACAACCACACGAACCACAACCCCACGAACCACGCACTTAACAAACTACAAACTTAATAAACCACAACCCCACGAACCACAACCCCACGAACCACGCACTTAACAAACTACAAACGTAATAAACCACAACCACACGAACCACAACCCCACGAACCACGCACTTAACAAACTACAAACTTAATAAACCACAACCCCACGAACCACGGACTTAACGAACCATCAACTCACGAACCACGAACCACAACCCCACGAACCATGGACTTAACGAACCATCAACTCACGAACCACGAACCACAACCCCACGAACCACGGACTTAACAAACCATCAACTCACGAACCACGAACCACAACCCCACGAACCATGGACTTACCGAACCATCAACTCACGAACCACGAACCACAACCCCACGAACCACGCACTTAACAAACTACAAACTTAATAAACCACAACCCCACGAACCACAACCCCACGAACCACGCACTTAACAAACTACAAACTTAATAAACCACAACCCCACGAACCACAACCCCACGAACCACGCACTTAACAAACTACAAACTTAACGAACCATCAACTCACGAACCACGAACCACAACCCCACGACCCATGGACTTAACGAACCATCAACTCACGAACCACGAACCACAACCCCACGAACCACGGACTTAACAAACCATCAACTCACGAACCACGAACCACAACCCCACGAACCATGGACTTAACGAACCACGAACCACAGACTTAACGAACCATCAACTAACGATCCACGAACCACAACCCCACGAACCACAGACTTAACGAACCATCAACTCACGAACCACGAACCACAACCCCACGAACCACGGACTTAACGAACCATCAACTCACGAACCACGACCCCACGAACCACGCACTTAACAAACTACAAACTTAATAAACCACAACCCCACGAACCACGGACTTAACGAACCATTACCTTTCGTACACCCCAAGTTAATGCGCATCTCTTTATTCTGTATTTTCTCCAGCCTGTCAATTTATACATTATTAATAACAAACGCCTTAACAAGAAACACCGGGCGCTCTTACCTTCTAATAACTTGAAGTTAACACTTTTGTTAAAGACATTATAGTGATCCTAGGTGAGGGGTAATTATCATTCTCAGGAGATATAGCGACTAGCGACCAGGGATAAGACAAGTGGACACAGTAGATGTCGAATAGATATGTCACTCAACAATGACCCGTCTGATAAGACATGATAATTTGATCAAGTTTCAACATTAACGTAAATATACTAACGGTGCCCAAGTTTTTAATGTTCACTAAATTCTTTAGCATCCGAACCTCCAACTTTTCCCAACATTATTGAGTTGTTGTTTTACAATTTAAAGTTATATTCATTTTTGTCAGTTCTCGTAGTTTTTGTTGTTGTTGCGGTGAGTCATCATTGGTGATGTCTTATTAAAGATATGTTCTTCGTTAGTAATAGTTATCTATAAGAGAAGACGGTGATTATAATTTGTCACCTTTTTTTAAACTGTTTAAAACGTTTAGTAGATGATGATAACATATGTACAAACATATAGCAAAATATAAAAACCATGGTTTTAGTCAAACAAATAATGTCTTTTTTTTTATTTACACATATATTTATAGAGAAAGAGAGGGGGAAATCGCGAAAATTAACGATAAGTGGGAGAAATTGAAAATCGAATACTGAAATGTAAGCATTATAACAACTGGTTCCGTCAAATTAACCAAAAGCACGCAATAGTGGCACTGTCGACATGCTACTAAGATTATAATTAAAAACAAACGATAATATGCCGACAGAATAATAACCGTATTAGAAAAGGCATACCCACAAGGGGTTAGTCATATTGAGATTGTAAAACGCTTCTTCGGTTGTCTAGCTGTCCATCGAGGTGCCTCCTAGGTTTCTGCCCTTGCCTCCTAGGTTTCTGCCCTTGCCTCCTAGGTTTCTGACCTTGCCTCCTAGGTTTCTGACCTTGCCTCCTAGAAGGTTCTGTATAAACTTTTGTACAAATACCGTTTTCCCACACCCGGTAGGATGGGACTTACCCCTACAAATCGATTTCTTCGTGTATCGATATGCAAAACTTCGTATGTTAGATTTTTTATTTCGAGTTCTTAGATAAGTTTGTAGATAGGTCCAACTTTCAGTTATGTGAAGCAGATACTGATAGTTT
The DNA here is from genome assembly GCA_032433765.1 of Megaustenia siamemsis. Taxonomy (NCBI): domain Eukaryota; kingdom Metazoa; phylum Mollusca; class Gastropoda; order Stylommatophora; family Ariophantidae; genus Megaustenia; species Megaustenia siamemsis. The sequence continues at coordinate 57,465,850 of JAVIAB010000160.1, read as the reverse complement.
ATATTTGGCTTTAAGTGCACCTAAGTTGGAGGCTATAGTTAAGGCAGGGCTGCGGAATGAGTTTAATAGCGTATATAAAGACTGGTTTCCTGTCGAGTTTTGCGATGAACATATTAGCCAGACTGTGTAAACTGTAAGGGTGTTAAAGCATACACCAAACGAACGCCCGGGCTTTTTAAACTAGAGTCCGGAGGGACGGCTCTTGTTAGTTTATGTAGTAAGACGTACCATTGTAGTGGGGATTACGATAAAATCAGTTGTAAAGGGTTAAGTAAGCAACACAACAAATTAGCTAAAGATATGTTTTTAGAGGTTCTTGCTACGCAAAAGGCTAAGGGTGGGAAAAAATGTAGGTTTCAAAGTCTTAAATAATTCCATATTTTCCTACAGTCAAACAAATAATGCTCTGTCCTATTTCTATATATAAAAAGAAATGTAGCTGATGATAACGTCTCGACTACGCCTTTAGATATTTAACTCTTTACACTACCAGTTTAGACTACCCAGCAATCTCTAACAGTTTCACCCCTTATGATTCATTTATGACATAGAACTAAGCAGACACCCAACTACATAGCTATAAATAAAGGTTATCCCTGTACTATATATTTACTCAGTGTACTAAATATGTTTGTAATGTTATATAATATCCACTGTATGTTATACACCTATTGAGATAATAAAAGAATAAAATATATCTTCGTCTTCTGTTTTAAATTTAATGTTTTTCATTGATGTTGTATAATCTACTAACCTATCACTATCGCTCAAGTACACCAAGCGCTCCAAAGTCAGCACACACCAGACATAAACAGGGCACTTCCGGTGGGGTTCTTACATAGTTTTCCGCTCATTTATTTCTTTCGAGTTATTATTATTTCGCGATTTTAATAACTTTCAGTTAGTCGAGATGCTTTTCCATATAATCCGCTCCCTCCCGTGCCGAGGTACATGTCGATGCGGTTGCCTAAATTTTATAAGGTTCTTTCGTTATTTTTACATAAGTTTCACGCTCGTTTTCATTTTAATATTTCTAAGTTTCGCGTTCATTTTCTATTGCTTTTTCATTAGACTCGATATTTACTTCTAATATTTTCTAACACGCCTTCTAAGGATGTGTTCAGCCTCATGACTCACGATAAGGTCTGCGGGTTATAAGAGTGTTATCACCTACGCCGCGCTTGTGGTCAGGTAAGCTAAGCTAAACCCCGCGATTTCTCTGGCTCACGAAAAGGCTCTCTTAAGCGGGAATGCTCGGTACCCGATCAAGAGGGTTACCATCAAGACATTTTCCATCGCTAGCGGGATGTTCTCCCACAGTCAAGACAATTTATTTTTTGTCTCAAACACCGACCCGTGTAGTGATAGGTCTGATTACGGCCAGTGCGTTTAATGGCGTTTATTCCGCTAACCCGTTCAATTTTCAACACTTTGGTCTGATTTATATGAACCTGACGGTCGACGGGAAATGCATCTCGGGAAAGCCTCTAACTATGGACTTTGAACGAAATCAATACGCGAGAGCTTTTTACAGCACAAATCTGGCCATGGGTCTGATTGGTAAAGACGCCGGGAATAATGTTGCTTATAGAGAGTTCAAGGACGGATATTGTCTATTTGGTTTTGACCTCTCGTCTAGTCTACTGGACGGCTCCCATTTTGAGCTAGCCACAAGCGGACCCTTGTCGATAGAACTCAAGTTTGCCGCTCCCACAACTACTCCCCTACAAGTCATCGTCTACGCCGAGTTGGACTCAGTGCTCGAGGTGTCCAAGACAAGGCAGATTCTAACAGACTTCACCGTTTGAGCGATAGAGAAGATGAACACGATGGAGATTTACAACCTTTTGATGTCGGATATTTTCGTTCGACGTTGTTCCCTTGTTAGTGTCATTCCACGAAACCACTTACCTCCCAGCATCGACCCAACGACGACCGCCGCCTTTGTCATAAACACCGACCTGGCACACGAACCCGGTGAGCATTGGGTGGCCCTCTTTTACAACGGGCTCGGTGAATGTGAGTATTTCAATTCCTACGGTTTGCCTCCCAGACATGTGGATATCTTTTTTGTTTTGCTTTAGCGTGAAAGAGAGAGAGAGAGAGAGAGAGAGAGAGAGAGTTGAGGGTGTGGCTTGATGATGATGTTGTTGAGGGTGGCACATGATGATGATGTTGTTAAGGGTGGCACATGATGATGCTGTTGAGGGTGGCACATGCTGATGATGTGTCAATTTGTGTGGCTTGGTGATGATAAGACATGAAGGGATGATGTTGAGGGTGTGGCTTGATGATGATGATGATGATAAGAGAGAGAGAGCGTCACTATTTAATCACTACACATGATGATTTTGCCCGATCCGACCCGCGACGACGACCAGCGACGACCAGCGACCGCCGACGACCAGCGACCGCCGACCAGCGCCGATGATGACCGAGGTGGCCCGATGATGATGATGATCGACGTGGGTGTGTCATATCGCTAACACCTGGTTACTAACACCCCTTTGCCTTTTTTATGCCTCCTGTTGCCATCACACATTGATGATAACACGACCCCCCGCAAGTTTTAGACTGACATACAAGTTTTAGAACCACTGGTCTCCATAGCCAGCACGCTCACTTGATAATAACACGACCCCCCGCAAGTTTTAGACTGACATACAAGTTTTAGAACCACTGGTCGCCAGCACACCCACTTGAGATAAGGAGATAAGACCACCCGCGAGGCCGACCACTTGAGATAAGCACTTGAGATAAGACCGACCACCCGCGCCGACCACTTGAGATAAGACCGACCACCCTCGATAAACGAGGTCGAGATTGCACGATACATGCCAATGATGCATCATAATAGCACCATGCCAAAATGCACCAAGCAAAAATGTTAAATTCCTTGCTCAAAACACCCTTCCTTACTACTCACCAACACTTCATTTCTCCACACACACAGTAACAATTTGTTTCAACACACACCAACACTTCATTTCCCAAGACACCAACAATTCATTTCCCAAGACACCAACACTTCATTTCCCAAGACACCAACACTTCATTTCCCAAGACACCAACACTTCATTTCCCAAGACACCAACAATTCATTTCCCAAGACACCAACACTTCATTTCCCAAGACACCAACACTTCATTTCCCAAGACACCAACAATTCATTTCCCAAGACACCAACAATTCATTTCTGCACACACACACCAACAATTAATTTCTTCACACACACAGCAACAATTCATTTCTCCACACACAGCAACAATTCAATTTTCCACACACAGCAACACTTCCTTTCTCCACACACACACACATAGCAACACTTCATTTCTCCACACATATAGCAACACTTCATTTCTCCACACATACAGCAACACTTCATTTCTCCACACATATAGCAACACTTCATTTCTCAACACATATAGCAACACTTCATTTCTCCACACATATATAGCAACACTTCATTTCTCCACACATACAGCAACACTTCATTTCTCCACACATACACCCACCAACCCTTCATTTCTCCACCCACCCTACTCGTTTCTGCTTTGATACATTTCAGGATGAATACTGCTACATCTACCAGTTCATGACAGAATACATCCTGTCGCGTGGTTCACATCATGAATCTTGTATATGTGACCCGTTTATGAACGTCACTAGCACTCGTCAACTCCACGCAGCGACGTCATCAACATTGCACAGCCATTCTCCATGCCTCAGTTGTGTATCAGCAGCTTGCAACCACCACATGACACCACACAAGTGCATTAGCTCTCATGTCCTTCCAAACATCAGTAAAACATTACAAAACATGGACAATAAGTATATTAGACGCCCTGACCATTACCATGACAACGACTGGAAACAAAATGGAGTGTTGTCTATGTCCAAAAGCACGGTGCCTTATGTGATAGATTATGAAGCTTGTAATACACTTCCGGTAGATCTCTTTCTGGATTCATTGTGTCTGTCATGCACACCAGTGATGGCGGAGTTTCAAATTGGCAATACAGACAAAGCTGGTGGCCATCTTCAGGTTATCAATGGAAAGTTATCAAACAAAGTGACTACATATTCTGACAAAACTATGATAAATCAACAAATTTTGACATCAAAAGCTGGTGACTTTTGTCTCGGTCTGCAGGGAGTTAATACTGAGAGACACTTATTGAGTAGCCCAGGCCATTACTGTTTATATCCTCCTTCATGTTCTACACAGTCTAATTCTCCGTCATCCTGTACTACAGATTATACCACCATTGATAATGACCAGATCTGTAGTGATTCGAATAATGACGTACCTAAACTCTGGCACAGTCCAAGTAATTTATGCAAGGGGAGCCCATCCATCTTGTTGAATCCCCAAAATAATGTCAGCAGTAATGTCAGCAGTAATGTTGTACCGAATGTAGCTTTTCCTTTTCGAGGACATATGAATGTCCACTCCACGAGAACTGCTGGAGGAATTGTGCATGGCTCTAGTGTTCAGGACGAAGGCATCAAACTTTTGACCCAACCTGGCAATTGTGAACTTAACAACAATAAATCTGCCCATCCTGTACCTTCTTGGGAGCTACAGCAGCTACGGTTAAAGAAGTGTACCGGAAACAACGATAGCCAGCAAGCCGCCCTCATACACGCCTCGTACGCTGCCATGGAGGATGATGATCCTGGTTCTGCCGACGAGCGGGACTGTCACTCCAGTCTCGAATCGATTGACCTTAACAAGAAGCTCATCAAGATTAAGCCTTACACAAAGTTACACTTTTTATTATCAACAATTCGCAGGAAATTCAAAGTTACCCAAAGTCTACAGGATAAACACACAGAAAACAACGAAGATAGATCTCTGTTTTGTAACACAAAAAGTCTTCCATCAAAAACTTGATAACACGTTTAAAACACGCACACACACACAAAAATCCAAATAAAAAAAAACTCTTTAAAAAAAAACATAAAATTTAGAATTTTTGTTTCAACTCATATTTGTTCTTGTGTTTTTTTTTTTTAATATTAAAAAAAAAATCACTGTAATAGCAGTGTTCATTTGTATCACAGCCTCTTTCTGATCGCATGCTTTCTGACCACAGCTTACAAAAAAAATATGAGTGTCTCTAAATTTGGAGAATATCTGCCTACATGGCGAGGGACGCCTGAACACACAGTTGCTGGCGTGAAACTAGTAAACAAGTCATCATCATCATCCTCATCGAATGGAGCGCCATGCCATTCTGCTCTGTCTCTTGCTTTAATGATGCAGGTTGTCATAGGCTGATTTGTCCATCTTGTGATGTTACTCGTCTATGTTAGTCTTGGTCTGCCTCTGCCTCTTTTAACTTTATTTTCCCCTCCAGCATTACTTTTAGTAGGCTGTTGTGTCTTTTAAAATGGCCCAAAAATCGCATTTGTCTTGTTTGAATTGTGTTTAGAAGTTCTCTTTTCATTTTTAGTTGTTTTAAGACTTCATCGTTTGTTTTCTTTTCCTTCCATCTAATTTCTACCTATTCTTCTATATATCCACATTTCAAAGGCTTCATTTCTCTGTTCTGTTTTCTTGTCTAATGTCCATGGTTCTGCACCATATAGGAATATTGAGAAGATGTAACATTTTGCTATTCTTAGTTTTAGACCTAGTGTTATTTGTTTTGATGTTAGTATGTTCTTCATGACATTAAAATTACTTTTTGCCATTCCTATTCTTTTGTTTATTTCAGTTGCACATTTTCCATCACTAGTTATAGTATGTCCAAGGTAGTTGTAGTTCTGAACTTTTTCCAGGTCTATTCCTTCAATTTTGATATCCACTTGTGGGTTTTGAGTATTTTCTTTGTTTATGATCATAGTTTTAGTCTTTTTGATATTTATAAATAAGTTATATTCCCGCAAATTTAAGTCCCGTAGTACATCGTAAGCCAACAAGTTAGTAAGAAAAACATCGCTAGGCGACCATACCCTCCACATAACGTTTCTTTTATTTGATGATGATAAAGCGGTGTCTGGTTAAAGCGACAACGAAAGATGTCTTTCTTTGCATGAGTTGGGTATGGCGTATCAACATCGTCTTATTCCTGTGTTTGATATTATTGTCTGGTGCTCCTCTCTCTACTGACCGTGTTCATTGCAAAATCTGGATTGGTTTTGTATATTGCTATCATTCTCAGATTCGGTGATAAGTAACTGTGACGAGTGATGAGTACTGTGACTTACTGTAGTAACTGTGACTTAATGGTGAGTAACTGTCACTTAATGTAGTAACAGTGACTTAATGTAGTAACTGTGACTTAATGGTAGTAACTGACTTAATGTAGTAACTGTGACTTAATGGTGAGTAACTGTCACTTAATGGTGAGTAACTGTCACTTAATGTAGTAACAGTGACTTAATGATAGTAACTGCGACTTAATGGTAGTAACTGTGACTTAATGGTAGTAACTGACTTAATGTAGTAACTGTGACTTAATGGTAGTAACTGACTTAATGTAATAACTGTGACTTAATGGTAGTAACTGTGACTTAATCGCAGTAACTGTTACTTAATGGTAGTAACTGACTTAATGTAGTAACTGTGACTTAATGTAGTAACTGTTACTTAATGTAGTAACTGTGACTTAATGTAGTAACTGTGACTTAATATAGTAACTGTTACTTAATGTAGTAACTGCGACTTAAAGTAGTAACTGTTACTTAATGTAGTAACTGTGATTTAATGTAGTAACTGTTACTTAATGTAGTAACTGTGACTTAATGTAGTAACTGTTACTTAATGGTAGTAACTGTGACTTAATGTAGTAACTGTGACTTAATGGTAGTAACTGTCACTTAATGTAGTAACTGTGACTTAATTGCAGTAACTGTCACTTAATGGTAGTAACTGTGACTTAATGGTAGTAACTGTGACTTAATGATAGTAACTGCGACTTAATGGTAGTAACTGTGACTTAATGGTGAGTAATTATGATTTAATGGTCAGTAACTATGACTTAATGGTCAATAACCATGACTTAATGGTCAGTAACCATGACTTAATGGTCAGTAACCATGACTTAATGGTCAGTAACCATGACTTAATGGTCAGTAACCATGACTTAATGGTCAGTAACCATGAATTAATGGTCAGTAACCATGAATTAATGGTCAGTAACCATGAATTAATGGTCAGTAACTATGACTTAATGGTCAGTAACTATGACTTAATGGTCAGTAACTATGACTTAATGGTCAGTAACTATGACTTAATGGTCAGTAACTATGACTTAATGGCCAGTAACTATGACTTAATGGTCAGTAACTATGGCTTAATGGTCAGTGACCATGACTTAATGGTCAGTAACCATGACTTAATGGTCAGTAACTATGAATTAATGGTCAGTAACCATGACTTAATGGTGAGTAACCATGACTTAATGGTCAGTAACCATGAATTAAATGTCAGTAACCATGACTTAATGGTCAGTAACTATGACTTAATGGTCAGTAACCATGGCTTAATGGTCAGTAACCATGACTTAATGGCCAGTAACCATGATTTAATGTTCAGTAACCATGACTTAATGGTCAGTAACTATAACTTAATGGTCAGTAACCATGACTTAATGGTCAGTTACTTGGACTTAATGGTCAGTTACCATGACTTAATGGTCAGTAACTATGACTTAATGGCCAGTAACTATGACTTAATGGCCAGTAACGATGACTTTAGGTCAGTAACCATGACTTAATGGCCAGAGACTATGACTTAATGGTCAGTAACCATGACTTAATTGTCAGTAACCATGACTTAATGGTCAGTAACCATGACTTAATGGCCAGTAACTATGACTTAATAGCCAGTAACTATGACTTAATGGCCAGTAACTATGACTTAATGGTCAGTTCATTCATTCATTGTGTGCCTTCTCCGCAACGAATGTTGGCAAAACATGGATCGCCATTCTACTCTGTTTCTTGCTTTGATGGTGCAGGCTGACATAAATTGACTTGTCCATCTTTTGATGTTACTCGTCCATGTTAGTCTTGGTCTGCCTTTGCCTCTTTTACCTTGTATTTTTCCTTCTAATATTACTTTTAGTAGGCTGTTGTGTCTTTTAACATGCCCCAAAAATTTCATTTGTCTTGTCTTAATTGTATTTAGTAGTTCTCTTTTTATTTTCAGTTGTTTTAAAACTTTATCGTTTGTTATCTTTTGTTTGCATCGAATTCTACCTATTTTTCTATAAATCCACATTTCAAAGGCTTCAATTTTCTGTTCTGTTTTCTTGTCTAAAGTCTATGTTTCTGCACCATACAGTAATATTGAGAAGATGCAACATTTTGCCATTCTTAGTTTCAGCCCTGCTGATATTTGTTTTGTTGTTAGTATATTTTTCATGGCATTAAAATTACTTTTTGCCATACCTATTCTTTTGTTTATTTCAATTTTACATTTTCCATCATTGGTTATAGTATGTCCAAGGTAGTTGTAGCTCTGGACTGTCTCCAGATGTATTCCCTCAACTGTGATATTTAATTGTAGGTCTTGAGAATTTTCTTTGTTTATGATCATAGTTTTAGTCTTTTTGATATTCATTTCTAGTCCATATTTTTTACTTGTTAATGTTCAGTAACCATGACTTAATGGTCAGTAACTATGACTTAATGGTCAGTAACTATGACTTAATGGTCAGTAACTATGACTTAATGCCCAGTAACTATGACTTAATGGTCAGTAACCATGACTTAATGGTCAGTAACTATGACTTAATGGTCAGTAACTATGACTTAATGGTCAGTAACTATGACTTAATGGTCAGTAACTATGACTTAATGGCCAGTAACTATGACTTAATGGTCAGTAACCATGACTTAATGGCCAGTAACTATGACTTAATGGTCAGTAACTATGACCTATTGGCCAGTAACCATGACTTAATGGCCAGTAACTATGATCTATTGGCCAGTAACTATGACCTATTGGCCAGTAACCATGACTTAATGGCCAGTAACTATGATCTATTGGCCAGTAACTATGACCTATTGGCCAGTAACTATGACCTATTGGCCAGTAACCATGACTTAATGGTCAGTGACTATGACTTAATGGTCAGTAACTATGACATAATGATCAGTAACTATGACTTAATGGTCAGTAACTATGACATAATGATCAGTAACTATGACTTAATGGTCAGTAACTATGACTTAATGGTCAGTAACTATGACATAATGATCAGTAACTATGACTTAATGGTCAGTAACTATGGCTTAATGGTCAGTAACCATGACTTAATGGGATTTTTGTATACAAATATTTCCAAAACCTTGAGTAATAATGATCTAGTTTGCTGTTGTTGGAAACTGTGAAGCTTATTTCGCTTGTAAACCTAGATTTGTCCAAGTGTTAGGAAGGCATTCACGCTGGCTTGTTCTCTTATATTAGTTGTGCTCCCTAAAGACACTTTCAAAACTTAGCATTTATTTCCTAACCCATTAAATTATTAAATACAGACATTCAGCTCGCTAGACAGACAGACGAGCTCGCTAGATAGACAGACAGACGGGTGATTGGATGGATGAATGGGTGGATGGGTGAGGGTGGATAGATAAGCGTGGATGGATAAGATGGATGGATTGATAGATTGAAAGAGGGAAGGATAATATGGATAAAGTAAGATAAATGGGAGCGGCAGAAGCATAGTTATAATGCGTTGGCTTATCCGAACTGGCTCTGTGAACAAATACTCCAAACGCAGCTTTCTAATCAACACTGCTGATAGTAGACCTGCCTCATAAAATTGAGGGAAGAGCATTGTACCCCTCGCTGCCAAATGTTGTGGCCTTGTGTGGTAAAATTTGATATTTCACCACCACCCTCCCCCCACGCTTATTTTCCTGTATTAATATTAAACGACCGAATATATCACGTGACTTCTTTCATTTTAAAGAGGTAGTGTGCCAGGGTGTAATAAGCTTCTCGTTGACAGTTTTTCATTTGACAACTTCTAACTGGTTTAGTCAGACACATATCACTCATACAAAATAGCTGAATGTTTTAAGACAAAGTCTTGACGCTCTAAACAATCACAGACTATACAAATCGTGTGCATTCAAGTTAATCGAATCATTTTCTTGGCACGTGATGATTAGTGGGAGTACTTAAAATATCAATCATTTTCTTGGCACGTGATGATTAGTGGGAGTACTTAAAATATCAATCATTTTCTTGGCACGTGATGATTAGTGGGAGTACTTAAAATATCAATCATTTTCTCTATTTGAGATAAACTCAGAGGCTATCGCCGTTGTTTATTGAGTGTGCCCGCTAGGGCTTATTCTCTGTGAGATCTATAATTCTAACTTTAATTCACAACCTGCCGTGTGTTACTCTTCCATTATATTTAATCTACTTACTATTTTCTATGGAGCACAAACTCCTAGATCTCAATAGTAAACTCTTTACAACTAAATGTTGTTAGTACTGACTTCTTCTTCTTCTTCTATCTTTCCTCTGTTGCCGTTGGCGTCGAGGGGAGAAACAATCTGCGATTCTTTGCTCTTCTGTTGGCATCTTCTGATGTTATTCCTCCTAGTGACTCTAGTATTCCCTTTATCCATCTCTTTCTCGGTCTTCCTCTTAATCTGGCGTTTTCGTAGCGTTTGTTTATGGCTCTTTGATTCATTGTTAGTTCTTTTTGTCTTGTTATGTGGCCGAACCAATTTATCTGTTGTTTCTTTATGTATTCGATGGCTGGTTCAATTTCGAGTTTCTTCGTCAGGTCGATGTTTCTTGCTCTGTCCTTTAAGCTGTTTCCTGTCATTCTTCTGACACATTTCATTTCGGTGGTCGTTATCTTTCTTATTGTTCTAGAGTCCAGCGTCCAATTCTGGCACTGATAGCACAGAGTTGGTAGGAAAATTGATTTGTATATTGCCCTTTTTGCTTCCGTAGTTATTGCTTTGTTTTTCAATAGTGTTGATACTTGGCCTATAACTTGGCATGCTTTGTTACACCTTATATCTATCTCTGTCTCTTGGTTATTGTCTTGTGTTAGCGTGCTACCCAGATATTTAAAATTGTCAACTTGCTTCAGAGTTGTATTATCTATTATGATACTATGTTTAGTTTTTCTTTCTTTCTCGTTATTGCCATTACTTCGGTTTTGCTTATGTTGATCTTCATGTTGCATTGTTTACAAGTGTTGTTTAGCCTGTTGATATGTTCTTGTAGGTCCTCAATTGTTTCATGTTTCAGAACTTAGTCGTCTGCAAATAGTATTTCATTTATTTCTTCCTCTCTTCTGTTGTTAGTACTGACTGACTTATCTATATTGGACTTGTTCTCAACGTTCCTAAATCTACTTATTCAGTTTTTGTTCTATCTCTCCACTAACTGCTCTCAACTAACAGCTCCTAACTAACTTCAGGTCTTCCTCTACTAACTTCTCTTATCTTGCCTCTAATTGCTCCACTTTTCCTACGTTAACTCAAATCTTCTTGTGTAAAAGGCTAAATATCCGCATATAATTTGCTATGCTTTTTTCTTACTCTCTACACAGGCCATCCGCAGCTAATCATTTGTTGCGAGGCCTAAACTATGTTTGAACACTGTAAACATTTACAAAACAAGGTACCATCTTGCCACTTTGTTTAACCTCTAAGTTTCAAAATAAAGCTATTATAAATTTGTAATAGTGATATTTATCTCGTAAACTTGACCCGCCACTGAAAGTGCTTGTCAGCCTAATTCCTGGACATCTTGACTTTCTGGACAGGTTGACGGTTCAAGTCATGATGTTACACCTATCCCAGCACCTTTTCCAATAACAACTGGGAAAGTTGCACTCTCTCGATAATTATATTACTGCTATCACCTTCATCCCCACACCCTTTCCAATAACAGTTGAAACACTTTCATCGACTACTATTAATTGTATGAGTCTTAAATGTTTACCACTCGGTTACAGCTATATCTATACTTCCAATCTATACACTAGAACAGTAGGAGACATTATGGGAGAAGGGAGGAGTCAACAAGAACAAGTTGGACATCCTGACAGAACAAACACAACTGAGACCAATAATATTAATTCCTGTGTTTACAAATCCAAGCATGCTTTATTTTAAAAAATAAACAATTAATTTACATTTTATCGAAAGTGAGACAAAAATGCATTTCCATAAAAGTGTAACAAATTAACGTAAATTACTGTAAAGTTGTAAACAAAATTATATATAGCATTATTTAACCAATGATGGGCCAGTGATATATGATTTAAGCTCTCACTAGTTTCATATCAACATTCAACACTTGAGAGCTAATATTTGGGTGTTAACATTTACGAGCTAACATGTAGGAGATAATATTTAGAAGTTAACACATGTGAACTAACATTTAGGAGTTAACATTTAAGAACTAGCACGTGGGAGCAATTTATTTTTTAAAAAGCTAACTTTGACGACTTTTCACTTTGTACACTTTATCTGGCTTACGTGAGTGTAAAGCCGTATCTATGTTCTTTATTCACATTACATACCATTGTACACGTAAACATCATTGTTAAACTGCTGAGTAACGAGTATTATTATGTTATGTGTTATGTTATTGAACTAATGTGATTCAGATTAAAGAAAGAAGACAATCAGTGTTTATGTGCAGCTTATTATTGATGTGGTACTTGCTGTTAGTTTATTAACCTGATAAAAACAATGTATGAAGGAACGAAATGTAGTGTGGTGCATGAAGGGAAGCTTTCAGAACCATTTGAAATAAGAACAGGAGTAAGGCAGTGATGCCTTCTGTCTCCATTTCTCTTTCTACTGGCCATAGATTGGATTATAAGGATAACTCAAAACAACAGAAATGTAATCCAGTGTTCACTGACCAAACAACTTAATGATTTAGACTTTGCTGATGATACAGCTCTCCTTTCACACAGCCATCAACAGATGCAGGATAAAATGAGCATGCTTGATGAGAGATCACAACAACAAGGACTGAAGATTAATAGAGATAAGACCAATATTATGAGAATTAATGATGTTGACAATAACCAAATAAAACTAGGAGAAATACCTCTACTAGACGTACAATCTTACAAATAGATGGGCAGTAATATAGATAAAGAGGGAGGAACAGAAAAAAGATACCAAAATAAGGACATCAAAAGCAAGAGGAGCTATTGTTGCACTGGGAAACATATGGAAGTCCACAGAAATTAGGTTAAATACAAAAATAATAATGTTCAACTTCAATGTTAAGTCAATCTTATTATATGGCCGTGAAACATTGAGAACAACAAATTTGACAATCATGAAGATACCGACTTTCATTAATGGATGCTTACGCAGAATAAAAGGATGGAAATGGCAGGACAAAATCAATAACATAGAATTATGGAAATGTACCAGTCAAATACCAGTGGATAAAGAGATACAGCGAAGATGATGGCGCTGGATAGGACACACACACTGCGGAAGCCAACTAGAGTATTACACAACAGGCCCTTTTTTGGAATCCCCAGGGGAAAAGACAAAGAGGGAGACCAAGAAATTCTCTGAGAAGACAGACAGAGGCAGAGATGAAGATGATGGGGAAGACATGGAATGATCTTAAAATAATGACAAGAAACAGAACAACTTTTAAAGTGTTTGTTAAAGACCTATGCTCCACAGGGAGCTGAAAGGTAGAAGAAGACTTGCTGTTAGTGTTAGTGTTAATTTATTACTTGCTGTTAGTGTTGTACTACAACATTCCATGGGAGCCAGGTATTCAGCCGATGAAGATAATACAAAAGAGAGTAAAAGTAAAGGTCAAGTACGAGACTTGAACCGGCGTCTTAGCACGCGAGTTTCCACCCATATGTGCTCGGCCGCCTATCCAGAAGTGTTCGGAGACTTCTGGACAATGTCACTTAGAGTATCGAAACTCACGATGCGAGGCGACATTCCTCACCTTCACAGAGTACTACTTTGGTACAAATTTCTCCCAGCGGCTGGGTCGACAGCGGGATTAATTTTTTTCCAACCACGAGTACAATTAGAGTAAAGAAAAAAAGAGCACAAAATCTTTGCACTAGACGTTCAAACTGATTAGTCACACAAGCAAGCAACAAATCATTCCGTCAATCAATTAAATAACTAATGAATCAATGGACCAGCCAGTGAGTCAATCAGCCAACAAATCATTCCGTCAATCAATTAAATAACTAATGAATCAATGGACCAGCCAATGAGTCAATCAACCAACAAATCATTCCGTCAATCAATTAAATAACTAATGAATCAATGGACCAGCCAGTGAGTCAATCAACCAACAAATCATTCCGTCAATCAATTAAATAACTAATGAATCAATGGACCAGCCAGTGAGTCAATCAACCAACAAATCATTCCGTCAATCAATTAAATAACTAATGAATCAATGGACCAGCCAGTGAGTCAATCAACCAACAAATCATTCCGTCAATCAATTAAATAACTAATGAATCAATGGACCAGCCAATGAGTCAATCAACCAACAAATCAACCAACAAATCAACCAACAAATCAACCAACAAATCAACCAACAAATCAACCAACAAATCAACCAACAAATCAACCAACAAATCAACCAACAAATCAACCAACCAACTAATGAATCTACCATCTAATCAGCCATACAATCAAACAATCAACTACCGTGTGAGAGTACTCGGGAGAGTACCAAGGCTACGGGAGTAAATCCAGACAGAAAATCCAGGAGGGAGGGACACTTAAGGAGTCGGTGGTGTATTCTCCATCTTCTTGCATCCCTGTCAACTCACATTTGGTTCCGAACGTAAGGACCTCGCCCCTCCTTCGCAATTCTTCAAACAGGAGCCGAGAGGTTAGGGGTAGGGAAGGGGGGGGGGGTTAGTGTGATTTGAGCTAAACACTATCTCCATATTATTTGGCACAGACATAACGAGCAAACAGAAATGTCAGTTCCATCCTCGTTAGGACACAGCAGAAGGCAAGCACCATCTCTTATTCAGCACATGAAATGTTAGGATCTCGTACCTCATTCGGAACGCTCCAAAGAGGAGCCGAGATGTGGGTAGTGTGTTTTAGGCAAAACACTATCGCCATATTATTCTCTCAGACATATGTCCCTTGGACATGCCGGAGTACGGGGAAATGAAAGAGCGGATAGGTTGGCTAGCTGCGCTGTCGTTGAGGACGGTCAACCAATGGATCGGGCGAACATCATCAATACCCTCCGAGATGTGGGAAGAACACAGGACTTCAACAAACACAAATCCACGTCACTTCTTCGGATGAAAGAGATGGGAGTTAAGATGGGCACAACCAGAAATGAGAAACTTAGTGGACGTGTAAGAAGACTTATCAACCAACATAGAACTGGAGTCGTCCGTCAGTCGCTGGACACTGCGGGACCTGCTGAGGAGGGGATTTGAGCACCTATGGACATGTTCGGAGTGCAATGATGATGACCCGCTAATAACTCAATAACTCTCCCAGACATATGAAGCAAACAATACCTCAGGAATGTAGAAAACATAAGGAAAACAGCCCTCATTATCATGGAGCTGCAGAGGCTACATGTTGATAGTGGAGCCGTTTAGAAAACAAGGCTACGGATTGTGGGTCAGTCATGGAGGAAAATTATACCTTCTTCTGGCAGGAGCTAAAACTTGAGCAGCTTCGTCCACATTAATATTGTACGATGAACTTAGGGACCAAAGGGCAGACCAGTGCTGATATATAAGGCTATTTACAGGGTTGCTTTGAGGGCATTTTCTATCAGTGAAACAAACTGGGAAAATCTGGCTGCAGATCGTAGCACATGGAGAACACAAATAAAAAAACACAGCACAGCAACTTTCAAGGCAGTGTTGATATCAAATTCATAAGACAAAAGCCGCATGAGAAAGGAGACGAGGACGGGCACCACGAATACATCTTGATCATTCTGCGGTCGAATATATCTATCAATTATTGGCAGATTCAGCCACGAGAGAAGCTGTGCAGCAAAAACAACTTCCAGCAGAATAAAGGATTTTAGGAAAACAAGTTGATATTTTTGCAGATGAATGTTTGATTAATAGATCAACTGAAATTTCAGAAGTTGAATGTTGGATAGTGAAATATGATGTTTTTGAAGTCGGATACCAGAAAGGGGAAATAGACTGATATTAAAATATAAAGCTGGAAAGTGAAATGTTGTGAGACTTGTCGGTTGTATTTTTGGAATTGAAGACGCTGATGTTCGTTAAATTTTGGATATTTGAAAATTGCAATAGCTGATAATTTGTATGACTGTATGTAAGGAACATGGACAATGTTAATAATTGTGTATTTGGATTTAGATAGAAAGGAAAATGTAAATATTTGTTTAGGTAAATGGTATGGAAATAAAAACACTTATATTTTGTTTAGCTAAGTTTTGGAAGGATTGTGAAGTTTGAGTTGTATAACTGGATTATGGATACAAGAATGGATAAGTTGATAGTTGTCTAATTGGCTTTTGGAAAAATGCCTAAGACTGACATTTGATAAGTTGACATTTTTGCAGTTAAAACATG
The DNA here is from genome assembly GCA_032433765.1 of Megaustenia siamemsis. NCBI lineage: Eukaryota > Metazoa > Mollusca > Gastropoda > Stylommatophora > Ariophantidae > Megaustenia > Megaustenia siamemsis. Next base: position 57,449,303 of record JAVIAB010000160.1, on the reverse strand, counting down.
GAAAAATAAATGGGTTGAAATCTTTGCAGTTAAAATATGCAAAAATAAATGGGTTGCTATTTTTGCAGTTAAAATATGGAAAATTAAATGGGTTGATATTTTTGCAGTTAAGACATGGACAATTGAAGAGGTTGATATTTCACACAGTTGAATTGTTGAAAAATAGAGGCATGGTTGAAATGTGGATGAAAAGTTGAAGAGTTGATAACTGTGCTGTTTAGTTGTGTAAAAGGAATAAGCATTTGTATAATTAAATTGCTGGAAAAAGGAATGTCAAAACTTAAGCTGGTAAAATGGTGAAGTTGATATTTCTATAGTTTAACTAAAAAAAAACAAAATTGATATTTGATAATTGGTGGGAAATCTAAAGTTGATATTTGGTAGCAATGAAAAGTTGATGCTTGGTATGTCAATGATTGATGGTCAGAAAAAATAGAGCACACATATTCTATACCATCATTTAAAATTGTGGCTGTCCTGAAGCGAGTTTTTATTTCTTTTTCTTTGATGCTTTCTTAGACTTTTTAGCTTTTTTCTGTTGAGCCTTCTTCTTTGCCTTGGCTGCCTTTTTAGCCTTATCTTTCTTTTTCTTTTCTGCCTTTTTCTTCGCTTTTGCCTCCTTTTGCTTCTTTTTCTTTTTAGCTTTCTCTGCTTTTTTCTTCGACTTCTTTTCTTTCTTTTCCTTTTTCTTTTTTTCCTTCTGTGCTTTCTTTTCTTTCTTCTTCTCCTTCTTCTTCTCCTTTTTCTCTTTCTTTTTGTCTTTCTTTTTCTTTTTCTTTTCTAATTTCTCTTTCTTTTTTTCGTCCTTTTTCTCTTTTTTAGCTTTCTTCTTTTCTTCCTTATTCTCTTTTTTAGCTTTCTTCTTTTCTTCCTTTTCTTTCTTTTTTGCTTCTTTCTTCTCTGCCTTGTCTTTTTTCTTTTCTTCCTTTTCCTTTTTTCTCTCCTCTTTCTCCTTCTTCTTCTCCTCCTTTTCTTTTTTCTTTGCTTCCTTCTTTTCCTCTTTTTCTTTCTTCTTTTCTTCTTTGCTCTTTTTATCACCTTTGTCTTCTCTACCTCCTCTATCTCCTTTATCTCCTTTATCTTCTCTATCTCCTCTGTCTCCACGGTCATCTTTTCCATCATCATCATCATCTTTCCCCCCACGACCTCCACCACCACCTCCACCACCACCACCAAAACCACCGAATCCACCACCAGAAAAATTGTCTAAATCAGCACTGTCCACATGCCTGGATGTTCTGTCATCATCCTCTGTTTCATCATCATCATCATTATCGTTCCTATCATTTTTATTTTGGTCCTCATCATCATCATCTTCATCATCATCATCGTCACCATCGCTTTTCTCACCAGTACTAGATTTGCGTTTCTTACTTCTTTTGCTCCTCTTACCTTTTTTTCTCTTCTTACTGCCTCTCCTTTTCCTGCCTCTTTTCCTCTCCTTGCCTCTTTTTCCACTCTTGTCTTCTTCATCATCATCATTATCGTTGTCATCATCAACGCTTTTCTCATCAGTATCAGATGTGTCCATCTTGCCTCCTTTGCTCTTCTTGCGTCCTTTGCTCTTCTTGCGTCCTTTCCTCTTCTTGATATCCTTGCTCTTCTCACTTTCTTCTTCACTCTTGCCTTCTTCATCATCATCATCTTTATCTGTACCATCATCTGAAACATGTTAGTTGATCTATTAGGAGTTATTGCCGTTACAGTCACACCTGTAATTCGGTCTGTTTACATGTCTGCTATTTGAAAGTTTGTTTCCTGTCAGTCAGTTTTTCTGTTTGCTTGTTTCTCAGTTTGTTTTATGATATTACTGTCTGTCTGTCTGCCTGTCCCTTAGCTATTTCTGTCTGTTTGCTTGAATCTGACTTTTCTGCCTATCTGCCTATTTGTTTGACTTTTACTGTCTCCCTGTCTGTCTGACCTTCTGTCTGTCTACCTGCTTATCTGACTGTCTGTCTTAAGCTCCAATATCTGTCTGCACATCTATTAGTCTCAATAATTCTACAAAATTGCATATGTCAGCTTATGGCTAATAATGAATGTACAAATGTTAATCATTGACTGTAGAGTAATTTTTAATGAAATAAAATAAAATAAACAAACATTAATCATCAAATAGAAATGTAAAAATGTCAGCCATCAAATAAATAGAGCAAACACCAATCATCACATTGTAAAGAGAAAATGTCAATCACAGAATGAAACAGAATCAATCGTAGAAATGGAATGAGCATATACTATTGACAGAATGAAACAGAATCAATCGTAGAAATGGAATGAGCATATACTATTGACAGAATGAAACAGAATCAATCGTAGAAATGGAATGAGCATATACTATTGACAGAATGAAACAGAATCAATCGTAGAAATGGAATGAGCATATACTATTGACAGAATGAAACAGAATCAATCGTAGAAATGGAATGAGCATATACTATTGATAGAATGAAACAGAATCAATCGTAGAAATGGAATGAGCATATACTATTGACAGAATGAAACAGAATCAATCGTAGAATGGAATGAACATATACTATTGACAGAATGAAACAGAATCAATCGTAGAATGGAATGAACATATACTATTGACAGAATGAGGTAGCAAGGCAAAAGGTAATCATAGAATGAAAAAAGGAAGAAAAGGAAGAATGTCAGTCTTAGAATGAACAAAGCAAATGTCAGTCATATGATAGAAAGAAAGAATGTCAGTCTTAGAATGAACAAAGCAAATGTCAATCATAGGATAGAAAGAACGAATGTCAGTCTTAGAATGAACAAAGCAAATGTCAGTCATAGGATAGAAACAACGAATGTTAGTCTTAGAATGAACAAAGCAAATGTCAGTCATAGGATAGAAAGAACGAATGTTAGTCTTAGAATGAACAAAGCAAATGTCAATTATAGGATAGAAGGAACGAATGTTAGTCTTAGAATGAACAAAGCAAATGTCAATTATAGGATAGAAGGAACGAATGTTAGTCTTAGAATGAACAAAGCAAATGTCAATTATAGGATAGAAGGAACGAATGTTAGTCTTAGAATGAACAAAGCAAATGTCAATCATAGGATAGAAGGAACGAATGTTAGTCTTAGAATGAACAAAGCAAATGTCAATTATAGGATAGAAGAAACGAATGTCAGTCTTAGAATGAACAAATTAAATGTCAATCATAGGATAGAAGGAACGAATGTTAGTCTTAGAATGAACAAAGCAAATGTCAATCATAGGATAGAAGGAACGAATGTTAGTCTTAGAATGAACAAAGCAAATGTCAATCATAGGATAGAAGGAACGAATGTTAGTCTCAGAATGAACAAAGCAAATGTCAATCATAGGATAGAAGAAACGAATGTTAGTCTTAGAATGAACAAAGCAAATGTCAATCATAGGATAGAAGGAACGAATGTTAGTCTCAGAATGAACAAAGCAAATGTCAATCATAGGATAGAAGCTACGAATGCCACAGAATCTTACCGTCCTCCTTCTTGTCATCTGGCTTCCTCTTTAAGTAATCCCTAACATCCCCTCCGCCCCCCACTCCCTTGATGCAGTACGCCGGAGACGCTCCCTCCGGATCATTCAGCTCCTCTGCTTCAAATATTGAAGTCTGTAACAGCCGCATCACAGCCACATCTATTGCCTGGATTATTGACAGACATAAGGAAGGCTATAACAAATCGCATCAGTTTCATTTCGAGTGACTTTCAGTAAGAGATGGGTACCAAATCAAAAAGTGGACAGTAATTATTTGTTACAAGTGGGGCGATACTTATTTCGATTAAAACCCCAGTGTTGTATATTTATTGTTGGACTCCATTGTCGCAAACGAAGGTACAGCTTGCTGCCGGAGCTACTGAGTGTAGTGCTCAGTGCACACCGTGAGCTGTGTTTTTCATCCGGATCGTGTTTGGATATTCCGATTGTTTACGGGGAATGATGATTTTGTATGAGGAAGGTCAGTTCAGCTGCGTTTACTTTCGGTGCTGATACACCTTATGTCTTTTGGTGTATGATGTAGTTGCTATGACGGGGACTGCAGCTGTATTTCTCTGTTTGGATATATCATTGAGATGAGATGTTAATTCTCATGATTCTACTGGCACGGGCGGTTGAGCAATTATGGATTTTAATGCGTTTTCAGTGATGCCGGGGCCTTCGACTAACTACTAACTACTACAACTAACTACTAACTACTACAACTAACTACTAACTACTACAACTAACTACTAACTACTACAACTAACTACTACAACTAACTACTAACTACTACAACTAACTACTAACTACTACAACTAACTACTAACTACTACAACTAACTACTAACTACTACAACTAACTACTAACTACTACAACTAACTACTAACTACAACCACTAACAAGTATTACTTACTACTACTACTAACTACTAACTACTACAACTAACTACTAACTACAACCACTAACAAGTATTACTTACTACTACTACTAACTACAACCACTAACAAGTATTACTTACTACTACTACTAACTACGACCACTTACTAGTATTACTTACTACTACTACTAACTACAACCACTAACAAGTATTACTTACTACTACTACTAGCTACGACCACTAACTACTATTACTAACTTCTACTGCTAACTACAAAAACTATCTACTACTACCAACTATCACTACTAACTACTACTACTCATCATCATCAAGTACCGGGCCAGCTGGCGTATGTGATCATGTCTCTCAACAACTTTCGATCTCGGCAGCTATTTATCATTTCTGTTGTTGACCTTCTGCCAAGCCATTCTCTTAAGCTGTCTGTTATTTTTTCTCTTTGCTTCCCTCTATCTCTTCGTCCCTCAATTTTTCCAGTTGTTACAATATATTCCAGTTGTTCTCTTCTCATTACATGGCCAAAAAATTATGATTGTTTCTTCCTAATATTGGAAATTAGCTCTCTTTTTGCTTTGACCTCTTTAAGAACATCTTCATTACTCTTTTTAGCTGTCCATGGTACTCTCAATATTCTTCTGTAAAACCACATTTCTACAGACTCTAGTGATTTTCTTGTCTGTTGTCCTATTGTCCATGATTCGCATACATATGTTAAGACTGGCTCTCTTCCTTTCTACCTTTTTAGCTCCCAGTGGAGTATAGATCTTCAACAAACACTTTCCAAGTCGTTCTGTTTTTTGCCATTCTTTTAAGATCATTTCATGTTTTCCCCATCATCTTCATCTCTGCTTCTGTCTGTCTTCTCCAAGAATTACTTGGTCTTCATCTTTGTCTTTTCCCCTGGGAATTCCAGAAAGAGGCCTATTGTGTAATACTCTCAGTTGGCTTCCGTAGTGTGTGTCCTATCCAGAGCCATCTTCTTCGCTGTATCTCTTTATCCACTGGTGTTTGACTGGTACATTTCCATAATTCTATGTTAGTGATTTTGTCCTGCCATTTCCATCATCTCCACTGTCATCATTGCCATCATCTCCACTGTCATCATTGTCATCATCTCCATCATACAAGTGAACCATTAACATCTCTATTGTAATCATTATTGCCATTATCTCCACTGTCATCATTGTCATCATCTCCATCATACGCATCATTAACATCTCTATTGCAATCATTATTGCCATTATTTCCACTGTCATCATTATTGCCATTATCTCCACTGTCATCATTGTCATCATCTCCATCATACGCATCATTAACATCTCTATTGTAATCATTATTGCCATTATCTCCACTGTCATTATTATTGCCATCATCTCCACGGTAATCATCGTTGCCATCATCTCCACTGTCATCATTGTCATCATCTCCATCATACACATATTTAACATCTGCACTGTAATCATCACTGCCATCATATCCACTGTCATCATTGTCATCATCTCCATCATACACATCATTAACATCTCCACTGTCATCATTGTCATCATCTCCATCAAACACATCATTAACATCTCCACTGTAATCATCATTGCCATCATCTCCACTGTCATCATTGTCATCATCTTCATCATACACATCATTAACATCTCCCTGTCATCATTGTCATCATTTCCATCATACACATCATTAACATTTCCACTGTAATCACCATTGCCATCATCTCCACTGTCATCATTGTCATGATCTTCATCATACACATCATTAACATCTCCACTGTCATCACTGTCATCATTTTCATCATACACATCATTAACATCTCCACTGTCATCATTGTCATCATCTCCATCGTACACATCATTAACATCTCCCTGTCATCATTATCATCATCTCCATCATACACATCATTAACATCTTCACTGTCATCATTATCATCATCTCCACTGTCATCATTGTCATCATTTCCATCATACACATCATTAACATCTCCGCTGCCATCATTGTCATCATCTCCACTGCCATCATTGCTATCATCTCCATCATACACATCATTAACAACTCCACTGTCATCATTGTCATCATCTCCACTGTCATCATTGTCATCATCTTCACTGTCATCATTGTCATCATCTCCACTGTCATCATTGTCATCATCTCCACTGTCATCATTGTCATTATCTCCATCATACACATCATTAACATCTCCACTGTAATCATTGTCATCATCTCCACTGTAATAATCATTGCCATCATCTCCACTGTCATCATTGTCATCATCTCCACTGTCATCATTGTCATCATCTCCATCATACACATCATTAACATCTCCACTGTCATCATTGTCATCATCTCCACTGTCATCATTGTCATCATCTCCACCGTCATCATTATCATTATCTCCATCATACACATCATTAACATCTCCACTGTAATCATTGTCATCATCTCCACTGTAATATTCATTACCATCATCTCCACTGTCGTCATCATCATCTCCATCATACACATCATTAACATCTCCACTGTTATCATTGCCATTATCTCCACTGTAATCATCATTGCCATCATCTCCACTGCCATCATCATCATCTCCATCATACACATCATTAACATCTCCACTGTACATCATCATCATCTCCATCATACACATCATTAACATCTCCACTGTAATCATTGTCATAATCTCCACTGTCATCATTGTCATCATATCCACCGTCATCATTATCATCTCCATCATACATCATTAACATCTCCACTGTAATCATCATTGTCATCATCTCCACCGTCATCATCATCATCTCCACCATACACATCATTCGACGGAAAAAAACATGAGTACTTCCGAAGTCGGAGTTATCTGCCTGTGCGGCGAAAAACCCCTGTGCACACGGCTGCCAGGGAAAAATGAATTAATACGAAAAATTCAGTCTCTAGGAACTTTGTCAGAGTTGAAAGCTGGCCAACGCAACATCAACAACAACAACAACAACAACAACAACAACATAGACATCATAAACATCTCCACTGTAATCATCATTGTTATTATCTCCACCGTCATCATTATCATCCTCATTGTCATCATCTCCACCGTCATCATTATCATCATCATTGTCATCATCATTATTATCGTCTTCATCTCCAACACCGTCATCATCATCATCTTCACCCTAAACATCACGAACATCTCCACTGTAATCCTCATTGTTATTATCTCCACCACCATCATCATTATCATCATCATCATCGTCATCAACATCGATATCATCATGTCTACCACCGCTACCATCATCATCACCACTGTCTTGAAGTACATACACTCTATTTATCCCATTTGAAGTGTCGCTACATCATGACTTTACCTGAAGGATCAGAATAGTTAACAGCAGCATCGCTGTCGGTGTGAGCAATCCACTGCTGAAATACGCCATCATTACATCCACACAACCGGATGCATACAGTGTGTGTGCTTCATAACCTTTGTGCTCCAGTGTACTTTTAACAGAGTGATGTACACAATCCCTCTTTCTGTGTTTACTACAGCAACTGAAAGGGACATCATCCTTCACAAACTCACCATCTTTGATGAACCTGTTAACAGGAAATAGAAAAGTGAATCACTTCAGAAATTAAATTATCGTATCAGGGGAGGTAAAGAAGAAAACAAAACAAAATAGGGAAGAAAATTAAGTTGTCTTTTCTTGTTGTTTGACCAAAAGGGGAGAAATTAAATGGACAGACTCAGTAATTTAGCCGCGAAAGCTCAGTGGTTAGTGAACTGGACTACAAATGACAACGGCTTCCGGGTTCACCTAGCCTTAAATGGGTACCGGATTTTTTCTGGGAAAGTAAAGCGGCAAGGTCGTAATACCGACCACATTACCCTAAAAATCATGTGCTGAAGGTCTGTACAATTTACTACTAACACTATATTCCCTATACGCCACTTAGCGCGACGGGGGCTCTTTACTCTTTTACTTTTACTCAGTAATTTGTTTGGACGTTTGTCAACTTTGGTTCTATTCCCAGTCGTATTATGTGTCTTTGTTTTGATGTGATGTAGATAACCTGTGACCGCTAGAACAGGTTTTTATTCCTCCTTCTGTCTTTCCCTGATACTTCCTCGGCTTGCAAGGAGATACAAAGTTCATCCAGATTCAGCCATTACTAAATGTAGTTGTCGCATTTCTCGGATGATGTCAGTCGTCCATACTCCGTGTATACCACGTGCTCTCTTCCCCACAATCTTGATGTAGTTGTCGCATTTCTCACATGATGTCAGTCGTCCATACTCCGTGTATACCACGTGCTCTCTTCCCCACAATCTTGATGTAGTTGTCGCATTTCTCACATGATGTCAGTCGTCCATACTCCGTGTATACCACGTGCTCTCTTCCTCACTGATCTTGTTATTTATGTTTTTACTTAAATGGGTATAGGTTGTTTTCCAAACACCAAGATGGCGGGTGTTTTATATTCGGAGTGTAGATTGTGTGATTAATGAGATTAAATATTGTGTTTCCAGCGGGATATAATTTTCGGAAAATTGTGTAAAGTTTTCTACCCAGGAGGAGGATAAGAACTGATAAGTACTTTTATAAATGTAACCAGCTAAAGTTGAATAGAACGTAAAAGATCGCATGTGAGACCTTAGCGATCAAACACGTGGGGGGAAACATCAGCCGGGCTAAACCCCCAACGTGTGTTTTTCTTAAGTTAAGCCCTTAACTTACGACTGACTCAGCAGGTCGGTAAGGGATACATGTTTTATGCTCAGAGAAATACACAGAAGATGGAGATTAAAGTAGCAACGATAAATACATGCGGGATAAAAAATAAAGAAGTCGAACTTATAGAAGAAATGACAGCAGAAAGAACAAAACACAACACAACGAGCCTTCAACAAACGTTGTGAGAACACCAGACCCAAGGGTCGACCACGTAAAAGATGGGTCGACTGAATACTAGAAGCACTAGGAAACATAAGAGTAGCAGAGGCGAACAGAAGACCAAAAGACCGCAAATTATATCTCCCCTCGACGCTGAAAGGCAGATGAGGAAGGAAAGAAGAAGAAGAAGACTTAATGGGTTCCGGATTCTTTTTTGGGCAAGCGACATCCGGGCGTTTTAATCCCAAAATAATGTGTCGAAAGTCTACAAAAATGAATGACACTTACGCCATATTCCACATACACCATAACGCTCTTTACATTTGCGTGGTAGAGAATCTCCATCACATTCTTTCAAAAAAATGTAAACCATTTCATTTGTTGTCTTTGTTTGTTGTTCAGATTTTATTCTCTTTATTTCTCTCTTTCTGGATTTGTGCCAATGAAATGAATTAACTCACCACTTCGTCATCCGTCATTCATCATCATCAAGTGCCATACCGGTTGGCGTAGGCGATCATGTCCTTTCACAATCATGTCTATCCACAGTCTTCCCTCTTCGATCCCTAATCCCTCGACCGGATTAGACTGGTTAATCTGTTTGTAGAGGCACTGCGAAAAGGTGGAGTAGAGTTTTGATTATTCAGGTTCATCGACCTAAGCGCTAGCCATCAGCTATGAGTAGCTGACAGTTTTCAGCTCTACTGCTGTCAAGAACCTTGCCCCCCAGTGTTGATTCAATACCCAATCTCTCTCACAGCATGCGTTTTAATTGTGTGCCTTCTGGTCACTACAAGAGCTTTTCTTAAATATATCATCTCTGTAGTGAGTTATTTCTTTTTACGTTTATTCATGATGACCATGTTTGGCACTGATAGCACTGGATGGGAATGAATATACACTAGAAAATGTTTCATTGTGGTGCTAGATACTGTCTTGTGAAGACGAGAGGGACTAGCTGACATCATTTAAAATATGATCAACATCTCTCCAGCCATTTTCAAACAAAGATTTCGCGTAATTTGACTGACAAAAAAAGGATGATAGATCACACATAGAAAATCTTTGTAGAGATAATCGAGTATATTTGTAGAAATGATCTAGTATGTTTGTAGAGATGGTCTAGTTTGTTTGTAGAGATGATCTAGTATGTTTGTAGAGATGATCTAGTTTGTTTGTAGAGATGATCTAGTATGTTTGTAGAGATGGTCTAGTTTGTTTGTAAAGATGATCTAGTATGTTTGTAGAGATGGTCTAGTTTGTTTGTAGAGATGATCTAGTATGTTTGTAGAGATGGTCTAGTTTGTTTGTAGAGATGATCTAGTATGTTTGTAGAGATAATCGAGTATGTTTGTAGAGATGGTCTAGTTTATTTGTAGAGATGATCTAGTATGTTTGTAGAAATGATCTAGTATGTTTGTAGAGATGGTCTAGTTTGTTTGTAGAGATGATCTAGTATGTTTGTAGAGATTATCTAGTATGTTTGTAGAGATGGTCTAGTTTGTTTGTAGATATGATCTATAGTTCGTTTCAAATCAATTGCCCAACTTCAAAAACACTATTACTCAGTAAACATTTGTTAAAAACTGTTGAAAATTTCTAAATGTTATTAGAATGCAAAAGACCCTTTAAATGTATATTTAACAAATATCTTGCAGCTGCAGTTTTCTTAAAGCGGCGAATTTCTTTGATGTTTGTCAAAATTGTAAATTGTGAACCCCTAAAGAATAGAAATTACCGTAGTTGCTGGTCTATGATTAATTTTCACTAGGTAAAGGCGTGGCCGTAATGGGGATATAACTGGATAAGACAAAACACCAGGAGAATTATTGTCTGCTCAGTTCGAGGACGGACGATAATATCAAGGTATACCTGTATGTCAAATTTTCATAGTTGTGTGGTCCTGAAAAGGACCGTTTGTTGAACTAATTTAAGGTAATATAGGGGTCAACATTGTGGGGGCTATATACTTTCATTCTGAATCAGACGAGTCTAAAAGATTAATAACTGTTTGGGGTTGAACATTCCACAAACCATCATTTTTCCAATATTTCTCTTCCTGTTTTAAGACGTGGTCTTCACATTTAGCCCAATAATCTTTGTCTATATTTAATAAAGCGAGATTAGCAAGAGTCTTTACATCGCATATTTTGAATGTTGTATTTTCATCTGCCACTTGTCCTTTTAATTTTGCCCAGATTAGTTCTATTGGATTTAAATGAGCATGGTAAGGTGGCAGCCTCAAACTTATATGACCGTGCTCTTAGATAATCTTATCTATTTGAAAAATCTTTGTCCTCTGTTTTTGCTTTACTAGAGATAGTAATTCAGGTTTTAAGTACATGTTATTAAATTGTATGTGCTCCTTTGTGAGCCATATCTTAATAGCATCTTTTGTACTGGATGACGTCGGGACTTTATCTTCAAGTGCAACAATGTTGTGGTACGCTGCATTGTCCATTATTAGGCAAGATGGTCGATCTAGTGATGGGAGAACAGAATTTTCAATCCAATGTCTAAATATGTGACCATTCATCTCAGAGTGATAATCCCGATTGTCTATGGATTTTGAAAGAAAAATGAGCTCTGCATTCTGTATTAGTCCATGTTGTCGACTACCTGCATGAGCAATTATCAAGCGCAGTCCTTTGCTGCTAGGTATTAATCTCTTAATCTTTCCATCTGATGACTGCCATTCCCTTTGGTTAGTGTGGTGAGCATTGATCCATGTTTCATCCAAGTACACAATATCATAACCTTGCTTGCGCACCTCTTTTACTTCACGTAAGTACTTGCTTCTCATGACTACTATATGTGGCTTCTCACAGATGATGTTTCGTCCATTGGAATACTTTCAGAATGTAAAGCCTGCAGCGCTCACATTCCTCCATAATGTAGAATTTGATATTTCAATACTGTTGTTCTTTTTCAGCGATACTTTTAATTTTCATATTGTAACAGTTTCATTCATACCCAACATTTTGCGAATTTCACTTCTAATAAGTTCACTGTCGAAATTATCCAACATTTTTGCTCTTCCTTGTGATTTTGTATATTTTGAACATTGACGGTCACGTGCTTGAATCCAGCGATTAAATGACCGTTTAGATAAATCCAAAATGTGTCTTGTCCTATTCTCAGGGTTTTCTAAAGAATGAAATAATCTTCCTGGTTTAGCCTCTTTGCAAAAATAGCCATACATTTTTATTGTGATGTTTTGTAAACTGCAGAATTTCATTTTAAGACTCATGATAAATGTTATCGTTCCACGTCTTCGGCGCTGAATCAACGGAAATGGAACACACAATGTCTCGTGTTTTCTACAAGTGTCTAATTGTGTCAGAATACCCACGTTCAAAACGTGCAGAAATGTCAATTTGACCGTGTATGGATTTTTACTCGCTATTTTTAACTTAAAATACTGTAAACATTAAGTTTTGACTACATCAATGGGTCGTTATAAATTTATATAAATAAGCAACAATAATAACCAAATGTTTTCTTTTAATGAAATTAATTCCCTGTTGGGTTCTAATCATTATAAATTTACATGCAAATTTTGAAGAACTTACAAAAAACGGTTAAAAGCTATCGATTTTAAAAGTTGGGCACGAGTTATGAAACGGATTATAGTACGTTTGTACAGATGATCTAGTATGTTTGTAGAGATGGTCTAGTTTGTTTGTAGAAATGATCTAGCATGTTTGTAGAGATGGTCTAGTTTGTTTATAGAGATGATCTAGTATGTTTGTAGAGATGATCTAGTATGTTTGTAGAGATAGTCTAGTATGTTTGTAGAGATAGTCTAGTATGTTTGTAAAGATGATCTAGTATGTTTGTAGAGATGATCTAGTATGTTTGTAGAGATAGTCTAGTACGTTTGTAGAGATGGTCTAGTTTGTTTGTAGAGATGATCTAGTATGTTTGTAGAGATGGTATAGTATGTTTGTAGAGATGGTCTAGTATGTTTGTAGAGATGATCTAGTATGTTTGTAGAGATGATCTAGTATGTTTGTAGAGATGATTTAATGTGTTTGTAGAGATAGTCAATTATGTTTGTAGAGATGATCTAATATGTTTGTAGAGATGGTCTAGATTGTTTGTAGAGAAGATCTAGTATGTTTGTAGAGATGATCTAGTATGTTTGTAGAGACGATCTAGTATGTTTGTAGAGATAATCTAGTATGCTTGTAGAGATGATCTAGTATGTTTGTAGAGATCATCTAGAATGTTTCTAGAGATGGTCTAGTATGTTTGTAGAGATGGTCTAGTATGTTTGTAGAGATGATCTAGTATGTTTGTAGAGATGGTCTAGTATGTTTGTAGAGATGGTCTAGTATGTTTGTAGAGATGGCCTAGTATGTTTGTAGAGATGGTCAAGTATGTTTGTAGAGATGATCTAGTATGTCTGTAGAGATGATCTAGTATGGTTGTAGAGATGATCTAGTATGTTTGTAGATATGATCTAGTATGTTTGTAGAGATGATCTAGTATGTTTGTAGATATGATCTAGTATGTTTGTAGAGATGATCTAGTATGGTTGTAGAGATGATCTAGTGTGGTTGTAGAGATGATCTAGTATGTTTGTAGATATGATCTAGTATGTTTGTAGAGATAGTCTAGTATGTTTGTAGAGATGATCTAGTATGGTTGTAGAGATAATCTTGTATCATAAGTATGTTTGTAGAGATGATCTAGTATGTCTGTAGAGATGATCTAGTATGGTTGTAGAGATGATCTAGTATGTTTGTAGATATGATCTAGTATGTTTGTAGAGATGATCTAGTATGTTTGTAGAGATGATCTAGTATGTTTGTAGAGATGATCTAGTATGGTTGTAGAGATGATCTAGTGTGGTTGTAGAGATGATCTAGTATGTTTGTAGATATGATCTAGTATGTTTGTAGAGATGATCTAGTATGGTTGTAGAGATGATCTAGTGTGTTTGCAGAGGTGATCTAGTATGTTTGTAGAGATGATCTAGTACGTTTGTAGAGATGATCTAGTATGATTGTAGAGATGATCTAGTATGTTTGCAGAGATGATCTAGTATGTTTGTAGAGATGATCCAGTATGTTTGTAGAGATGATCTAGTATGTTTGTAGAGTTGATCTAGTATGTTTGTAGAGATGATCTAGTATGTTTGTAGAGATGATCTAGTATGTTTGTAGAGATGATATAGTGTGGTTGTAGAGATGATCTATTATGTTTGCAAAGATGATCTAGTATGTTTGTAGAGATGGTATAGTATGTTTGTAGAGATGAACTAGCATGTTTGTAGAGATGGTCTAGTATGTTTGTAGAGATGGTCTAGGTTGTTTGTAGAGATGATCCAGTATGTTTGTAGAGATGGTCTAGTATGTTTGTAGAGATGATCTAGTATGTTTGTAGAGATGGTCTAGTATGTTTGTAGAGATGGTCTAGTACGTTTGCAGAGATGATCTAGTATGTTTGTAGAGATGATCTATTATGTTTGTAGAGATGATCTAGTATGTTTGTAGAGTTGATCTAGTATGTTTGTAGAAATGATCTAGTATGTTTGTAGAGATGATCTAGTATGGTTGTAGAGTTAATCTAGTGTTTTTGTAGAGATGATCTTGTGTGGTTGTAGAGATGGTATAGTATGTTTGTAGAAATTATCTAGTATGTTTGTAGAGATGGTATAGTATGTTTGTAGAGATGATCTAGTATGATTGTAGAGATGGTCTAGTATGTTTGTAGAGATGATCTAGTATGTTTGTAGAGATGGTATAGTATGTTTGTAGAGTTGATCTAGTATGTTTGTAGAGATGGTCTAGTATGTTTGTAGAGATGATCTAGTATGTTTGTAGAGATGGCCTAGCATGTTTGTAGAGATAGTTTAGTATGTTTGTAGAGATCGTCTAGTATGTTTGTAGAGATGGTCTAGTTTGTTTGTAGAGATGGTCTAGTATGTTTATAGAGATGGTTTAGTATGTTTGTAAAGATGATCTAGTATGTTTGTAGAGATGATTTAGGTTGGTTGTAGAGATGATCTAGTTTGGTTGTAGAGAAGATCGAGTATGATTGTTGAGATGATCTAGTTTGTTTGTAGAGACGGTCTAGTATGTTTTTATAGAGATGATCTAGTATGGTTGTAGTGATGATCCAGTATGGTTGTAGAGATTGCATAGTATGTGTTTGAAGACTGTCTAGTATGTTTGTAGAGATGGTCTAGTATTTTTGTAGAGATGGTCTAGTATGTTTGTAGAGATGTTCTAGTATTTTTGTAGAGATGGTCTAGTATGTTTGTAGAGATGGTCTAGTAGTTTTGTAGAGATGGTCTAGTATGTTTGTAGAGATGATCTAGTATGTTTGTAGAGATGGTCTAGTATGTTTGTAGAGATGATCTAATATGTTTGTAGAGATGATATAGAATGTTTGTAGAGATGATCTAGTATGGTTGTAGATATGATCTAGTGTGGTTGTAGAGATGATCTAGTATGTTTGTAGATATGATCTAGTGTGGTTGTAGAGATGATCTAGTATGTTTTTAGAGATGATCTAGTGTGTTTGTAGAGATGATCTAGTTTGGTTGTAGAGATGATCTAGTATGTTTGTAGCGATGATCTAGTGTGGTTGTAGAGATGATCTAGTATGATTGTGGAGATGATCTAGTATGTTTGTAGAGATGATCTAGTATGTTTGTAGAGATGATCTAGTGTGGTTGTAGAGATGATCGAGTGTGGTTGTAGAGATGGTATAATATGTTTGTAGAAATGATCTAGTATGTTTATAGAGATGGTATAGTATGTTTGTAGAGATGATCTAGCATGTTTTTAGAGATGGTCTAGTATGTTTGTAGAGAATGTCTAGGTTGTTTGTAGAGATGATCCAGTATGTTTGTAGAGATGGTCTAGTATGTTTGTAGAGATGATCTAGTATGTTTGTAGAGATGGTATTTTGTAGAGATGATCTAGTATGTTTATAGAGATGATCTAGTATGATTGTAGAGATGCTCTAGTATGTTTGTAGATATGATCTAGTATGTTTGTAGAGATGGCCTAGTATGTTTGTAGTGATAGTCTAGTATGTTTGTAGAGATGGTCTAGTATGTTTGTAGAAATGGTCTTGTTTGTTTGTAGAGATGTTCTAGTATGTTTATAGAGATGGTCTAGTATGTTTGTAGAAATGATCTAGTATGTTTGTAGAGATGATCTAGTTTGGTTATAGAGATGATCTGGTTTGGTTGTAGAGAAGATCGAGTCTGTTTGTAGAGATGGTCTAGTATGTTTGTAGAGATGGTCTAGTATGTTTATAGAGATGGTCTAGTATGTTTGTAGAGATGATCTAGTATGTTTGTAGAGATGGTCTAGTATGTTTGTAGAGATGATCTAGTATGGTTGTAGAGTTGATCTAGTGTGGTTGTAGAGATGATCTTGTGTGGTTGTAGAGATGGTATAGTATGTTTGTAGAAATTATCTATTATGTTTGTAGAGATGGTCTAGTATTTTTGTAGAGATGGTCTAGTATGTTTGTAGAGATTGCCTAGTAGTTTTGTAGAGATGGTCTAGTATGTTTGTAGAGATGATCTAGTATGTTTGTAGAGATGGTCTAGTATGTTTGTAGAGATGATCTAATATGTTTGTAGAGATGATCTAGTATGTTTGTAGAGATGATCTAGTATGTTTATAGAGATGATCTAGTATGGTTGTAGAGATGATCTAGTATGGTTGTAGAGATGGCATAGTATGTGTTTGAAGATGGTCTAGTATGTTTGTAGAGATGATCTAGTATTTTTGTAGAGATGGTCTAGTATGTTTGTAGAGATGGTCTAGTATTTTTGTAGAGATGGTCTAGTATGTTTGTAGAGATGGTCTAGTAGTTTTGTAGAGATGTTCTAGTATGTTTGTAGAGATGATCTAGTATGTTTGTAGAGATGGTCTAGTATGTTTGTAGAGATGATCTAGTATGCTTGTAGAGATGATCTAGTATGGTTGTAGATATGATCTAGTGTGGTTCTAGAGATGATCTAGTATGTTTGTAGATATGATCTAGTGTGGTTGTAGAGATGATCTAGTATTTTTGTAGAGATGATCTAGTGTGGTTGTAGAGATGATCTAGTTTGGTTGTAGAGATGATCTAGTATGTTTGTAGAGATGATCTAGTGTGGTTGTAGAGATGATCTAGTATGATTGTAGAGATGATCTAGTATGTTTGTAGAGATGATCTAGTATGTTTGTAGAGATGATCTAGTATGTTTGCAGAGATGATCTAGTATGTTTGTAGAGATGATCTAGTATGTTTGTAGAAATAACCTAGTATGTTTGTAGAGATGATCTAGTATGTTTGTAGAGATGACCTAGTATGTTTGTAGAGATGATCTATTATGTTTGTAGAGATGATCTAGAATGTTTGTAGAGATGATCTAGTGTGGTTGTAGAGATGATCTAGTATGTTTGTAGAGATGATCTAGTATGGTTGTAGAGATTATCTAGTATGTTTATAGAGATGGTCTAGTATGTTTGTAGAGATGATCTAGTATGGTTGTAGAGATGATCTAGTATGTTTGTAGAGATGATCTAGTGTGGTTGTAGAGATGATCTAGTATGTTTGTAGAGATGATCTAGTATGGTTGTAGAGATTATCTAGTATGTTTGTAGAGATAGTCTAGTATGTTTGTAGAGATGATCTAGTATGGTTGTAGAGATAATCTTGTATCATAAGTATGGTTGTAGAGATGATCTAGTGTGGTTGTAGAGATTGCATAGTATGTGTTTGAAGACTGTCTAGTATGTTTGTAGAGATGGTCTAGTATTTTTGTAGAGATGGTCTAGTATGTTTGTAGAGATGTTCTAGTATTTTTGTAGAGATGGTCTAGTATGTTTGTAGAGATGGTCTAGTAGTTTTGTAGAGATGGTCTAGTATGTTTGTAGAGATGATCTAGTATGTTTGTAGAGATGGTCTAGTATGTTTGTAGAGATGATCTAATATGTTTGTAGAGATGATATAGAATGTTTGTAGAGATGATCTAGTATGGTTGTAGATATGATCTAGTGTGGTTGTAGAGATGATCTAGTATGTTTGTAGATATGATCTAGTGTGGTTGTAGAGATGATCTAGTATGTTTTTAGAGATGATCTAGTGTGTTTGTAGAGATGATCTAGTTTGGTTGTAGAGATGATCTAGTATGTTTGTAGCGATGATCTAGTGTGGTTGTAGAGATGATCTAGTATGATTGTGGAGATGATCTAGTATGTTTGTAGAGATGATCTAGTATGTTTGTAGAGATGATCTAGTGTGGTTGTAGAGATGATCGAGTGTGGTTGTAGAGATGGTATAATATGTTTGTAGAAATGATCTAGTATGTTTATAGAGATGGTATAGTATGTTTGTAGAGATGATCTAGCATGTTTTTAGAGATGGTCTAGTATGTTTGTAGAGAATGTCTAGGTTGTTTGTAGAGATGATCCAGTATGTTTGTAGAGATGGTCTAGTATGTTTGTAGAGATGATCTAGTATGTTTGTAGAGATGGTATTTTGTAGAGATGATCTAGTATGTTTATAGAGATGATCTAGTATGATTGTAGAGATGCTCTAGTATGTTTGTAGATATGATCTAGTATGTTTGTAGAGATGGCCTAGTATGTTTGTAGTGATAGTCTAGTATGTTTGTAGAGATGGTCTAGTATGTTTGTAGAAATGGTCTTGTTTGTTTGTAGAGATGTTCTAGTATGTTTATAGAGATGGTCTAGTATGTTTGTAGAAATGATCTAGTATGTTTGTAGAGATGATCTAGTTTGGTTATAGAGATGATCTGGTTTGGTTGTAGAGAAGATCGAGTCTGTTTGTAGAGATGGTCTAGTATGTTTGTAGAGATGGTCTAGTATGTTTATAGAGATGGTCTAGTATGTTTGTAGAGATGATCTAGTATGTTTGTAGAGATGGTCTAGTATGTTTGTAGAGATGATCTAGTATGGTTGTAGAGTTGATCTAGTGTGGTTGTAGAGATGATCTTGTGTGGTTGTAGAGATGGTATAGTATGTTTGTAGAAATTATCTATTATGTTTGTAGAGATGGTCTAGTATTTTTGTAGAGATGGTCTAGTATGTTTGTAGAGATCGCCTAGTAGTTTTGTAGAGATGGTCTAGTATGTTTGTAGAGATGATCTAGTATGTTTGTAGAGATGGTCTAGTATGTTTGTAGAGATGATCTAATATGTTTGTAGAGATGATCTAGTATGTTTGTAGAGATGATCTAGTATGTTTATAGAGATGATCTAGTATGGTTGTAGAGATGATCTAGTATGGTTGTAGAGATGGCATAGTATGTGTTTGAAGATGGTCTAGTATGTTTGTAGAGATGATCTAGTATTTTTGTAGAGATGGTCTAGTATGTTTGTAGAGATGGTCTAGTATTTTTGTAGAGATGGTCTAGTATGTTTGTAGAGATGGTCTAGTAGTTTTGTAGAGATGTTCTAGTATGTTTGTAGAGATGATCTAGTATGTTTGTAGAGATGGTCTAGTATGTTTGTAGAGATGATCTAGTATGCTTGTAGAGATGATCTAGTATGGTTGTAGATATGATCTAGTGTGGTTCTAGAGATGATCTAGTATGTTTGTAGATATGATCTAGTGTGGTTGTAGAGATGATCTAGTATTTTTGTAGAGATGATCTAGTGTGGTTGTAGAGATGATCTAGTTTGGTTGTAGAGATGATCTAGTATGTTTGTAGAGATGATCTAGTGTGGTTGTAGAGATGATCTAGTATGATTGTAGAGATGATCTAGTATGTTTGTAGAGATGATCTAGTATGTTTGTAGAGATGATCTAGTATGTTTGCAGAGATGATCTAGTATGTTTGTAGAGATGATCTAGTATGTTTGTAGAAATAACCTAGTATGTTTGTAGAGATGATCTAGTATGTTTGTAGAGATGACCTAGTATGTTTGTAGAGATGATCTATTATGTTTGTAGAGATGATCTAGAATGTTTGTAGAGATGATCTAGTGTGGTTGTAGAGATGATCTAGTATGTTTGTAGAGATGATCTAGTATGGTTGTAGAGATTATCTAGTATGTTTATAGAGATGGTCTAGTATGTTTGTAGAGATGATCTAGTATGGTTGTAGAGATGATCTAGTATGTTTGTAGAGATGATCTAGTGTGGTTGTAGAGATGATCTAGTATGTTTGTAGAGATGATCTAGTATGGTTGTAGAGATTATCTAGTATGTTTGTAGAGATAGTCTAGTATGTTTGTAGAGATGATCTAGTATGGTTGTAGAGATAATCTTGTATCATAAGTATGGTTGTAGAGATGATCTAGTGTGGTTGTAGAGATGATCTAATATGTTTGTAGAGATGATCTAGTATGGTTGTAGAGATGATCTAGTATGGTTGTGGAGATGATCTATTATGTTTATAGAGATGATCTAATATGTTTGTAGAGATGATCTAGTGTGGTTGTAGAGATGATCTAGTGTGGTTGTAGAGATGATCTAGTGTGGTTGTAGAGATGATCTAGTATGTTTGTAGAGATGATCTAGTATGTTTGTAGAGATGATCTAGTATGGTTGTAGAGATGATCTAGTATGTTTGTAGAGATGATCTAATATGTTTGTAGAGATGATCTAATGTGGTTGTAGAGATGATCTAGTGTGGTTGTAGAGATGATCTAGTGTGGTTGTAGAGATGATCTAGTGTGGTTGTAGAGATGATCTAGTATGTTTGTAGAGATGATCTAGTATGTTTGTAGAGATGATCTAGTGAGGTTGTAGAGACTATCTAGTATGTTTGTAGAGATGATCTAGTATGTTTGTAGAGATGATCTAGTATGTTTGTAGAGATGATCTAGTTTGGTTGTAGAGATGATTTATTATGGTTGCAGATTTGATGTAGTATGTTTGTAGAGATGATCTAGTTTGGTTGTAGAGATGATCTATTATTGTTGCAGATTTGATCTAGTATGTTTGTAGAGATGATCTAGTATGTTTGTAGAGATGATCTAGTATGTTTGTAGAGATGATCTAGTATGTTTGTAGAGATGATCTAGTATGTTTGTAGAGATGATCTAGTATGTTTGTAGAGATGATCTAGTGTGGTTGTAGAGATGATCTAGTAGGTTTGCAGAGATGATCTAGTTTGGTTGTAGAGATGATCTATTATGGTTGCAGATTTGATCTAGTATTCAAAGTCGTGATCTTCCTTGTGCCCACTTCCCTTTGATGACAGATGTATCCTTTCGTAACTGGTTGAATTGCCTTCTCGTGGTAAATTACCAGTGATTCACTACTGTTGTTGTGTTCTTACCACAGCTCATTCCCTCGCCGAAATATTGTACTTGAGTTACTGCATCATTTCTCTTTGAGACATTGTTGACGTCTTCTATTCGAGTATCTTCATCGCTAACGTACAGGCCAGTTGTCTTATTGCCAGAGACCCTTGTCAATCCGTGAAATATAAACAATATGATTTTCAGCTACAAGAGCAAGACAAGACACAACAAACCAACGTTTTGTATATGAAATGTCTTCATCTCGGACACATAAACAGAATAGAAGACAAATCTTAGATTTATTTTTTAAATATAGATGTATATTCGAAAGGGGAGTACAGAATAATGGCGCTGATCCCTACCATGTATGTTCGTAAGCGGCAACTAAGGAGGGTTGGGCATGGGACTGGCTATCCCGTAAAGCAAAAAAAAATAAGCCGAACAAACTTCACAAACATGGACAAGTCAAAGAAAAGAGTAAAAGTAAACCCGCCATCCAGGAAAGATAAAGGATCTCTGTCTAAGAGATGTACACGCAAGCGGAGAAAGCCGGAGGGAGTCCGGGTTTTGCGATTCACCTTTTGGAGATGACAGATGGAAGCAGAGATGAACATGATTGGGAAGACATGGGACGATCTTTAAAAAATGACAAGAAACAGAAAGTCTTGGAAAGTGTTTATTGAAGATCTATGCTCCACAGGGAGCTGAAAAGGTAGAAAAAGAAAATGTATGTATATTGGCGTCAGTTTCGTTACCGACAGTTAATTTCTTTCGGGCTGGAAACGACACATAGAGCAGAAATCATACATTTCGTGTCTCTCAGATTCACTGTCAGGTCTTGTTTCTGCCCTTTAGTTGAGCCATCTCTATTAATTGTTCCTCTCAGAGTCTCTTTTAGTTATTTTCTCTTTCGATTTTTTTCCATTTTTATTTTTTTGCCATTATTGTCAAGGTTGGAGCTGAGATAGCTCAGTGGTTAGTGAACTGGACTACAAAGGACAAGGGGTAGGGTTCGATCCAAACCGACGGCTTCCGGGTTCACCCAGCCTTAAATGGGTACCTGATTTTTTCTGGGAAAGTGAAGCGGCACGGGCGTAATACCGACCACATTACCCCAAAAACCCTGTGCTGAAGGTCTGTAAAATGTATGGCCACTAACACCATATTCCCTATACGCCACTTGGCGTGATGGGGGTACTTTACTTTTTTTTTTTTTTACTATTGTCAAGGTTATATTTTTCTAAACCCATACACGTGACGCGACAACCCTGACAAACACACGCCATTGATCGTTGTTTTCATGTTATTCTTATTTACTAGAATGGCCTGCGCGATCATCTTTATACTGCCCGTTTAAAAGAATGGAAAAACGTCATTAATCGATCAGTGGAAGTACTTACGGTTTTACCTCGTTGTTGTCCACATTAATATACATAAGGTTGACCCAGGGGATCTCAAACCATTCCTTGTGGCCACCAGCACCACAGCATTCATACTCAATCTGTAGTCTGTCTATTTTCATCTTGTTATACAGATCGGACTTGTATGTCTTTTGTACGAGTGGAGAGAAATATAGAGCGGTCTGAATACGACGTACAACATGCTTGTGTCTTGAGTTTAGAGTGAATATGATATGTAGCAATCGATGATTAAATGTATGGTAGCACACTTTGGTTGGATAACATGTCTGGTAGCACACATTGGTTGGATAACATGTCTGGTAGCACACATTGGTTGGATAACATGTCTGGTAGCACACATTGGTTGGATAACATGTCTGGTAGCACACATTGGTTGGATAAAATGTCTGGTAGCATGAAATGGTTGGATAACATGTCTGGTAGCACACATTGGTTGGATAAAATGTTTGGTAGCACACATTGGTTGGATAACATGTCTGGTAGCACGCATTGGTTGGATAACATGTCTGGTAGCACACATTGGTTGGATAACATGTCTGGTAGCACACATTGGTTGGATAACATGTCTGGTAGCACACATTGGTTGGATAACATGTCTGGTAGCACACATTGGTTGGATAACATGTCTGGTAGCACGCAATTGATTTGATAACACTTTTGGTAGCACGAAATGGTTGGATAAAATGTCTGGTAGCATGAAATGGTTGGATAAAATGTTTGGTAGCACGAAATGGTTGGATAAAATGTTTGGTAGCACGAAATGGTTTGATAAAATGTCTGGTAGCATGAAATGGTTGAATAAAATGTTTGGTAGCACGAAATGGTTGGATAAAATGTCTGGTAGCATGAAATGGTTGGATAAAATGTCTGGTAGCACGAAATGGTTGGATAAAATGTTTGGTAGCACGAAATGGTTGAATAAAATGTTTGGTAGCACGAAATGGTTGGATAAAATGTTTGGTAGCATGAAATGGTTGGATAAAATGTCTGGTAGCATGAAATGGTTGGATAAAATGTTTGGTAGCACGAAATGGTTGGATAAAATGTCTGGTAGCATGAAATGGTTGGATAAAATGTCTGGTAGCATGAAATGGTTGGATAAAATGTTTGGTAGCACGAAATGGTTGGATAAAATGTCTGGTAGCATGAAATGGTTGGATAAAATGTTTGGTAGCATGAAATGGTTGGATAAAATGTCTGGTAGCACGAAATGGTTGTATAAAATGTCTGGTAGAACACAATGGTTGGATAAAATGTTTGGTAGCACACAATGGTTGGATAAAATGTTTAGTAGGACAAGTAATTATTAGCTAAAATTTATATTAAACACATGTTAAGAAAATATTGGTTAAGGTATGTGGAAGTACTGAAAGCCTAAAGTGTATGGTAGCAGTGAAAGCTGTCTATGTCCCTGGACATGCGGGAGTGTGGGGAAATGAGAGAGCGGACAGGTTGGCTAGCTGCGCTGTCGTTGAGGACGGGCAACCGATGGATCGGGCGGACATCATCAATGCACTCCGAGATGTGGGAAGAGCACGGGACTTCGACAAACACAGATCAACGTCGCTTCTTCGGATGATGGAAATGGGAGTTAAGATGGGCACAGCCAGAAATGAGAAACTTGGTGGCCGTGTAAGAAGACTTATCAACCAACATAGAACTGGAGTCGTCAGTCGCTGGACACTGAGGGAATTGCTGAGGAGGGGATCTGAGCACCTATGGACATGTTCGGAGTGCAATGATGATGACCCGCAAATAACTCAATAACTCAATAGTGAAAGCTTAAAGTTTTTGGTAGCACTGAAGGCCTAAAGATTTTGGTAGCACTGAAGGCCTAAAGTGTATGGTAGTACTGAAAGTCTAAAGTGTATGGTATCACAGAAAGTCTAATGTTTTTGGTAGCACTGAAAGTCTAATGTTTTTGGTTGCACTGAAAGCCTAAAGTGTATGGTAGTACTGAAAGTCTAAAGCGTATGGTAGCACTGAAATTCTAAAGTGTATGGTAGTACTGAAAGTCTAAAGTGTATGGTATCACTGAAAGTCTAAAGTGTATGGTATCACTGAAAGTCTAAAGTGTATCTATCTATTGTCCTTTCGAGCCGAAGACGGCACATAGGGCAGAACCACAATCTCAAAAGCAGGAACCTTGCAAGCCAAAATGGCACATATTGCAGTGATCACCATTTCTATAATCTATGGCTCTGTTTTCATAACAATACTTATTACAATGACAGCTTGTCAAGCCATAGATAAACCTCCTTAGTCGCCTCTTGCATGGAAGGTCACAGTGTCATTATTCTCTACTTCCCTCATAATAAAGCCCCGGTAACACACGGGATCTAAAGTGTATGGTAGTACTGAAAGTCTAAAGTGTATGGTAGTACTGAAAGTCTAAAGTGTATGGTAGTACCGAAAGTCTAAAGTGTATGGTAGTACTGAAAGTCTAAAGTGTATGGTAGTACCGAAAGTCTAAAGTGTATGGTAGTACCGAAAGTCTAAAGTGTATGGTAGTACTGAAAGTCTAAAGTGTATGGTAGTACTGAAAGTCTAAAGTGTATGGCAGTACTGAAAGTCTAAATTGTATGGTAGTACTGATAGTCTAAAGTGTATGGTAGCACTGAAAGTCTAAAGTGTATGGTAGCACTGAAAGCCTAAAGTGTGTGGTAGCAGTGAAAGCCTAAAGAGTGTGATAACACTGAAGACTAAAGTGTTTGGTAGCACTGAAAGCCTAAAGTGTATGGTAGCACTGAAAGCCTGTAGTGTGTTGTAGCACTGAAAGCCTAAGTGTGTGGTAACACTGAAAGCCTAAAGTGTATGGTAGCACTGAAAACCTGCAGTGTGTGGTAGCACTGAAAGCCTAAGTGTGTGGTAACACTGACCGATTCAAGTGTTTAGCTATAGCTTTATTATATTCTCTATAGCTTTATTTATATTCTCTTATTTTACTGTTAAGCGATCTCTCAATACCTGTCTATCTTCACTTCCACATTTCGTAGATTTCTTAGACTTCTCTTTATATTTCTACAACCACATCTCATACATCATCATTATCAGGTTGTATATCATTTTAGAGAAGATTGCCCTCGTTGGAGACGATTCAGAAAGAAGCTCTGACTCCAGCTAGATCTCCCATTTCTTCTGTGTAAGTTACGTCTTCTTCTTCTTCTTCTTCCTCTTCTTCCTCTTCTTCTTCTTCTTCTTCCTCTTCTTCTTCTTCTTATCCTTCTTCTTCTTCTTCTTATCCTTCTTCTTCTTCTTCCTCTTCTTCTCCTTCTTCCTCTTCTTCTTCTTCTTCTTCTTCTTCTCTCTTCTTCTTCTTCTTCCTCTTCTTCCTCTTCTTCTTCTTCTTCTTCTTATCCTTCTTCTTCTTCTTCTTCCTCTTCTTCTCCTTCTTCCTCTTCTTCTTCTTCTTCTTCTTCTACTTCCTCTTCTTCTTCTTCTTCTTCCTCTTCTTCTTCTTCTTCTTCCTCTTCTTCCTCTTCCTCTTCTTCTTCTTCTTCTTCTTATCCTTCTTCTTCTTCTTCTTCTTCTTCTTCTTCTTCCTCTTCTTCTTCTTCTTATCCTTCTTCTTCTTCCTCTTCTTCTTCTTCTTCTTCTTCTTCTTCTTCTTCTTCTTCCTCTTCTTCTTCTTCTCCTTCTTCTTCTTCTTCCTCTTCTTCTTCTTCTTCCTCTTCTTCTTTCTCTTCTTCTTCTTCTTCTTCTTATCCTTCTTCTTCTTCTTCTTATCCTTCTTCTTCTTCTTCTTCTTCTTCTTCCTCTTCTTCTTCTTCTTCTTCTTCTTCTTCTTCTTCTTCTTCTTCTTCTTCCTCTTCTTCTTCTTCTTATCCTTCTTCTTCTTCTTCCTCTTCTTCTTCTTCTTCTTATCCTTTCTTCTTCTTCTTATCCTTCTTCTTCTTCTTCCTCTTCTTCTTCTTCTTCCTCTTCTTCTTCTTCTTTCTCTTCTTCTTCTTCTTCTTCTTCTTCTTCTTATCCTTCTTCTTCTTCTTCTTCTTCTTATCCTTCTTCTTCTTCTTCTTATCCTTCTTCTTCTTCTTCCTCTTCTTCTTCTTCTCTTCTTCTTCTTCTTTTCTTCTTCTTCTTCTTCTTCTTCTTCTTCTTCTTCTTCTTATCCTTCTTCTTCTTCTTCTTCTTCTTATCCTTCTTCTTCTTCTTCTTATCCTTCTTCTTCTTCTTCTTCTTCTTCTTCTTCTTCTCTTCTTCTTCTTCTTCTTCTTCTTCTTCTTCTTCTTCTTCTTCTTATCCTTCTTCTTCTTCTTCTTATCCTTCTTCTTCTTCTTCTTCTTCTTCCTCTTCTTCTTCTTCTTCCTCTTCTTCTTCTTCTTTCTCTTCTTCTTCTTCCTCTTCTTCTTCTTCTTATCCCTCTTCTTCTTCTTCCTCTTCTTCTTCTTCTTATCCTTCTTCTTCTCCTTTTCCTTCCTCTTTTTCTTCTTCTTATTCTATCCTTCCTATTGCCTTTGGCGTCGAGGGGAGATACAATCTACGATTCTTTGCTCTTCTGTTGGCCTCTTCTGGTGTTATCCCTCCTAGTGACTCTAGTATTCCCTTTATCCATCTCTTTCTCGGTCTTCCTATTAATCTGGCGTTTTCGTAGCGTTTGTTTATGGCTCTTTGAGTCATTGTTAGTTCTTTTTGTCTTGTTATGTGGCCGAACCAATTTATCTGTTGTTTCTTTATGTATTCGATGACTAGTTCAATTTTCTTCCTCAGGTCAGTGTTTCTTACTCTGTCCCTTAAGCTGTTTCCTGCCATTCTTCTAACACATTTCATTTATTTGTTACATCGCTTTACCGAAATGCATTTGGTATATTATGCTTTGATATATCGCTAGTTACCACTTTGACTTCTTCATTCATTGAGTGCCGTCTCCGCATCGAAGTTTGACTACCATGGAGCGCTAATCCGCTCTGTCTCTTGCTTTGATGGTGCAGATTGTCATAGGCGGACTTGTACATCTTTTGATGCTACTCGTCCATGTTAGTCTTAGTCAAGGTCTGCCTCTGCCTTTTTTATCTTATATTTTCCCTTACAAGATTGCTTTTAGTAGACTGCCGTGTCTTTTAACATGTCCCAAAATGTGTCTTGTTTTAATTGTGTTTTGTAGTTCTCTTGTCGTTTGACTGCTGGTTTTCATAAAGAGTTGTTTATATTTGTAGTCTGTTTTGATTATGTTTATTCCTGTTGAATATAGTTTGAGAAATGGTTTATGTAGTTTTATATTATCTGCACAGTTTAAGTTAAATAACAATTCTTTATCTTTAACTGTTGCCCATATCTGCCTCTCCTTCATTATCTTGTGTCTGGCGCAGACTTTGTGAGTTTTGGAAGCTTAATTTTGAAACTTCCTCCCTTCTACCCTCCCCCCCCCCCCAAAAAAAAAAAAAAATAAATAAATAAAATCTACTGAAATATAAAATCACAGGTTTAATTAAAAATACATATTTATTTTGTTAAATCTACTACTAACATATAAAATCATATTCAGTGAGACTACAAATGACTGGCTTACAAACACACAAACAAATAAGCAAATTTACGGTTAAAAATCGTGGATCACTGGTTTAACGAAGAGATGTTTACCTTCATGGACTTATAGATACCATCATTAAGTGCGTCCTCAATCTTGCTAGAATGTACAGCGACGACGATTTCGCTGATAACCACCAGGACGAAGAGAAAGATGACGGCGAAGATGAGACCGACGAAAATGTGGTGCTGGGTTGAACGAGTCGCAGCGTATGTGGCGTTGTAGCAGAAGTTGACAGCTACCAGGTGACAGAAGAACATGATGGTGGCAATAACCATTAGGTAATACGGCAACGATCCTGAGTTATAGCCGTCAAGTAGCTCCAGTTTCTCGTCTAGTTTGAATCTGGGTGAAAATAAACAAATAAACTTATTCTTTCTATTAATTGATTATTTCTCTTTTTTTTTCATTTACTCTTGTACCCCTTCTGGTGTCGAGGGAGACACAAATTTCTGGTTCTCGCCCTTTTAGGGGCTTTATTATTCATTTGCAATTGATATTGTAGCGTTTCTTTGATGCTGTCTGACATTCACCATGAAAGAGATTGGAGCCTCATCACGTAACATTCCAAAGAAAGCCATGAAGAGAAATTCCAATTAGAACAAGACAAATGAAATTTTGTTGGGGCATGTTAAAAGACAACAGCCTAATAAAAGTAATATTGGAAGGGAAAATACAAGGTAAAATACAAGGTAAAAGAGGCAGACCAAGACTAACATGGACGAGTAACATCAAAAGATGGACAAGTCTGCCTATGACAATCTGCACCATTAAAGCAAGAGACAGAGTGGAATGGCGCTCCATGGTAGCCAACCTTCGATACGGAGACGGCGGCACTCAATGATGATGATGATGTCTGACCATCTTAGTTTATGGTCTGCCTCTTGCTTTACTGTCTTCACCTCTTTTAATATATACTTTGTATCGTAAGGAATCACACAGCTTTCTTTCTAGATGAGCAAACCAGTTTATTTCTTGTTTCTGTATGTAGCTAAGGATTGATTCATTATCTACTCTTTATGTCATTTCTGATTCTGTCTTTTCTAGTTACTCCAAGCACTTTAATTTTATTTAATAGATTACTCTTTCTTGTTTCTTTAACGACCTTCTTATGGGAGAGGAAAATAAGGGGGTGGGGGGGGGGGGGTATGTTAGACATTTATATAGGCTACAACTGAACCATGGTTTCCTGCTTTGTCAACAAAATGAATTGTTGTTACCTCAAAGGGGACCTCTATTGGCTTAAATCTCAACTTATCTGAATCTCAAAGATCTGTTGTGGTTTTTGAAGATTATCCAGATTCTGTTATTCATGTTCCCCTCTAAGCCGTGGACGGCACATCGAGCTGAAGTGACGACTTGCTCTAGTTATTGTAAATGTTATTGCTTCTTGGTCCCATGGTTCAACCTTCTCTAGTCATTGTTCTACATTGTCATTCTCTTGTTGTGCCTCGTTTTTTTTTACCAGGTGGTTCTCACGTGAATGCCTGTTGGAGAAATCTTTCTTTATCCATTGTCAACACATAGCATATGTTGAGTAGTAGCATACACTCCTTCAGAATCTGGTGACAGCTTTACAACAAAGTGAACAACACAGAATATAGTGACAGCTTTACAACAAAGGAACAACACAGAATATGGTGACAGCTTTACAACAAAGGAACAACATAGAATATGGTGACAGCTTTACAACAAAGGAACAACACAGAATATGGTGACAGCTTTACAACAAAGGAACAACACAGAATATGTTGACAGCTTTACAACAAAGGAACAACACAGAATATATTACGTTTCTGCCTACATGCTGCCTTCTTCAGAGAACAAAGGCTGTATAAGATAAAAAGAAAACAAGCAAGTACTTGCAATTACTGCAGCACTGAACTTCCTTCTTATAAAGCCCGACATATATTCTTGTTTCAATTCATCACTTTTCTGTTAATTTAAAGTCTATTATTTGCAGCTTTTATATTTTAAATCCTACGTAGACATTTTTTTTCAAAGGCATTTAATTTCTAACCAACGTCTGTGGTTATCCATACCAACAATTGTTTGTTTACTTCCATAACATATCGTGAGTTACATGAAAAGTTCGTTAGTCCTGGTTAATATATTTCTTAATTCTATTATATTAAAATTTCACTTATCAATTAAGGAAACAATAGATAAATTGGTTCGGCCACATAACAAGGCAAAAAGAACTAACAATGACTCAGAGAGCCATAAACAAACGCTATGAAAACGCCAGATTAAGAGGAAGACTGAGAAAGAGATGGATAAAGGGAATACTAGAGTCACTAGGAGGAATAACATCAGAAGAGGCCAACAGAAGAGCAAATAATCGCAGATTGTATCTCCCTTCGACGCCAACGGCAATAGATAAAGGATAGAAGAGGAAGAAAAGACTGATAAATTGTATTAATAAAAGTATTAGTTCTGTTAATATAATGTATTACTTGTTTTAATATAATGTATTAGTTCACTTGAAATAATCAGTTAGTTCCATTATATAATTCATTGGGAGACGCGATAGCTCAGTGGTTAGTGAACTGTACTACAAAGGACAAGAGGTAGGGTTTGATCCCAACCGACGGCTTCCGGGTTCACTCAGCCTTAAATGGGTACCGGATTGTGGGAAAGTAAAGGGCCACGGGCGTAATACCGACCACATTACCCCACAAATCATGTGCTGAAGGTCTGTAAAAATGATGGTCACTAACACCATATTCCCTATACACCACTTAGCGGTACGTTGCCTCTTTATTTTTTAAAACTATTAGCTCATTTGAAATAATCAATTAGTCCCAGTAATATCATTCATTCTTTTTATTATTCCCCTTATGCCTCTTCGGTGGGCGAGGGAGATACAAATTTCTTATTCTTGACATTATGGCAGCCTCAACTATTGTCAATTGATGTTTTTGTAGCGTTTCTCTGATGTTATCAGTCTCTATTACTCTGCTACTGCTACGCGTTCTTCTTCCATCTCCCCTTTGAATTTATGTTTCATGTGCTATAGAGTCCCGCCTCATTCTTTTGCGACGAGTTCTTTAAACCAATAATAAACCAATTAGTTATATAATACAATGTAATAACATCTAGTTATATATTTTAATGGTTCTTTTCTTCTTCTACTTCTTTTCACCTCCCGGTGGATCATACAAGTAAAAAGCAGAGAGCCCCGTCACGCCGTGTGGGGTATAGGGAATATGGTGTTAGTGACCATCATTTTTACAGACCTTCGACACATGATTTATGGGGTAATATGGTCGGTATTACGCCAGTGCCGCTTTAATTCCCCCCCCCAAAAAAAAACCCCTACACATTAAAGGCTGGGTGAACCCGGAAGCCATCGATCAGAATCGAACCCATTCTCTTGTCTAGTTCAGCTTACTAACAAGTGAGCTATCACATGTGGATCATATGTCTTCAACAAACACTTTCCACGACGTTCTGTTACTTCCAGTTCTCGTCAGATAGTTCCATGTCATCCCCTTTCTCATCATCTCTACTTGTTCCATAATTTTACATGTCACTCAATCGAACATATTTGCAGACACGATGGCTATTAAGGTGTGACGTCCAATGTCCGTGCCGATGTTCTAGTGGCTTCAGGGACTGACGCTGGATAAATTATCTGGTGGCTACTAGTTTCGTATCTTTAAACATGGCCAGACAGAATAAAATAATGATCCAGTCAGAGAAAGAGAAGCCACTCAAGAGCTTTATACAGTGACCTAGAGAAAAAGAAGCCAGTCAAGAGCTTTATGCTGCGAGCTACAGAAAGAGAAAACAGACAAGAGCTTTATGCAGCGAGCTAGAGAAAGAGAAGCCAGTCAAGAGCTTGGTTATCAGAAATTCGGAGAACAATAGAACAAAGAAGTATGTGTTAGCACTCGGAAAAACCGACAGACAAACAACAATAGAAAAAAACGAAGAACAACATATGGTCCGAAGTGGGATCGAACCCGTACTCAGTGGCACCGCGCCTTGCCACGAGAAGCCGAACGCCTGGCACACTACCACGCAGCCAACTGAAAAATTGGCTATTGCAGTAGTGTCTTACACGATGACGTTCTCAATGACTATAGCATAGGGTAACGATCACAGACCGGAAATAAATTGTATATTTGTACTTTCCTATTAATGCAAGTATCTCCCAGTAGGGCTGAATACTTGTGTTGTAGACAAACATTTATTGGACGAAACAGCACGAATAGTAGTTCCCAGTGATTATATACTGGGTACAAATAATAATACATAAATATTATTATATGGGGAACCCCGAGGCGATAACAGGGAACAATAGAACAAAGAAGTATGTGTTAGCACTCGGAAAAACCGACAGACAAACAACAATAGAAAAAAACGAAGAACAACATATGGTCCGATGTGGGATCGAACCCGTACTCAGTGGCACCGCGCCTTGCCACGAGAAGCCGAACGCCTGGCACACTACCACGCAGCCAACTGAAAAATTGGCTATTGCAGTAGTGTCTTACACGATGACGTTCTCAATGACTATAGCATAGGGTAACGATCACAGACCGGAAATAAATTGTATATTTGTACTTTCCTATTAATGCACGTATCTCCCAGTATGGCTGAATACTTGTGTTGTAGACAAACATTTATTGGACGAAACAGCACGAATAGTAGTTCCCAGTGATTATATACTGGGTACAAATAATAATACATAAATATTATTATATGGGGAACCCCCGAGGCGATAACAGGGAACAATAGAACAAAGAAGTATGTGTTAGCACTCGGAAAAACCGACAGACAAACAACAATAGAAAAAAACGAAGAACAACATATGGTCCGAAGTGGGATCGAACCCGTACTCAGTGGCACCGCGCCTTGCCACGAGAAGCCGAACGCCTGGCACACTACCACGCAGCCAACTGAAAAATTGGCTATTGCAGTAGTGTCTTACACGATGACGTTCTCAATGACTATAGCATAGGGTAACGATCACAGACCGGAAATAAATTGTATATTTGTACTTTCCTATTAATGCAAGTATCTCCCAGTAGGGCTGAATACTTGTGTTGTAGACAAACATTTATTGGACGAAACAGCACGAATAGTAGTTCCCAGTGATTATATACTGGGTACAAATAATAATACATAAATATTATTATATGGGGAACCCCCGAGGCGATAACAGGGAACAATAGAACAAAGAAGTATGTGTTAGCACTCGGAAAAACCGACAGACAAACAACAATAGAAAAAAACGAAGAACAACATATGGTCCGAAGTGGGATCGAACCCGTACTCAGTGGCACCGCGCCTTGCCACGAGAAGCCGAACGCCTGGCACACTACCACGCAGCCAACTGAAAAATTGGCTATTGCAGTAGTGTCTTACACGATGACGTTCTCAATGACTATAGCATAGGGTAACGATCACAGACCGGAAATAAATTGTATATTTGTACTTTCCTATTAATGCAAGTATCTCCCAGTAGGGCTGAATACTTGTGTTGTAGACAAACATTTATTGGACGAAACAGCACGAATAGTAGTTCCCAGTGATTATATACTGGGTACAAATAATAATACATAAATATTATTATATGGGGAACCCCCGAGGCGATAACAGGGAACAATAGAACAAAGAAGTATGTGTTAGCACTCGGAAAAACCGACAGACAAACAACAATAGAAAAAAACGAAGAACAACATATGGTCCGAAGTGGGATCGAACCCGTACTCAGTGGCACCGCGCCTTGCCACGAGAAGCCGAACGCCTGGCACACTACCACGCAGCCAACTGAAAAATTGGCTATTGCAGTAGTGTCTTACACGATGACGTTCTCAATGACTATAGCATAGGGTAACGATCACAGACCGGAAATAAATTGTATATTTGTACTTTCCTATTAATGCAAGTATCTCCCAGTAGGGCTGAATACTTGTGTTGTAGACAAACATTTATTGGACGAAACAGCACGAATAGTAGTTCCCAGTGATTATATACTGGGTACAAATAATAATACATAAATATTATTATATGGGGAACCCCCGAGGCGATAACAGGGAACAATAGAACAAAGAAGTATGTGTTAGCACTCGGAAAAACCGACAGACAAACAACAATAGAAAAAAACGAAGAACAACATATGGTCCGAAGTGGGATCGAACCCGTACTCAGTGGCACCGCGCCTTGCCACGAGAAGCCGAACGCCTGGCACACTACCACGCAGCCAACTGAAAAATTGGCTATTGCAGTAGTGTCTTACACGATGACGTTCTCAATGACTATAGCATAGGGTAACGATCACAGACCGGAAATAAATTGTATATTTGTACTTTCCTATTAATGCAAGTATCTCCCAGTAGGGCTGAATACTTGTGTTGTAGACAAACATTTATTGGACGAAACAGCACGAATAGTAGTTCCCAGTGATTATATACTGGGTACAAATAATAATACATAAATATTATTATATGGGGAACCCCCGAGGCGATAACAGGGAACAATAGAACAAAGAAGTATGTGTTAGCACTCGGAAAAACCGACAGACAAACAACAATAGAAAAAAACGAAGAACAACATATGGTCCGAAGTGGGATCGAACCCGTACTCAGTGGCACCGCGCCTTGCCACGAGAATCCGAACGCCATCATTTTTATCAGAAATTCCCTTGTTTAAACAAGCATTACGGCCCTTTATCTTCTTGAAACAAAGTTGTGGTCAGGTTATGGCCGATCAGCATAGCTTATGATCCTGAGATGTCTAACTCCTTCCTTTAAATTAATGAATTACTGAAGCCTATTAATTCTATAAATGTATTTTGGTAAAGAAGTTTAATAATATTTACTAGCAGCATCAACAGCATCGAATAAAACGAGAGAAATCACAAGCTGGTAAAGCCAAAACTTTAAAGAAAGTTAACTGGCAATACGAGCATATTGTGTCGCTAGCATACATTTCAGTCAAGAGACGGGTACTTGATATAAAATTTGATATAAAACTAGATATAAAACTTGGTATAACACTTGGTATAAAACTTGACATAAAACTTGATATAAAACTTGATAGAAAACTTGATATAAAACGTGATACAAAACTTGGTATACAGCTTGATATTGTTGTTGCGTTGGCCAGTTTTCAACTCTGACGAAGTCCCTAGAGACTAGGAACTGAGTTTTGCGCGTTAATCCATTTTTTCCCTGGAAGCCGCGTGCACAGAGGTCTCTCGCCGCACAGGCAGATAACTCCGACTTCGGAGGTACTCATGTTTTTTCCGTCGATGAGTAACTGACGTTTCAAGCCGGGCCTAGTTGCTAAGACCAGGGGTGGTTGTCACAGAGAGAAATCATAAATAAAAATCCCAACCGGTGTAGCCGAGATTTGAACACACAACCTCTCTGTCCCGAGGCCGGCGTCTTGCCTCGAGACCAACCAGTCCCCCATGGACTTGGAATATGAGGAAACTGTAACAAGGAACAATTTTCATGCATAGCCTGCAATGACTCCTGCCGCCTATCCACCATATACCAGAAGTTCACGTCCTCCCGAAAATGATGATCGTCATAATTCTTTAAAAATGTATAGCGCTTGATGATGTTAGGCCATCGTTGTTGACTCCAATTCCGAACATATAAACACACAGCTAGTCGTCAGATTATCCACGTCGCATATCAAACAACAGACCGTAAGATTAGCGTACGGTTGGTCTAGGGATTTACGATGGACCATTACGATGACTTGGCACTCATAACAATGTAAGCACAACAATGCCGCGCCCTTTAGATTCTTGATTACTCTAGTGAATGTAGCCTACGACGAACAGAACACGCTTGATATAAACTTGGTATAAAACTTGACAAAATAATACTGCCTGGTTTGATATATTTCCAGGCAGACGATCGTAGACACGATATTAAAGTAAACGCTACCGTCAATTCATAATTCTCGCGTGTCTCCACGTTTTAATAAGTCTGTCAATTTTAGTTCCGTTTTATAAAAAAAAAAACAGTAAAAGTACTTTAATATTGTCAATTATAAATCATAAATTGTCATCTTATATCAGTATCATGGATACCAGTAATTTATACTTTCACTAATATCAGTAATTTATACTATCACAAATATCGGTAATTTATACTATCACAAATATCGGTAATTTATACTATCACAAATATCGGTAATTTATACTATCACAAATATCAGTAATTTATACTATCACAAACATCAGTAATTTATACTATCACAAATATCAGTAATTTATACTATCACAAATATCGGTAATTTATACTATCACAAATATCGGTAATTTATACTATCACAAATATCGGTAATTTATACTATCACAAATATCGGTAATTTATACTATCACAAATATCGGTAATTTATACTATCACAAATATCGGTAATTTATACTATCACAAATATCAGTAATTTATACTATCACAAATATCAGTAATTTATACTATCACAAATATCGGTAATTTATACTATCACAAATATAAGTAATTTATACTATCACATTGCTATGCACCAAAACAAAGCTCAGGATTTTCAAATCAAATGATTATCCACCCTGGATTATCCAGGAGTTTATTATCAATCCGCCTAATGCCTAATTGTCTGTCTTCTAATGATTTCCGCATTACCCAACCAATTGCAATTCTGAATAAAAGTGTTGACATTAGGCATCGTTGTTTCTGTTTCTACTGGAAACCAGTTAGTGTTGCCAGTTCCTGTCCTCACACAACAAACTAAATCTGAATAAAGGGTTGTTATAATATTCCCATATTTTGTAACAGTTCCGCAATGTTAAGTTTTTCCCATAGTGTAGGTCGGTGTAAACTATCAAATGTCTTTTGGAAAAGCACAAAGTTAATAACGAGCAAAGACTGGAATTGTAATGATTCCTGAATGATGGTTCTGAGAGTGAAAGTGTGATACAGACACCCTTGTCTGCCTTCTCTTTCTCTTAGTTTTTTTTAAATCCCGCTTTAATCCCCTTTTTCTCTAAGATTTGTATTCACTGACTTCTTTAGTGTTTCAAGTGCCACGCTGCTGAAGAGTTTACCAGGTTTAAATATTAATAATGTATCTAATACAAGCAAAACAAAATGTAATACTTCAATCTAGCAAATAACATGTAGCACTCCAATATAGCAAATAACATGTAGCACTTCAGTCTAACAAATAACATGTAGCACTTCAGTCTAGCAAATAACATGTAGCACTTCAGTCTAGCAAATAACATGTAGCACTTCAATCTAGCAATAACACGTAGCACTTCAATTTAGCAAATAACATGTAGCACTCCAATATAGCAAATAACATGTAGCACTTCAGTCTAGCAAATAACATGTAGCACTTCAGTCTAGCAAATAACACGTAGCACTTCAATCTAGCAATAACATGTAGCACTTCAATTCAACAATAAATGGAATACTTGAATTCAACAATAAAAGGTAGTACATCAGTCCAACATTAAATGAAACACTTCAAATCAACAATAAAATGTAGCACTTCAATCCAACATTAAATGAAACACTTCAAATCAACAATAAAATGCAGTACTTCAGTCCAACATTAAAAGAAATACTTCAATCTAGCAATAACATGTAGCACTTCAATCCAACAATAAAATGTCGCACTTTAATCAAACAATAAAATGTAGTTCTTCAATGCAGCATTAAATTGTAGCAATTCATTCAAACATTAAACGTGGTGTTTCATTTTAACAATAAAATATAGTACTTCACACCAACAATAAAATGTAGTACTTCACACCAACAATACAATGTAGTACTTCACACCAACAATAAAATGTAATACTTCACACCAACAATAAAATGTAATAATTCACACCAACAATAAAATGTAATACTTCACACCAACAATAAAATGTAATACTTCACACCAACAATAAAATGTAATACTTCACACCAACAATAAAATGTAATACTTCACACCAACAATAAAATGTAATACTTCACACCAACAATAAAATATAGTACTTCACACCAACAATAAAATGTAATACTTCACACCAACAATAAAATGTAATACTTCACACCAACGATAAAATGTAATACTTTACACCAACAATAAAATGTAATACTTCACACCAACAATAAAATGTAATACTTCACACCAACGATAAAATGTAACACCAACCTGATATAGACAGCCATCACAAAAATGATGAGACTGAAGAACACAAGAACAACATTGAGAACGGTCGTGGCAAGTCCCATGATCTTCCGCTCTCTCTCACGAACAGTAATCGTTATGCACATCCTCCAGTCAGGTTACAGCAAACTCCTGCAACTTGGGAATCACTGACAGGGATCATGAAGCCAATGTCTCCCACCCCGGACGAGCGAAGTCGTCGCACTGGTTACCTACATCATTTTCATCTTGATCACATCATCTTGATCACAAGCATTACTATCACAGATCACATTGTTAAACGTAGATTATATTCTGTTATTCTCACACACAATAAACAATCAACGCTAGAAGACTTAACAACCGAAATAATTTGCTTGCAGTCGTAGTCTGTTCTGCCATATTGTTTTATTTTGTGCATAAAAAGATAACCATAGAAACGCGTTTCCGGAAGAAATAATACATTTTTACAGCTACCAGTTTTTGATTCGTGAAGGCATGGTCGCTGTCCAACTCTAAAATCTTCAAAATTAGTTCACGAAAGCTGCCCTTTTTTTTACACAGAGCGTGTTTCTATATTTTATTAATAGGTTTTGCTGTCGCAACAGAATTTGTTAGGTCCGCCTTCTGTACAGCTTTTGTTGATTCCACAACATTTGTTCGCTTTAGTTTACCTCAGAGACTCCCTATTCTCTTCTGCATGGGAGTCGTCTTGTTGTTGAGTCCTGGTGTATCTTGTCTTACTTCGATTGCAAGTGTTTGATTGTTTCCAGTTCTGTATTAGGTGTTGATCTCAATCCACCAGTTATCATTCTCATTGTTTTGTTTTGGAGTCTGTTGATCTTCACAAAATTTGACTTTGTTGCTGTTGTCCATGCTACACTACCATACTCCATGGCTGGTCTCGTCCCATGTAAAACTTTAGCACACCCCCATCTGTTGTCCATGCTGCACTACCATACTCTATGACAGGTCTCGTCCCATGTAAAGTTTCTTCAGCACTCCCCCATCTGTTGTCCATGCTGCACTACCATACTATATGACTAGTCTCGTCCCATGTAAAGTTTCTTTAGCACACCCCCATCTGTTGTCCATGCTGCACTACCATACTCTATGACAGGTCTCGTCCCATGTAAAGTTTCTTTAGCACACTCCCATATGTTGTCCATGCTGCACTACCATACTCTATGACAGGTCTCGTCCCGTGTAAAGTTTCTTTAGCACACCCCCAGCTGTTATCCATGCTGCACTACCATACTCTATGACAGGTCTCGTCCCGTGTAAAGTTTCTTTAGCACACCCCCAGCTGTTGTCCATGCTGCACTACCATACTCTATGACAGGTCTCGTCCCATGTAAAGTTTCTTTAGCACACCCCCATCTGTTGTCCATGCTGCACTACCATACTCTATGACTAGTCTCGTCCCATGTAAAGTTTCTTCAGCTCTCCCCCATCTGTTGTCCATGCTGCACTACCATACTCTATGACTAGTCTCGTCCCGTGTAAAGTTTTAACACACTCCCATCAGCTCCCGAAGTTGTACCTGATAATTCTTTCATAAGTCCCATCTTTTGTCTTGCTCTTTGTCTAGATCCTTCTGCGCTTTTCGTGTCAAACTTAGGTCCAAAGTGATGCCTGTATATTTTGATCTTCCGTCCAGTTGTAGACTTTAACAAATTAGTTCTAGTTTGGGGCGCTGTCGTTTGTTTGGGTGGGAGAATACAATGTTTTTTCGAACGGGAAGAAGTGAAGAAAGAAGACAATGATATAACAGCAGCAGTTTAAATACAACTTGAGTGCATTGTTAAAATGATAGCGAACCAAAACCAGAATATTACGACGTCTAGAAAACAGTAAAGACAATAATAAAACAACATTGGACAACAAAATGGAGAGAGTTATATTAAACGTTAGACTGTGTCAACGAATACTTCATCTGATATTTTTCCAGGTCTTGCATATTTTAACATGCTAGTACCATCGTATTTTAATCATTAATCAATTTAAGATAACACTCTAGCCCTACAAATGGATATCAAGGTTGAAGGAATAGACTTGGAGACAGTTCAGAGCTACAACTACTTTGGACATACTATAGCCAGTGATGAGAATTGTAAAACTGAAATAAACAAAAGAATAGGTATGGCAAAAAGTAATTGCATTGTCTTAAGAAATATACTAACATAAAAACAAATAACACCAAGGCAAAAACTAAGATTAGCAATATGTTATATCTTTTCAACATTCTTGTATGGTGCAGAAACATGGACATTAGACAATAACATATAACAGAAAATTGAAGCTTTTGAAATGTAGATTTATAGACGAATAGGTGGAATTGGATGGAAAGAAAATAAAACTTATGATGAAGTCTTAAAACAACACAAAATAAAAAGAGAACTGCTTAACACAATTCACACAAAACAAATGAGATATTTGGGCCATGTTACAAGACGCAGCAGCCTACTAAAAGTAATCGAAAGGAAAGGAAAATACAAAGTAAATGATGCAGAGGCCAAGGATAACATGGACGAGTAACATCGAAAGATGGACAAGTCAACCTTATACAATCTGCACCATCAAAGCAAAAGATAGAGTGGAATGGCGCTCCAAGGTAGGCAACCTTCGATGCAGAGACGGCACTATGTAAATGAAAATCGATTGTAGGAAGTGATATTTGTCACAAACAGGCCTGTCTAGCATTGATTCTCTGAGATTATCAAACCTCGTCCTCTGATCCCTGTCTATGCATTTCTCATCTGATTTCTGTGAAAACACAGTTACGTGAGGACCAAGTGTCTTGTGTTTCCCGATTGTTCTGTGACATTGACAAATTAAAAAAATATGTCCAGAACGTGGAGATGTTCGTTATTAAAATTTACCATAATCTTCATTTCTAGAGCCAGTCTTAACCTATGGATGTGAATCATGGACAATAGGTCAACAGATAAGAAAATCATTGGAGGCAGTTGAAATCTGGCTTTACAGAAGAATGTTGAGAAAACCATGGACAGCTAAGAAGAGTAATGAAAACTTTATGAAAGAGGCCAAATCAAAAAGAGAGCTAATTTCCAATATTAGGAAGAAACAATCATCATTTTTGTGGCCATGTAATGAGAAGAGAACAGCTGGAATATATAGTAATAACTGGGAAAACTGAGGGAAGAAGAGATAGAGGGAAGCAACGAGAAAAGATACCAGACAACTTAAGAGAATGGCTTTGGCAGAAGGTCAACAACGGAAATAATAAATAACTGTCGAGATAGAAGGTTGTGGAGAGACATGACCACCTACGCCAGCAGTCATGGTACTTGATGACGATGATAATCTTTATTCTTCGTTCTTCTGTTATCTAACCGCTTGCTCCGTGTAGAGCCACAGAATTAGAATGTTTAAACTTTCTTCCCTTCGCTAGTTGTGTAGCTTGAGATGTCCACTTAATGTCTCTGTTTAATATCTATCCATCTCTTTCTGAGTGTTCCTTGTGTATGTCAAGTTGCTGGATGTTTTCATATAATACTCTAGAGCTGTATATTGATTGGATTTTATTCTATTTACATGTTCAAAACATTTGATTTTATGTTGTTGAAAGTTATTGATAGCTGGTGTTTACACCTACCATTTGATTTTATGTTGTTGA
This sequence comes from Megaustenia siamemsis, assembly GCA_032433765.1. Classification (NCBI taxonomy): domain Eukaryota; kingdom Metazoa; phylum Mollusca; class Gastropoda; order Stylommatophora; family Ariophantidae; genus Megaustenia; species Megaustenia siamemsis. Next base: position 57,407,081 of record JAVIAB010000160.1, on the reverse strand, counting down.
TATTGTCAATAGCAGGTGTTACACCCACCATTTGATTTTATGTTGTTGATATTGTCAATAGCAGGTGTTACACCCCCCCCCCCCATTTGATTGTATGTTGTTGAATGTTGTCAATAGCTGATGTTACACCCACCATTTGATTGTATGTTTGCTGAATGTTGTCAATAGCTGATGTTTCACCCACCATTTGATTGTATGTTTGCTGAATGTTGTCAATAGCTGATGTTTCACCCACCATTTGATTGTATGTTTGCTGAATGTTGTCAATAGCTGAAGATTCACCCACCATTTGATTGTATGTTTGCTGAATTTTGTCAATAGCTGATGTTTCACCCACCATTTGATTGTATGTTTGCTGAATGTTGTCAATAGCTGATGCTTCACCCACCATTTGATTGTATGTTTGCTGAATGTTGTCAATAGCTGATGTTTCACCCACCATTTGATTGTATGTTTGCTGAATGTTGTCAATAGCTGATGTTTCACCCACCATTTGATTGTATGTTTGCTGAATGTTGTCAATAGCTGATGTTTCACCCATAAGTTTACTGAAAACCGCATTTCTAATCTGATCTTATCTAGATATGTTTACAGCCTTTCTTATACATTTCACAGTCTGTGTTGTTATTTTAAATTTATTTCTTTTCAGAACTGTCTGTGCTTGACACTGATAGTACATGTGGATTTTAACCATTTTTCTATATTATTTCTTTTGCTGTCCGCATAGTTACATTCACGTGTTTTAAAATCGATGCTATTTGCTTTCTTTCTTCCTTTTCTCTTTTCCCCTGGTACCGAAAAGGTGTCGTGGTTTATATCATTTGTCTTTCTTGAGTTTAACGATCAAACACGTTGGGGAAACATCAGCCGGGCTAAACCCCCAACGTGTGTTTTTCTTAAGTTAATCCCTTAACTTACGACTGACTCAGCAGGTCGGGAAGGGATAAATGTTTTATGCTCAGAGAAATACACAGAAGATGGAGATAGATAAATATAAAACAGAAGTCATGAATGTCGCCAAAAATAAACAGAACATCAACATAACTATAGAAGGCAGGCAACTAAAACAAGTAGAGGAATTCAGATACCTAGGAAGTTTAATGACTAACGATAATTCTCAAACAGAAGAGATAGAATCAAGATGCAACAAAGCTTGTCAAATCATTGGACAGTTATCACCACTATTGTCCAACAAGGAAAAAACTCTGGAGGCAAACCGAGCACAATACAATACAATCTTCATCCCAACGTTGTGCTACCAATGTCAGACCTGGACCCTAGATGCAAGAACAATAAGAAAAAATAACTTCTACTGAGATGAAATGGGTTAGACGAATGACAGGAAACAGTCTGACAGATAAGATCAGAAATGAAGAACTCAGAAAAAAGCTAGGAATAGCCCCCGCCATAGAATATATAAGGAAACAACAGATAACATGTTTTGGCCACATTTCAAGACAGATAGATCAAAACACAACACAACGAGCCTTCAACAAACGTTGTGAGAACACCAGACCCAAAGGTCGACCACGAAAAAGATGGATCGATTGTATATTAAAGCACTAGGAAACATAACAGCAGCAGAGGCGAACAGAAGAGCAAAAGACCGCCAACTATATCTCCCCTCGACGCTGAAAGGCAGAAGAGGAAGGAAAGAGGAAGAAGTTCTTGAGCTGCTCGAACTGTCTGAATTAGTGATTTTCCTTTGTTGTTAGATGTCTCCGTCACCCCATATATTCATTTTCTTCTAGGTCTTCCTCTTGGTCTATTTCCACGCATTCTCGAGAAGAACGCCCTTGATGGTGATTGGTGAGGATTCATTCTGACCAGGCGGCCAAACCATTTAAGTTGTTGTTGTTCTATATATTCTTGGCAGGGTTTTGTTCCTACCATTTTTCTTATGGTTTCATTTGGTATTCTATCTCTTCTTGTGTTGTTTGTTATTTTTCACAAGCATCGCACCTCACATGTATTGATCTTTCTTAAATTATATTTATAAAGTGATGCTATTTGCCAACTTACATTATTTGTGATGTCTAGACTGTGTTTACTATTTCATATTATGATCTATCATTAGCACAAATATCTCCTCAGTACTTGCACCCTCTCACTTGATTTAGAAATTTGCAGGTTAGACCAATAGTTCTGGGTTGAATTATCTGTCATTCACCATCCTAATGTGGCACAAGAATTCAATGGCTTGGCGCGTTGGCTTAGTGATCACGTGTTGATCAAGAGTTCAAACCAAACTTGCCGCCCTCAAATCGACCCTCCAGATAAAGGAATAAAATACAGAAATGGGGAAATGTAATAACAGTGAGGACAAATGCTAGCCCCCTTACTTCTGAATGATATTTGCTTATTTGGTTATGGAAGGCCCCGGTATCACTACAAACGAATTAAAATCCATAATTGCTCAACCGCCCGTGCCAGCGTAATCATCCGAATTAATATCTTATCTCCCAAACAAAGAAAGGTAACTGTAGTCCCCATAGTAGCAGTCTCAGCGCACGCCAAAAGACATAAGGCGAAACCGCACATACAGTGAACACAGTCAACTGTTCCCTGTCATATGATATCATGATTCATCATAAAAGATTGGAGTATAATGAAACATGATCAAAACGGATGAGACACACAGCTCACGGTGTGCACAGAGCACTTAACTCAGTAGCTCCTGCAACAAGCCGGACTTGGAATATGAGGAAACTGCAAGAAGGAACACTTTTCATGCATAGCCTTCAATTGTTCCCGCCGCCTATCCACCATATACCGGGAGTTCATTTCCTCTTGAAAATGATGATCGACATATTTTTTTAAAATATATATAGATGATGTTAGGCCATCGTTGTTGATCTGAATGATATGAAATATTATACCCCGCTCACCAATATGTCATAAGATGTAGTTTTTCACAAGTACCGGAGATATGTGGGAAGGTAAGGTAGCGAGGGAGGTAAGGTAGCGAGGAAGGTAAGGTAGCGAGGAAGGTAAGATAGCGAATAAGGTAAGGTAGCGAGGAAGGTAAGTTAGCGAGGAAGGTAAGTTAGCGAGGAAGGTAAGGTAGCGAGGAAGGTAAGTTAGCGAGGAAGGTAAGGTAGCGAGGAAGGTAAGGTAAGTTAGCGAAGAATTAAGGTAAGGTAGCGAGAAAAGAATGTAAGGTAACGAGGAAGGTAAGTTAGCAAGAAGGGAAGGTAATGTAGCGAGAAAGGAAGATAATCTAGCGAGGAAATTAAAGTAAGACAGCAATGAAGGTAATGTAGCGAGAGAAGAAGGTAAGGTAGCGAGGAAGGTTGGGTAGCGAGAATGAAAGGTAAGTTAGCGAGGAAGGTTGGGTAGCGTGAAAGGAATGTAAGTTCGCGAGAAAGGAATGTAAGGTAGCGAGAAAGGAATGTAAGGTCGCGAGAAAGGAATGTAAGGTCGCGAGAAAGGAATGTAAGGTCGCGAGAAAGGAATGTAAGGCAGCGAGAAAGGAATGTAAGGTCGCGAGAAAGGAATGTAAGGTCGCGAGAAAGGAATGTAAGGTCGCGAGAAAGGAACGTAAGGTCGCGAGAAAGGAATGTAAGGCAGCGAGAAAGGAATGTAAGGTCGCGAGAAAGGAATGTAAGGTCGCGAGAAAGGAATGTAAGGTCGCGAAAAAGGAAGGTTAGGCAGCGAGAAAGGAATGTAAGGTCGCGAGAAAGGAAGGTAAAGTAGCAGGAAAGGAAGGTAAGGTCGCGAGAAAGGAATGTAAGGTAGCGAGAAAGGAATGTAAAGTAGCGTGAAAGGAAGGTAAAGTAGCGTGAAAGGAATGTAAGGTAGCGAGATGGGAAGGTAAAGTAGCGTGAAAGGAAGGTAAGGCAGCGAGAAAGAAATGTAAGGTCGCGAGAAAGGAATGTAAGGTCGCGAGAAAGGAAGGTAAGGTCGCGAGAAAGGAATGTAAGGTAGCGAGAAAGGAAGGTAAGGTAGCGAGGAAGGTTGGGTAGCGAGAATGAAAGGTAAGTTAGCGAGGAAGGTTGGGTAGCGTGAAAGGAAGGTAAGGTAGCGAGAAAGGAATGTAAGGTCGCGAGAAAGGAAGACAAGGTAGCGAGAAAGGAAGGTAAGGTAGCGAGAAATGAAGGTAAAGTAGCGAGAAAGGAATGTAAGGTCGCAAGAAAGGAAGACAAGGTAGCGAGAAAGGAAGGTAAGGTAGCGAGAAATGAAGGTAAAGTAGCGAGAAAGGAAGGTAAGGTAGCGAGAAAGGAATGTAAGGTCGCGAGAAAGGAAGACAAGGTAGCGAGAAAGGAAGGTAAGGTAGCGAGAAATGAAGGTAAAGTAGCGAGAAAGGAAGGTAAGGTAGCTAGAAAGGAAGGTAAGGGAACGAGGAAGATAAGGTAAAACAGCGGAGAAGGTAAGGTAGCAAGTACTTAATTATCTAAACATTCATATATAATATGTTAAGTGTTTGATAAATATAAACATCTAGATTAATATTTCTCTCTCTCTCTCTCTCTCTCTCTCTCTCTCTCTCTCTCTCTCTCTCTCTCTGTCTGCGATCAGGACTCAATCAGAGTAGGATTCCAGACTCTCACAAAAGTCAGCTGTCAGGTTAAGTGTGTTGATCGCCCCCACAGACAGAACATCACAATTAGAGTCTGCCAGATCCACTCTGATTGAACACCCGTTAAAACGTTGCAATGTGTTCTGCGCCAGTGGCCCAGTGCATCCGATTTCAGTCAGCATTTTATTCAGGTTTGCCTTTGATTGTCCCCAATCTTCCTGCAAGGCAGCAGATTGTCTTTTCTGTAGGGGGATTCTACCCTTAGATGGTCGGCCCTCCCAGGTTGACGAGCACCATCTGCCCGAGTCACTAGAGGTGACTAACACAGACATGCACACACAAAGATAGAAGATGTGACCAACACAGACATGCACACGGCGATACGAGGCATGATTAACACTGACACACATCAAGATATATGACACATGACTAACATAAACATGCACATAAAGATATGAGATATGACTAACATAGATATGCACACACAAAGATATGACACATGCCTAACATAGACATGCACACAAAGATATGAGATATGACTGACATAGACATGCACACACAAAGATATGACACATGCCTAACATAGACATGCACACAAAGATATGAGATATGACTGACATAGACATGCACACACACAAAGATATGAGATGTGACTAACATAGCCAGGCACACACAAGGATATGAGATGTGACAAACACAGACATACACACCCAAAGATATGAGATATGACTAACATAAACATGCACACAAAGATATGAGATATCACTAACCCAGACATGCACACACAAAAATTAGACACGTGGCTAACACAGATACACACTAAGATATGAGATATGACTAAAAACAGACACACATAAAGATATGAGACATGATTAACACGGACACACCAGGATACGAGATATGACTAACATGACACACACCAAGATATGAGACATGGCTAGCACACACACACACACACAAGCTAAGATATGAGCCATGGCTAGCACAGAAACACATTAAGATATGAACCATGGCTATCACGGAAACACACCAAGATACGAGCCCTAGCTAGCACAAAAACACATTAAGATATGAGCCATGGCTTCACGGAAACACACCAAGATATAAACCATGGCCAGCACAGACACACACTAAGATATGAACCATGGCCAGCACAGACACCCACCAAGATGTGAGCCATGTCTAGCACGGAAATACGCTAAGATATGAACCAAGACCAGCACAGACACACACTAAGATATGAATCATGGCCAGCCCAGACATCCACTAAGATGTGAGCTACGACTAGCACGGATATACACTGAGAATTGAGCCATGGCTCAATTCAAGAGAAGCAGAAGAGGAGGTAGAAGAGCAGCGATCGCGAAAGGTATCCATATGTTTGAATTTGTTGTAGTCGGCAGACTCTTCTTAACATGGGAATCATCGACATACGAGACGCAGGCCCCGGTTGACTGTTCACAGGTGTCGTTGAAACAGTTGTCCGGACATTTGAGAGTGCAGTCTGACCCGTATTACGTTTCCTTGCACGTACAGTCTGCACTTTCCGGGTCACATATGATGTCACAGCCATCAGAACACGTCTGTTTGCACTGTAGCCCAAATTACCATCGGGACAAGTGTCACTACAGGTATAGCCAGGATGTTTACATTGTAGGCATATTGCAGATTTTTTCTCACATAAAGGACAGACACTGAGACAAGACCTGAAGCAGTCGTGTCCATAGATCCCATGTGAACAGTTGTCGTGACACGTACCGATGATGACGCTGCAGCCTTTGCTACACCCACTACACACTTCACAAAACGACCCAGAATGCCCGTCCAGACAATAGGTGTCTGTAAAAGTTTGCACCTCACACACCGTCAGTGCACTGTCGGCCTGCGAAATGGTCGGTGAGAACTCAATCTTAATGTGTGCCATTGGCGTTTGTGTGGTGACTACAATAGTGTTCACAGAAATATTAGGGTATGATGTATCATTATACTGGAACACTACGCCGCCACTGTCAGAGAAAGCCTTTAGAGTGGCATTCTTTACCCGAATCATAGTGCTAGCTCGATGATAGATTCGAATGGTGTGAATCTTCTGGGACGTGGCAAAGTTCAGATACCAGTAAACAGAAATTTCCACTTCTGAATTTTGTGTGTGTGCAGTCATTGTCATAGAGATTGGTCTTTGTTTTGCCATTAACTGCAGCCTCTGGTCCACATCCATTTCCTGTATAAAGAAGCATTAAATGTGTCGGTCTGGTTTGTGTTCTGTTTGATAGCCACATTCCGACCCCCGCCAATGTAGATGGAGCAGATATTTGCAACTATCGCCCCTTTAATCCGTAACTTGTTGATCAGACCAGCCACAGAGCAAAAGACATCAATCTCGTGCTGACTAACTACAAACCTTGATTCATTGTTATATGAGGCAGAACCATTTAGTTTTACCGTGAAACTGTCCGGAGAGTTAAGTCATTCACATAAATTCTAAACCAGGAGAACGGCAAAAATTGATTGAGAGTTGCCTCAACTGATGTAGAATTTGTGTCCGGATTACATGTGGTGTCGTTGGTATCAAACAGGAAAGTAGGTTCAGATTTTTGGGCGTATTTGTACATGAGATCCAAATACTGACACTGGGGTCCGAAATAGTCGTGCTGAGAACTGTCATTGTTTGGGCATGTCCCTGTAGTTTTGTCACAAACTGAGTCATTATAGCAGTGACATTGTAACGTACAATTTGCCCCAAACCAACCGACTGCACAAGTTAGGTCATTAGCTTCCAAGGCCGCGAACGAAGCCAGCAGAATAAAGACTTGATCTACAGCGATGGTTAACGAACTGTGTACAAACATTTATTATCAAACCCGTGATTACATTTCTAAAAATGCTGATGTTCTCTAGTAGAATGAGACAATCCGTTGGAGACAAGCAAAGTCAACATTGTTTGCATCATGGCTCGAACGCAAGCGTCCATCCGAAATTATCGTTTGGTTGTTTATATACAGAAAGTTCTTGTAAACTAAACTCCATCCAAGGTTATGTGGTGATTTAACGTTGTGATGGCTGAGCTGAAATATCACGCAAACACGTTGGCATATGTATTGATAGCGTGTGCTTAATCATCGGCTTGTGTTAATGATCAGATTAATATTTAAAAACATGAACAATTTTGTCTCTGAAATCTCTACCACTAAATTGATAAAAACCTTCCGTGCTGTCAGAGTGTAAACTCAGTTTCACAGAACGGAACATGCATTCAGACAGTGGTTGCTTCAAACTGTAAAAACAAAAAAAAAACACTGCACAATCTATCGCCGCGTCTTCTTTCTTTCAGTCGCCTGACTCAAGATTCTTCTTTCTTTCAGTCGCCTGACTCAAGAACCAGGCAGGGCATGGAGGCACAGCTCATGTTGAAGTCAGGGGTCTAAAACGAATTTAAGTTTTAATTATGCGATCGAAATCGATAACCGCGGTCGACCATTGTCTCTTTGTATCGGAGAGTAATTTATTTCTTTTTTTTTTTTTTTTACAAATTAGACTCAAATGTCATTTTGTAACTACAACATTATAATCACAGTGATTGCTAACTTGTGAAAATCGATTCCGACAATTATAGTTTTAAATAAGGGAATCATAGGAGGAAGAGGTATGTGTTACAGCACTAGGAAAAGTAACAAATAAAATGCAAAGTGCAACGAAGATGACCCGCAATAAAAATGACCATTTTTTTTCTGAGTGCTGTATACATACTTCTTCCTCATATGATTCCCTGAATTATCGCCTCGGAAGCTTCCCTCTATAATAATATTCATTTATTATTATTTGTCTCCCATACTTGTAAATAACCTGTACATACAAATAGATATCTCTGGGACTGTTCAAATAACAGAAGCTTCCCTGTGCCGCTTCGTCAAATGTGGATTATAAATAATAATAATAAAAAAAAAACTGCATATCAAAAAATGATTTTCTAAAAATAGGCGAGAACAGCTGAGAAGATTATATGTATTATCTTGTAGCTACGATTCCCAGTCGCAATATAAAGAAAACAATGCTTCCTCATCAGACTCCAAATAATGAACATTGACTGTGATTTCAGCATGCCTCGCCATCGTTAATCTCGTGCACAGAAACGCTATCTTTTGTCCTATTTATTGTCTTGCAGTTTTCTTTAACTTCATAACAGGCTAATCACTTCCAGTATAATGTGTGTACGCTTGAGCATCTATTGATCTCTACATCAAATACTGGGCCTGCTGGCGTAGGTGATCATGTCTCACCACAACTTTCGATCTCGACAGTTATTTATCATTTCTGTTATTGACCTTCTGCCAAGCCATTCTCTTAAGCTGTCCGATATTTTCTCTCTTTGCTTCCCTCTACATCTTCGTCCCTCAATTTTTCCAGTTGTTACAATATATTCCAGTTGTTCTCTTCTCATTACATGGCCAAAAAATGATGATTGTTGCCTCCTAATATTGGAAATTATCTCTCTTTTTGCTTTGACCTCTTTCAGAACATTTTCATTACTCTTCTTAACTGTTTATGGTATTCTCAATATGTATTATGTATTCTCAATATGTGTTATGTATTTTATATTCTCAACATTCTTCAGTAAAACCACATTTCTACAGACTCCAGCGATTCATGATCGTACCAAGAAGCTACGGCGGTGGTTTTAATTATTTTAGCAGGGCGAAACAGCAATGGATTATCTTTGGGAAACTATATATTAGCTATGTCTATAGAAAAAGCAACTGAAAAAAATAATGTTAATTTAGTTTCACAGGAAATATTAATTGAAACGAGACCTACATGAGTTAGATTTGATGAGAACTGATTAACGAGAGCTCAGTTGCAAATATTGAACTTAAAGATGAGACATAGGCCAGCATCATATACTATGTTAGTAAAATGAAACTCTTCATTCAAAGCTTCACAGCAGGAGACAATCGGATCATCAGAAGCTACCCACTTCCAGCAAGTGTTTTGACCCTTTATCTCCTTGAGGCTCGACGGGAGGTGGGCATTCCTGGGTCATGACTCCCAGGCGTCGACCTCCTGCTGCCTATTCGGTTCTGTTCTAGTCATGGACAGTTTCAGTGCAGTCGGGGCATTCCCATAGCCACTCTACCGCCTGCCCCAGCATTTCTCGAGGGGTAAAATGTAAAAGTAAAGCACGTCACGCCAAGTGGCGTATAGGGAATATGGTGTTAGTGACAATCAATTTTACAGACCTTCGGCACATGATTTTTTGGATAATGTGGTCGGTATTACGCCCGTGCTGCTTTACTTTTCCAGAAAAAAATCCGGGACCCATTAAAGGCTGGGTGAATCCGGAGCCGTCGGGTGGGATCGAACCCTACCTCATGTCCTTTGTAGTTCCGTGCACTAACCACTGAGCTATCGCGGCTCCTCTCGTGGGGTGTGCAGATTGATTATTCCTGAAAGATAATGTTTTTAGATAAACCTGCTCTTCCACCAAGCACTCCGGATTGACCAGAACCCCCTATCAACTTAGACTCCTCAGTAAGACAGTATGAAAGCAGTCAAGACTAGAATCTCAAGTGTCAAAGTAAGGTAAAGGTAGTCGTATAGCAGTCTGGGTAATGAAGACACAGTGACTTCATTGTATTGACTTCATTGTAGTGACTTTATTGTAGTGACGTCATTGTAATGAATTATTGTAGTGACGTCATTGTAGTGAATTCATTGTAGTGACTTTATTGTAGTGACGTCATTGTAATGAATTTATTGCAGTGAATTCATTGTAGTACGTTTCAGGTTTATTAGGTGAGGTGGTCAGAGACCTTCCTCGTTGTCTTTCCTACCCAGAGAATATTTCTGGTACCTATGGTTATGGTTATGGAAGGCCCTGGTATCACTACAAACGAATGCAAATCCAATATTACTCAACCGCCCGCGCCAGTGGAATCATCGAAATTAATATCTCATCTCCCAATCAATGAAAGCTAGCTGTAGTCCCCATCATAGCAGTCTGAGCACACGCCAAAAGACATAAGTCGAAACCGCACAGAAAATGAACACAGCCATCTGTTCCCTGTCATACGATATCATCATTCATTGTAAGCAATCTCAATATCGTAACAGGATCAAAACTTGAAACACACAGCTCACGGTGTGTACAGAGCTCTTAACTCAGTAGCTCAGGCAACACGCCGAGCATGGAATATGAGCAAACTGTCCAAAGGAACTTCTCTCAGACACAGCCTTTAACGGCTCCTGCCACCTATCCGTCATATTGACCGGAAGCTGTGGCACTTATTTAAATTTGTGGACACCAGAACCATTTAGATAGAAAACAATTGTGCTCTAAATGACGTTTGGAACCGTGAAGCTTGAAGAAACATGTACACTTGTCTGAATAAATACAACATGTCTATAACTCAGACAGGGTAATTCAAAATAAATACAACATGTCTATAACTCAGACAGGGTAATTCAAAATGAATACAACATGTCTATAACTCAGACAGGGTAATTCAAAATAAATACAACATGTCTATAACTCAGACAGGGTAATTCAAAATAAATACAACATGTCTATAACTCAGACAGGGTAATTCAAAATAAATACAACATGTCTATAACTCAGACAGGGTAATTCAAAATAAATATTTAGATGGACAATTAAAGACCACTTTTAGCTGATTTGCCGTTTGGCAGGATAAACGTTTGAAGTAAACATTTATCAGAGACCTTTGAACAGAAAAAAATGTAAACGTAATTGCAGACACTGCGGGAGAATAAATGTGTCCACAAATTGAAAGAGAAATAGATAAAGTCAGAGAGATTTGCCGCTTCAGTGACAGCTGGTCAAAAACATGATAACAGAACCCGACGATAAGGATGTAGGCGCCCTGAAGGGATAATTTGACAGATCATCGGAATAAAAGAAACTAGCAAGGTGAGGTCATGTGGGAATGAAAGGTACAGAAAAACGGTTTGACTCCATCCATAACACAGGAACTTTTAATTGCTGTGTCTGAAAAGTGTTCCTTGTTGCAGTTCCCGTATATTCCAAGTCAGGCTTGCTGCAGGAGCTACTGAGTTAAGTGCTCTGTGCACACCATGAGCTGTGTGTCATCCGTGTTGATCATGTTTCGATATTCCAATGGTTTACGATGAATGCTGATATTGTATGACAGGGAACAGTTGGCTGTGTTCACTTTCTGTGTGCAGTTTCGCCTTATGTCTTTGGCGTGTGCTGAGACTGCTATGATGGGGACTACAGCTACCTTTCTTGTTTTGGAGATGAGTTAGTAATTCGGATGATTCCACTGGCACGGGCGGTTGAGCAATTATGGATTTTAATTCGTTTGCAGTGATACCGAGGCCTTCCATAACCAAATAACCAAAATAACCATAACACAGCCGATACTATGTGCAACGTGTCACGAGCTCGAATGGCAAATGATCAAAACGTTTCTATAAACTAGTGAGAGTTGGTTTGGTAAGTATTTTTACACATCTGTCTGATACGATTATAAAAAGTGATAATTTAATGTCATTATCAATAGCAAATGAGTAATAATTTATGTCATATTCGGACAATTTTTAATTTTATTGTCATGTTTTGCATTTTTACGTCATAAATGCAGGTATTCGTGGATGATTTTTAGGTTATAAATGCTGACATATTTGGATGATTTTTAGATCATAAAAGCAAGTAGACATGGATGATTTTTAGATAATAAATGCAGGTATATTTGATGACTTTTAGGTCATAAAAATCAGAGCCCTAATGATGACCAGTACTATCAATCACGTGGCACGAACTGTGATTACTGCAAGGAAATCGCGATTGATCGTTTATTAGCGACAGAATGTAGCAGAAACACAAGCTTTTAATGAAGTGTGTTTACTGGGTGATTCGATGAGCATGTCAGGGAACAGAAGAAGGCTGGACACAAGCATGGTTGGTGTCACTAAAGGTGTCAGGGATATGTTTCATCTTCCTCGCTGGACACAAAGGCATTGGTTGGTGTCACTAAAGGTGTCAGGGATATGTTTCATCTTCCTCGCTGGACACAAAGGAATTGGTGTCACTAAAGGTGTCAGGGATATGTTTCATCTTCCTCGCTGGACACAAAGGCATGGTGGTGTCACTAAAGGTGTCAGGGATATGTTCATCTTCCTCGCTGGACACAAAGGCATTGGTTGGTGTCACTAAAGGTGTCAGGGATATGTTTCATCTTCCTCGCTGGACACAAAGACATTGGTGGTGTCACTAAAGGTGTCAGGGATATGTTCATCTTCCTCGCTGGCTCAGGTGTGAGAGGAAACGAACGAGCCCGACAGCCTGGCTGGAACAGATGTCGTGGATCAAGGACGTTCAATGGACAGGACTTCTTCTGCTTCTTCTTTCCTTACTTATCTGCCTTTCAGCGTCGAGGGGAGATACAATTTGCGGTTTTTTGCCCTTCTGTTCGCCTCTGCAGCTGTTATGTTTCCTAGTGCTTCTAATATTCCATCGATCCATCTTTTTCGTTGTCGACCCTTGGGTCTGGTGTTCTCACATCGTTTGTTGAAGTGGACAGGACTGACATGCTGAATGTCCTCTAGGAGGCAGGACTCGCTGATGACTCAATCAATGACCAAGCATATATAACCATGCCCAGACTGAACGAACGTCAGGTTAAAGCAAGGGATCCCTGACAAACGTTCAACGCGAGGAGACATAGAAGAATAACATATCAACATAGAACTAAAGTCGTTAGTCTCCACACATCGAGGGACGTTCTGGGGAAAAGATCTGACCACTAACGGACATGTCCGATATGTAAGGAAGATAACCCATCAACTAAACCTCTATGTTATCTCTCTTGTTCTTTTACCACCAAGTATCCACGTGATATCAAAACTTAGGGGTGGGGGGGGGGAGCTTTAAAACGAAAGTCCTGGATATTGCCAACAAAGCCTTGATAAAATAATAAACAATGGCATTTTACAAGTTACAAATGTTACCTACTAAGCAGCAAAGTGGCTAGAGATGGAGACACAACATCAGAAATCACGACACACATCGCAATAGCATCAAATGGAGACATAACATCATAAATCATGACACACATTGCACTAGCATGCAATGGAGACATAACATCATAAATCATGACACACATCGCACTAGCATCAAATGGAGGAAATCATCATAAATTATGACACACATCGCACTAGCATCAAATGGAGACATAACATCAGAAATCTTGACACACATCGCACTAGCATCGAATGGAGACATAACATCAGAAACTATGACACACATTGCACTAGCATCAAATGGAGACATAACATCAGAAATCATGACACACATCGCACTAGCATCAAATGGAGACATAACATCAGAAATCATGACACACATCGCACTAGCATGCAATGGAGACATAACATTAGAGATCATGACACGTATCGCACTAGCATCAAATGGAGACATAACATCAGAAATCATGACACGTATCGCACTAGCATCAAATGGAGACATAACATCAGAAATCATGACACGTATCGCACTAGCATCAAATGGAGACATAACATCAGAAATCACGACAAGAATCGCACTAGCATCAAATGGAGACATAACATCAGAAATCATGACACGCATCGCACTAGCATCAAATGATTTCAAACAACGGACGAACATCTACAGATCCAAAGTTCTCACTGAATGAATAAAAGATTGAGTGTTCAACTCCTGTGTGATACCAGAGCTAACATATGGATGTATTTTCGGAGTGCAATGATGATGACCCGCAAATAATCAATAACTCAATAACATATGGATGGGATACCAGTGCTAACATATGGATATGATACCAGAGCTAACATATGGATGTATTTTCGTAGTGCAATGATGAGACCCGCAAATAACTCAATAACTCAATAACATATGGATGTGATACCAGTGCTAACATATGGATGTATTTTCGGAGTGCAATGATGATGACGCAAATAACTCAATAACTCAATAACATATGGATGGGATACAGTGCTAACATATGGATATGATACAGAGCTAACATAGATGTGATACCAGTGCTAAACATTGATATGATACCAGTGCTAACATATGGATGTGATACCAGTGCTAACATATGGATATGATACCAGTGCTAACATATGGATGTGATACCAGTGCTAACATATGGATGTGATACCAGTGCTAACATATGGATGTGATACCAGTGCTAACATATGGATGTGATACCAGTGCTAACATATGATGTGATACCAGTGCTAACATATGAATGTGACATTGGAAATAAACACAGACTTTAGATAGGAAATTAAATTTCTTTCAACAACAAAAAACCCGTTGGGCCTCAAACATAAGCTGAAGAGAAAACTTGTCAAATGAACAGATAATAGACGAATCTAAACAAGAATACTTGCGGTTCAGTAAGTATAGTGGTGGTACTCTTATTGGTTGTGATTAAAACGTCTGGTTTTCTTTCACAGAAAACATCCGGTATCCATTTCAGGCCGGATGGACCGGAAGCCGTCGACCAAGATCGAACCGTTTTGTTGTCCTTGGAAGTCCAGTATCTGAAGATTAAGCTTCAGTGACTTAACTGTGGGTGAGAAGTAATAGAGGTAATTGGTGAGTTAGTGGGTGAGAAGTAAAGAGGTAATTGGTGAGTTTAGTTGTGGGTGAGAAGTAATAGAGGTAATTGGTGAGTTTAGTTGTGGGTGAGAAGTAATAGAGGTATTGGTGAGTTTAGTTGTGGGTGAGAAGTAATAGAGGTAATTGTGAGTTTAGTTGTGGGTGAGAAGTAATAGAGGTAATTGGTGAGTTAGTTGTGGGTGAGAAGTAATAGAGGTAATTGGTGAGTTTAGTTGTGGGTGAGAAGTAATAGAGGTATTGGTGAGTTTAGTTGTGGGTGAGAAGTAATAGAGGTAATTGGTGAGTTTAGTTGTGGGTGAGAAGTAATAGAGGTAATTGGTGAGTTTAGTTGTGGGTGAGAAGTAATAGAGGTAAATGGTGAGTTTAGTTGTGGGTGAGAAGTAATAGAGGTAATTGGTGAGTAGTTGTGGGTGAGAAGTAATAGAGGTAAATGGTGAGTTTAGTTGTGGGTGAGAAGTAATAGAGGTAATTGGTGAGTTTAGTTGTGGGTGAGAAGTAATAGAGGTAATTGGTGAGTTTAGTTGTGGGTGAGAAGTAATAGAGGTAAATGGTGAGTTTAGTTGTGGGTGAGAAGTAATAGAGGTAATTGGTGAGTTTAGTTGTGGGTGAGAAGTAATAGAGGTAATTGGTGAGTTTAGTTGTGGGTGAGAAGTAATAGAGGTAATTGGTGAGTTTAGTTGTGGGTGAGAAGTAATAGAGGTAATTGTGAGTTTAGTTGTGGGGAGAAGTAATAGAGGTAAATGGTGAGTTTAGTTGTGGGTGAGAAGTAATAGAGGTAATGGTGAGTTTAGTTGTGGGTGAGAAGTAATAGAGGTAATTGGTGAGTTTAGTTGTGGGTGAGAAGTAATAGAGGTAATTGGTGAGTTTAGTGTGGGTGAGAAGTAATAGAGGTAATTGGTGAGTTAGTTGTGGGTGAGAAGTAATAGAGGTAATGGTGAGTTTAGTTGTGGGTGAGAAGTAATAGAGTAATTGGTGAGTTTAGTGTGGGTGAGAAGTAATAGAGGTAATTGGTGAGTTTAGTTGTGGGTGAGAAGTAATAGAGGTAATTGGTGAGTTTAGTTGTGGGTGAGAAGTAATAGAGGTAATTGGTGAGTTTAGTTGTGGGTGAGAAGTAATAGAGGTAATTGGTGAGTTTAGTTTGGGTGAGAAGTAATAGAGGTAATTGGTGAGTTTAGTTGTGGGTGAGAAGTAATAGAGGTAATTGGTGAGTTTAGTTGTGGGTGAGAAGTAATAGAGGTAATGGTGAGTTAGTTGTGGGTGAGAAAATAGAGGTAATTGGTGAGTTTAGTTGTGGGTGAGAAGTAATAGAGGTAATTGGTGAGTTTAGTTGTGGGTGAGAAGTAATAGAGGTAATTGGTGAGTAGTTGTGGGTGAGAAGTAATAGAGGTAATTGGTGAGTTTAGTTGTGTGTGAGAAGTAATAGAGGTAATTGGTGAGTTTAGTTGTGGGTGAGAAGTAATAGAGGAATTGGGAGTTTAGTTGTGGGTGAGAAGTAATAGAGGTAATGGTGAGTTTAGTTGTGGGTGAGAAGTAATAGAGGTAATTGGTGAGTTTAGTTGTGGGTGAGAAGTAATGGAGGTAATGGGAGTTTAGTTGTGGGTGAGAAGTAATGGAGGTAATTGGTGAGTTTAGTTGTGGGTGAGAAGTAATAGAGGTAATGGTGAGTTTAGTTGTGGGTGAGAAGAATAGAGGTAATTTGTGAGTTTAGTTGTGGGTGAGAAGTAATGGAGGTAATTGGTGAGTTTAGTGTGGGTGAGAAGTAATAGAGGTAATGGTGAGTTTAGTGTGGGTGAGAAGTAATAGAGGTAATTGGTGAGTTTAGTTGTGGGTGAGAAGTAATAGAGGTAATTGGTGAGTTTAGTTGTGGGTGAGAAGTAATGAGGTAATTGGTGAGTAGTGTGGGTGAGAAGTAATGGAGGTAATTGGTGAGTTAGTTGTGGGTGAGAAGTAATAGAGGTAAATGGGTGAGTTAGTTGTGGGTGAGAAGTAATGGAGGTAAATGGTGAGTTTAGTGTGGGTGAGAAGTAATGGAGGTAAAGTGAGTTTAGTTGTGGTGAGAAGTAATGGAGGTAATGGTGAGTTTAGTTGTGGGTGAGAGTAATGGAGGTAAATGGTGAGTTTAGTTGTGGGTGAGAAGTATGGAGGTAAATGGTGAGTTTAGTTGTGGGTGAGAAGTAATGGAGGTAATTGGTGAGTTTAGTTGTGGGTGAGAAGTATAGAGGTAATTGGTGAGTTTAGTTGTGGGTGAGAAGTAATAGAGGTAATTGGTGAGTTTAGTTGTGGGTGAGAAGTAATAGAGGTAAATGGTGAGTTTAGTTGTGGGTGAGAAGTAATGGAGGTATTGGTGAGTTTAGTTGTGGGTGAGAGTAATGGAGGTAATTGGTGAGTTTAGTTTTGGTGAGAAGTAATAGAGGTATTGGTGAGTTATGTGGGTGAGAAGTAGTAGAGGTAATTGTGGGTTTAGTTGTGTGTGAGAAGTAATGGAGGTGATTGGCGAGTTTAGTTCTGGGTGAAAAGTAATAGAGGTAATTGGTGAGTTTAGTTGTGTGAGAGAAGTAATAGAAGTAATTGGTGAGTTTAGTTGTGGGTGAGAAGTAATGGGTAATATGTGACTTTAGTTGTGGGTGAGATGTAATAAAAATAATTGATGCGTTTAGCTGTGGGTGAGATTTGAAAGAAGTAATTGGTGAGTTTGGCTGTGGGTGAGATGTGATACAAGTAATTGGTGAGTTTCATGTGGGTGAGACGTGATAGAAGCAATTGGTAAGTTTAGCTGTGCGTGAGATGTGATAGACGTAATTGGTGAGTTTAGCTGTAGGTGAGATGTGATAGAAGTAATTGGTGAGTTTAGCTGTGGGTGAGATGTGATAGAAGTAATTGGTGAGTTTAGCTGTGGGTGAGATATGATAGAAGTAATTGTTGAGTTTGGTAGTGGGTGAAATGTGATAAATGTAATGGTGTGTTTAGCTATGGGTAAGTTATGATAGAAGTAATTGGTGAGTTTAGCTGTGTGTGAGATGTGAGAGAATAATTGGTGACTTTAGCTGTGTGAGATGTGATAGAAGTAATTGGTGAATTTAGCTGTGTGAGATGTTATAGAAGAAATTGGTGAATTTAGTTGTGTGGTGATATGTGATGGAGTGATTGGTGAGTTTAGCTGTGTGTGTGAAGTGAATGATGTAATTGTGAGTTTAGCTGTGTGTGATATGTGATAGAAGTAATTGGTGAGTTAGCTGTGTGTGAGATGTGAGAGAATAATTGGTGACTTTAGCTGTGTGTGAGATGTGATAGAAGTAATTGGTGAATTTAGCTGTGTGTGAGATGTTATAGAAGTAATTGGTGAGTGTATCTGTGTGTGAGATGTGATAGATGTAATTGGTGAATTTAGCTGTGTGTGTGAAGTGAATGATGTAATGTGAGTTTAGCTGTGTGTGAGATGTGATAGAAGTAATGGTGAGTTATCTGTGGTGAGATGTGACAGAAGTAATGGTTAGTTTATATGTGTGTGAGAACTGAATGACGTGATTGTTGAGTTTAGCTGTGTGTGAGATGTGATTGAAGTAATTGGTGATTTTAGCTGTGTGTGAGAAGTGATTGAAGTGATTGGTGAGTTTAGCTGTGTGTGAGATGTGATAGAAGTAATTTGTGAGATTAGCTGTGTGTGAGAAGTGATTGAAGTGGTTGGTGAGTTTAGCTGTGTGTGAGAAGTGATTAAAGTGATTGTTGAATTCAACTGTGTGTGAGATGTGATTGAAGTGATTGTTGAGTTGAACTGTGTGAGAAGATTGAAGTGATTGAAGTTATTGAAGTGATTGTTGACTTCAACAAAAAAATTATCCGAAAGAATTAGAAGAGATGTGATAGACGTAATTGGTGAGTTTAGCTGTGGGTGATATGTGATAGAAGTAATTGGTGAATTTAGTTGTGTGTGAGATGTGATAGAAGTAATGGTGAATTTAGTTGTGTGTGAGATGTAATAGAAGTAATTGGTGAGTTTCATTGTGGGTGAGACGTGATAGAAGCAATTGGTGAGTTAGCGTGCGTGAGATGTGATAGACGTAATTGGTGAGTTTAGCTGTAGGTGAGATGTGATAGAAGTAATTGGTGAGTTTAGCTGTGGGTGAGATGTGATAAAGTAATTGGTGAGTTTAGCTGTGGGTGAGATATGATAGAAGTAATTGTGAAATGGTGAGTTTTGGAGTGGGGAAATGTGATAAATGTTGGTGTGTTTAGCTATGGGTGAGATACGATATAAGTTGGTGAGTTTAGTTTTGTGAGGGTGGGAGAATAATTGGTGACTTTAGCTGTGGTGAGATGTGTAGAAGTAATTGGTGAGTTTAGCTGTGTGAGAGTGATAGAAGTAATTGGTGAGTGTATCTGTTGTGAGATGTGATAGATGAATTGGTGAGTTTAGCTGTGTGTGAGATGTGATAGAAGTAATTGGGAGTGTATCTGGTGTGAGATGTGATAGATTAATTGGTGAATTTAGCTGTGTGTGAGAACTGAATGACGTGATTGGTGAGTTTAGCTGTGTGGGAGTGTGATTAGTATTGGTGATTTAGCTGTGTGAGTGAGAAGTGATTGAAGTGATTGGTGAGTTAGCTGTGTGTGAGATGTGATAGAAGTATTTTGTGAGTTTAGCTGTGTTGAGGAATTGATTGAAGTGGTGGTGAGTTTAGCTGTGTGAGAGAAGTGATTAAAGTGATTGTTGAATTCAACTGGTGTGAGATGTGATTGAAGTGATTGTTGAGTTGCACTGTGTGTGAGAAGTGATTGAAGTGATTGAAGTTATTGAAGTGATTGTTGACTTCAACAAAAATTATCCGAAAGAATTAGAAGAGATGATGGACGTAATATTTGAGTTTAGCTGTGGGTGATATGTGATAGAAGTAATTGGTGAGTTTAGCTGTCGGTGAGATGTGATAGAAGTAATTGGTGAATTTAGCTGAGCTGTAGGTTATGTGATAGAAGTAATTGGTGAGTTTGGTAGTGGGTGAAATGTGATAAAAGTATTGGTGTGTTTAGCTATGGGTGAGATGCGATAGCAGTAATTGTTGAATTTAGCTGTGTGTGACATGTGAGAGAATAATTGGTGACTTTAGCTGTGTGTGAGATGTGATAGAAGTAATTGGTGAATTTAGTTGTGTGTGAGATGGGATAGAAGTAATTGGTGAATTTAGTTGGTGTGAGATGTGATAGAAGTAATTGGTGAATTTAGTTGGTGGAGATGTAATAGAAGTAATTGGTGAGCTAGCTGTGTGAGAAGTGATTGAACTGATTGTTGACTTGAACTGTGTGTGAGAAGTGATTGAAGTGATTGTTGACTTGAACTGTGTGAATTGAAGTGATTTGAAGTGATTGCCTGTTGACTTGAACTGTGGTGAGAAGTGATTGAAGTGATTGTTGACTGAACTGTGTGTGAGAAGTGATTGAAGTGATTGTTGACTTGAACTGTTAGTAAAAATGGCAGAAGAAACTATTGCTTTTATGTTGGTAGTATCAAGGTAATGTAGATGATTGATGATATAATAATTTGATAAAGGATTAAACTAATGGATGCTTTTGTATATGCAGTAATGAAATCCGTTAGCTCTCAGCTGAAATAAAATATTGAGAATCTAATAAGTACGAACATTAAATACGTGACATCAAAAAAATGTTTTTCTTTAGACCAAATAATAGAATCATCACTTGACGATAAGTGATTTTTACCCGATTATTCTTATCTTATCTCCGTTTCTATAATTTATGGAGGGTCAAAAGGTGAAGCGAAATTAGATAAATAGGCGATTGATTGTAGTTTCGAAAAGTTTGCAGGAAAAGGATTAACTGCGGAATTGAACACGGAAAATGGAGGGATGGGAGACATGCCCAGCGGCTGGTGACATAATACCAAGATAGATGCAGCATCAATACAGGCTGAAACCGGGAAATCCAGACGATCTCTGTGTGGGGCGCGCTGTAGAGTCACGTTTCCTCAATTTTTGTGTCATACATTTCGGCAAATATGGGTGAGATTTCGTGTACTCTCTCTAGTGCTCTATGTCGCGTTACCAAAAAAAAAAAAAAAAAAAAAAAAGCCCAAAAAAAGATGAAATAAACGATTTAGCTGTTAAAAATAGACATATGGGAGCAATGGTCCAGTGGATTAAATCGTATGCTTGGCGCACAGGTGGGCGGCGGTCGATTTTTTGTGTGGGGAAAAGGTTATATATTCTAGGGCACTAATCCTGTTGGCAGATTAGTGGAAAGTGAGCCTAGAAATGGTATAATGTTGTTAAAGATCAGCTGACGTGGTATATGAGGCAGTGAAACTGGCCAAGAAGCGAAACCATGACAACTATAGAATATTAGTGATAAAATTGCCGTAGAATTCAATATGAGCCCGCTACATACACAATTATCCTAATGACGACCAGAATAGGAACGTCTTTTGCATATGGTTCTAATGATCGCCCTGTTACTGGAGACGGAGCGAAGACCGTTAAGGAGCACACTGACGTGCATTCCAGAAGGTTTTAGTTTTGATCACATAATAGGATTTTTGTTTGGAGACGGAAAGACGAAACTGGGCAACACGAACAACAATATCTCCACAAATAATGCACATAGTTCGATTTAAAATATGGGCTCTAACTCCATAACCATCTAGGACACCCATGACGTGCTGCGACTGGAGACAGGTTATAATAATGACATATTTAATATAGATTACAGAAGGATGTTTGAGAATACCATGGACAGCTAAGAAGAATAATGAAAACGTTCTGAAAGAGGCCAACCAAAAAGAGAGCTAATTTCCAATATTAGGAAGAAACAATCATCATTTTATGGCCATGTAATGAGAAGAGAAACAACTGGAATATGTTGTAACGACTGGGAAATTGAGGGGACGAAGAGAATAGAGGGAAGCAAATAGAAAATTTACCAGGCAGCTTAAGAGAATGGCTTGGCAGAAGGTCAACAACAAAAATGAAAAATAACTGTCGTGATCGAAAGTTGTGGAGAGACATGATCACCTACGCCAGCAGGCCCGGTACTTGATGATGATTATTATATTATAATATATAGAGGTAACTTCCGAGGCGATAGATCAGCGAATTATTTCAGGGGAAGAGCTATGTTACAGCACTCAGAAAAAAATCACAAATAATCAACAACAGAAACAAAAACAAAGAACAATAGATGCTCCGAAGCAGGATCGAACCCTACTCTTGACACTGCGCCTTGCCACGAGAATCCAAACACTAGAGCACACGACCAACTCAGCTAACTGCAACTCTACATCACACAAGCAGTGGTCATTTTTCACAGGGTGTTCTAAGTCTGGCTCACATATTCATGTTGATCCACTGCCCACCGTCACATTGTTCTCAGATGACCCCACAAGGTTCACCCATCATTGTATCTATTCTAATCACTTGATAAATCCAATCTACACGTTAAAGAAAAGAATAAAAATAAACATTATAGAAAATCTAATACAACACAGAAGTAATTAATATAAAAATTATGAAAGCCATGTAACATAAATAGTTCTGTTCACGAACAAGACCTTTCTACTTTCCACTCAAAGGGGGAGCAGAAGCGCCTGCGACCTACAGTCGCAATAGCAGGGTCGGCGCACCATCAGCTGACCAAGACCTAGCAGTTCTACCTCCTCGTGGTCTCCCTGGTAACAGTCTGCGTAAACCAGACTGGCTAACAGAAGCTAGGATCACCGTGTTCCCTGTAGTGGTGGCTGTTACTGATATAGAGGACCCAGTATTGCAGTACTCTGGGCTGGACTAGTAATTCCAGCATAGCCTGGGACAGACGAAATCCAACCTCTCCAGTAAGAGCCGGGAATGTCAAGAAAGCCATTACGACCCGACACAGCAAATTAATTAAAGGTCAACATGCTAGCATCAACTCGTGGCAATCCGTCAACAACTTTTCACTAAAATAAACCAGAATCTTAAATTGTCGGCAGCTACAACAACAGCAGCCATTATAATTTTATCTAAAATTCAGAGACGGGATAAGACGGAATCTATGTTTAGATTAATAGCAAACTTTCCACGGCTGACGTCAATCGTTTGTACTAAATATCTGGATGGCTATATTAACAACAGACTAGGGAGGGCTGCGGGGGGGGGGCGGTCTATGATAATGGTTAATATGTTTAGTTAACGGCTAGATAATGGATTAAAATGATGTGTTAATTGCTTATTGAAGTAGGAGAGGGGGAAGAAGGGTGTCTGTTTAGTTGATATTTTGACATTTTAAAAAATGTGATTTGACATTTGACATTTAAAATATTGGTTGGTGCACAGCACCCAAGCTATGTAGTATTCCTCTTGTTGTCATCCGCTATCTATGTTTCGTTTATTTTGCCAGTGGCAACCAAGTATTCCAACTTTTTTTTCATCGCTAAATGTTGCTGAGCTGATACGATGCATTGTAGATAGAAGATTGTGGAAGGACATGATCGTACGCCAACCGGTATGGCACATCATGATGATGCTAAATGTTGCTAAGCTGATACGATGCATTGTAGATAGAAGATTGTGGAAAGGACATGAATGCCTACGCCAACCGATATGACACATGATGATGAAATGCTGCTGAACTGATACGATGCACTGTAGATAGAAAGATTGTGGAAGAACATGATCGCCTACGCCAACCGGTATGGCATATGATGATGATGATGAAATGTTGCTGAAAATTGTCGATTTTTTATTTCTATAGTACTCTAAGAACTCTATTTCTCTTCTTAAAACGCTTCTTCGACTTCTTAAAGAATTTCTGTGTTGTCCTTTAAGCTGTTCATGGAACTCTCTACATTCCTCTGAGACATCACATCTGTGTGACCCCTGGCCATCCTTCACTTGGCTTCTTAAGGAGTTCTGTTTGCTGGCTTGCTTGCGTTCTCCCGATAACTAAAGGAGTACCTCTTCGTCATCCGCCCTTAAAAGGACGTAAGGGGCGCGTCTGCGTTGTGTTGTGGTTTGCCGTATAACTGTGATATTTAGCGTCTTTCGACCCAACATATCCGACTTCAGCACGCTTATGGAGTTTTATTTCAGAAACCGAGTCAACATGTTTTGCATTAAGTGATCACATCCATAATATGGCCAGACGAGCCAAGCCAGCATTGAGATCAATCAAGCTACAAAAATTGTCGAAATAAGATTGCATGCAGATTACAGCTCTATAAACGATTAGTTATATTTTAGATTAGTTTGTGTGTATAGCGCTTTTAGCAAATCTGACAGGCATTAAATTCCATTTGATAACTATAATATTATATAGATGCACATATTATAATACTTATATTATAATATATATATATATATACATATTACAATGCATGCGTTATAAAAGAGGCCAAATCAAAGAGAGAGCTAATTTGCAATATGAGGAAGAAGAAACAATCATTATTGTTTGGCGATCAATTATAGGGGAACAGCTGAAATATATTGTGACAACTGAGAAAAATTGAGGGACGAAGAGATAGTAGGAAGCAAATAGAAAGATGCTAGACTTAAGAGAAAACGCCTTGACAGTTTAAAACAAAACAGGTCAACAATAGAAATGATCAAAAACTGTCGTGATCAAAATTTGTGGAGAGACATGATCACCTACGCCAGCAGGCATGGTATAGAGGATAATGAACATAATACAATATATAAATATGTTATTTCATGCACATATTATCCACCTCGAAAAATGCAGTATATCAGATCAGCAGCGACTTCATGTTAAAACATTTTATCGTTTACAAGAATGAGATGGTAGAGTTTAGATACACTTTATTATAATGGAATGAGATGGTAGAGTTTAGATACACTTTATTATAATGGAATGAGATGGTAGAGTTTAGATACACTTTATTATAATGGAATGAGATGATAGAGTTTAGATACACTTTATTATAATGGAATGAGATGATAGAGTTTAGATACACTTTATTATAATGGAATGAGATGATAGAGTTTAGATACACTTTATTATAATAGAATGAGATGGTAGAGTTTAGATACACTTTATTATAATGGAATGAGATGATAGAGTTTAGATACACTTTATTATAATGGAATGAGATGGTAGAGTTAGATACACTTTATTATAATGGAATGAGATGGTAGAGTTAGATACACTTTATTATTATAGAATGAGATAGAGAGATAAGTTGTATAATAGATACACTTTATTATAATAGAATGATGATAGCGTTTAGATACACTTTATTATAATAGAATGAGATGATAGAGTTTAGGTACACTTTATTTAATAGAATGAGATGAAGAGTTTAGATACACTTTATTATAATAGAATGAGATGGTAGAGTTTAGGTACACTTTATTTTAATAGAATGAGATGAAAGAATTTAGATACACTTTATTATAATAGAATGAGATGGTAGAGTTTAGGTACACTTTGGTTCTTTGGTTATGGAATTCCCAGGTATCACTGCAAACGAATTATAATCTATAATTGCTCAACCGCCCGTGCCAGTGGAATCATCCGAATTAATATCTCATCTCCTTAACAAAGAAAGGTAGCTGAAGTCCCCATCATAATAGTCTCAGCACACGCCAAAAGCCATAAGGCGAAACCGCATAGAAAGTGAACATAGCCAACAGTTCCCTGTCATACGATATTAACATTCATCGTAAACAATTGGAATATCGAAACATGATCAAAACGGATGAAACACACAGCTCACGGTGTGTACAGAGCACTTAACTCGGTAGCTCCGGCATAAAAGCCGGACGTGGATTATGAGGAAACTGCAACAAGGAACACTTTCATACATAGCCTTCAATGGTTTCTGCCGCCTATCTACCATATTGACCGGAAGTTCACGTCCTCCTGAAAATGATGATCGTCATATTTTAAAAACTGTATAGCGCTTGATGATGTTAGGACATCGTTTTTGACTCCAAATCCGAACATATAAAACACAGTTAGTCGTCAAATTATCCCCGTCGCACATCAAACAACATATCGTAAGATTAGCGTATGGCCGGTCTAGGGATATAGGATGAGCCATTATGATGACGTAGCACACACAACAATGGCTGCGCCCATAGTTTCCCGATTACTCTAGTGAATGCAGCTTACAACGAACGAAACACGGTGCAAATTCCCTAAAGAGATAAAACTTCGGCTGACTTGACAGAGCAGTTCACATTAATGAGTTGTAACATATAAATAACTTGCATCATACAATTCCAACAACGGTCATTGATCAGCATTCAATGTGACGTAAACCGTTGATAAACTCTAGACGGTGGAAGGTCGCATTTACAACACTTGATTTCTCAAAAAAGGAATATTGCTGAGCGTACGACTCCACTTCATCGGCGCAAATGTGTTAAGTAGAACATCATTTTGACTTTAACGCAGAAAATCACAATGGAGAGCCGAAATTAATCACACCCCAAATGCAATTTCTGCAGCGATCGAGGAACGTGAATTAGTTCCACCATCTTGGAAACGAAAGTCCCTTATTATTAGTATTATTATTTATTATATTATTATTATAATAGAATGAGATCACGATGAGACGTCATCTAACATACAGCATAATTTGACTCTGGATCTCTTTTGTGGAACCAGATTTTGGCTCTTAGAAGGTCGTGTCTGTTTAGAATGTCTGTGTATTCATGACCTATTCTAGCTTGCATAGTTCTGTTTGATTTGTCAACTAGACAGCTGCAGTCCATCGAAATACGATGTTCTGTCTATAACACCCTTTTCGAAGTCAGAAGATTATTGCCTTTTGTAATCCCTTTAAGTCGAGGAGTTATGAGTGATTATACTTTCTTTCACGTTGATCTTGTTGCATTTCTGTATTGTATTTCAACATTTCTATATTGTATTTCAACATTTCTATATTGTATTTCAACATTTCTATATTGTATTTCAACATTTCTATATTGTATTTCAACATTTCTATATTGTATTTCAACATTTCTATATTGTATTTCAACATTTCTATATTGTATTTCAACATTTCTGTATTGTATTTCAACATTTCTATATTGTATTTCAACATTTCTATATTGTATTTCAACATTTCTATATTGTATTTCAACATTTCTATATTGTATTTCAACATTTCTCTTTTCACGATATATCCGATAAATTAACGCCTATAGTTTCCTTCTGATGTTTTTGAAGAGCTCTATTTTATTTTGATGTCGCTGTAAATTTAATCATTAGTCTTTTTGGATACCCAGGGCACTCTTCAACATTCTTCTGATAAATCCCATCTCTGCGGCCTCTAATCGTCCTTGCATTTGTTTGTCTACTGTTCATGATTCACTTTCCAATCTTGCAGACTCTTTAGATTTGGGAATTATGTGTAATTATGTTGTGCCCTATTGATCTCATCGCTAATTATGTAGTGTCCTATTGATCTCATAGCTAATTATGTAGTGTCCTATTGATCTCATCGCTAATTATGTAGTGTCCTATTGATCTCATCGCTAATTATGTAGTGTCCTATTGATCTCATCGCTAATTATGTAGTGCCCTTTTGATCTCATCGCACACGGTTCGCCAACTATCCATATTCTTGACCATTTTCTCTTCTTCTCTCTAGTCTCTGCTAATGTTCTGAAATGTTTTCATGACATCTTTTCCCCATGTATTCCTAAGCATTCCTGACTATCTCTTCCCCCTGTAGATTCCATAATAGTATCACTCTTGCTACGTTGGCATCCGATTATCAATCCATCTCCATCATTTATTCATAATCTGTTGCTCTATTGACCCTTGTTCTGTTCTTTCCCAGATTATACCATTCTGGGTAACATTACACCACGACTGCTGTTTCAAGTTGTAGTTTAAACTAATTTTTTATTGGTTAAAAATCGAGAAATTGCGAGATTACGTTTGTTATCTTCTTTCCTTCCTCATTGTGAATCACTTTCTATGGTTGAAATATTTGATGTGGAATTTTCTGCTGCCACGTTTCCACAATCTTCTAATATTCTTCTGTCCATTCAACTTCTGTAAGAAGATTCTCTTGCTCTGTTGTTGCCGTCTCGTATGGTGATTTATGTGTGCATTGGATTTGATATTTCTTTGTCTTATTAAGTGTCCAAAACGTGCTATCTATTCTTTCTCTATATATTCAAATGAGGACAAAGATACTGTTCCACTGATGGCGGTCAGCGACTCCTAGCTGATTGCTTGTGGCAGGATCAGTGAATGAAGCGATTTATCCTACTCCGCCTGTTTGTGGTGTTCTGAGAAATAGATTACTCGTTTTAGCCAAATAAGTAGGATTTAGAGGGAAGGCAACCCGATGATCGAAAAAGCCATTCCGAAGTCGAATGTGCTGGGCCAAAACATGGAAGTGTCACAATTCTTCTGCAAACTACAACATTATACACCTACGCGCACCTAACACCCTTTAGGACGGACGACTAAGATGATTATTTATTGCTTTAGTAGTCGTGTGGGGAACGACAGAAAGAGAGGCGTGAATTACATCGTGAGGGTGATATCAATTTAATTCTTTGCTTCTACTTGAGTATGTTGTTCTTACTATCTGACTTTCTTAATTGGCTGACCATTGCGAGTGTTTACCGTTCAGTAGATGAACTAGAAAATACATGACAATATGGAAGTAACACAAACCTTTACGCAATATTTGAATTGTTTTTTTTAAATTGGCTTTACAAATTCATTGAGGAGATTCATTTTATTTCTATAGCCTTTAGTTGGTCGAGGGGAAACATAGTGTTAATCAACGGTCACTCTCAGTCAGAATGTAGTTTCTTTCAAGCCGAGGACGGCACATAGGGTAGAGGTCATAACTCTCCATGATTTCTTTATAGATCATGTTATGTAAGATCATAGTTGAGTGCTCTCTATGATTTCTTTATAGATCTTGTTATGTAAGATAATAGTTGAGCGCTCTCTATGATTTATTTATAGATCTTGTTATGTAAGATATAGTTGAGCGTTCTCTATGATGATTTTTATAGATCTTGTTAATGTAAGATCATAGTTGAGCGCTCTCTATGATTTGTTTATAGATCTGTTATGTAAGATCATAGTTGAGCGTTCTCTATGATTTGTTTATAGATCTTGTTATGTAAGATCATAGTTGAGCGCTCTCTATGATTTGTTTATAGATCTTGTTATGTAAGATCATAGTTGAGCGCTCTCTATGATTTGTTTATAGATCTTGTTATGTAAGATCATAGTTGAGCGTTCTCTATGATTTGTTTATAGATCTTGTTATGTAAGATCATAGTTGAGCGCTCTCTATGATTTGTTTATAGATCTTGTTATGTAAGATCATAGTTGAGCGTTCTCTATTATTTGTTTATAGATCTTGTTATGTAAGATCATAGTTGAGCGCTCTCTATGATTTGTTTATAGATCTTGTTATGTAAGATCATAGTTGAGCGCTCTCTATGATTTGTTTATAGATCTTGTTATGTAAGATCATAGTTGAGCGTTCTCTATTATTTGTTTATAGATCTTGTTATGTAAGATCATAGTTGAGCGCTCTCTATGATTTGTTTATAGATCTTGTTATGTAAGATCATAGTTGAGCGTTCTCTATGATTTGTTTATAGATCTTGTTATATAAGATCATAGTTGAGCGCTCTCTATGATTTGTTTATAGATCTTGTTATGTAAGATCATAGTTGAGCGCTCTCTATGATTTGTTTATAGATCTTGTTATGTAAGATCATAGTTGAGCGTTCTCTATTATTTGTTTATAGATCTTGTTATGTAAGATCATAGTTGAGCGCTCTCTATGATTTGTTTATAGATCTTGTTATGTAAGATCATAGTTGAGCGTTCTCTATGATTTGTTTATAGATCTTGTTATATAAGATCATAGTTGAGCGTTCTCTATGATTTGTTTATAGATCTTGTTATGTAAGATCATAGTTGAGCGCTCTCTATGATTTGTTTATAGATCTTATTATGTAAGATCATAGTTGAGCGCTCTCTATGATTTGTTTATAGATCTTGTTATGTAAGATCATAGTTGAGCGTTCTCTATTATTTGTTTATAGATCTTGTTATGTAAGA
Source organism: Megaustenia siamemsis (assembly GCA_032433765.1). NCBI lineage: Eukaryota > Metazoa > Mollusca > Gastropoda > Stylommatophora > Ariophantidae > Megaustenia > Megaustenia siamemsis. The sequence continues at coordinate 57,376,866 of JAVIAB010000160.1, read as the reverse complement.
TCATAGTTGAGCGCTCTCTATGATTTGTTTATAGATCTTGTTATGTAAGATCATAGTTGAGCGCTCTCTATGATTTGTTTATAGATCTTGTTATGTAAGATCATAGTTGAGCGTTCTCTATGATTTGTTTATAGATCTTGTTATGTAAGATCATAGTTGAGCGTTCTCTATGATTTGTTTATAGATCTTGTTATGTAAGATCATAGTTGAGCGCTCTCTATGATTTGTTTATAGATCTTATTATGTAAGATCATAGTTGAGCGCTCTCTATGATTTGTTTATAGATCTTGTTATGTAAGATCATAGTTGAGCGCTCTCTATGATTTGTTTATAGATCTTGTTATGTAAGATCATAGTTGAGCGCTCTCTATGATTTGTTTATAGATCTTGTTATGTAAGATCATAGTTGAGCGTTCTCTATGATTTGTTTATAGATCTTGTTATGTAAGATCATAGTTGAGCGCTCTCTATGATTTGTTTATAGATCTTGTTATGTAAGATCATAGTTGAGCGTTCTCTATTATTTGTTTATAGATCTTGTTATGTAAGATCATAGTTGAGCGCTCTCTATGATTTGTTTATAGATCTTGTTATGTAAGATCATAGTTGAGCGTCTCTATGATTTGTTTATAGATCTTGTTATGTAAGATCATAGTTGAGCGTTCTCTATGATTTGTTTATAGATCTTGTTATGTAAGATCATAGTTGAGCGCTCTCTATGATTTGTTTATAGATCTTATTATGTAAGATCATAGTTGAGCGCTCTATATGATTTGTTTATAGATCTTGTTATGTAAGATCATAGTTGAGCGCTCTCTATGATTTGTTTATAGATCTTGTTATGTAAGATCATAGTTGAGCGCTCTCTATGATTTGTTTATAGATCTTGTTATGTAAGATCATAGTTGAGCGTTCTCCATGATTTGTTTATAGATCTTGTTATGTAAGATCATAGTTGAGCGCTCTCTATGATTTGTTTATAGATCTTGTTATGTAAGATCATAGTTGAGCGTTCTCTGTGATTTGTTTATAGAACTTGTTATGTAAGATCATAGTTGAGCGCTCTCTGTGATTTGTTTATAGATCTTGTTATGTAAGATCATAGTTGAGCGCTCTCTATGATTTGTTTATAGAACTTGTTATGTAAGATCATAGTTGAGCGCTCTCTATGATTTGTTTATAGATCTTGTTATGTAAGATCATAGTTGAGCGTTCTCTATGATTTGTTTATAGATCTTGTTATGTAAGATCATAGTTGAGCGTTCTCTATGATTTGTTTATAGATCTTGTTATGTAAGATCATAGTGAGCGTTCTCTATGATTTGTTTATAGATCTTGTTATGTAAGATCATAGTTGAGCGTTCTCTATGATTTGTTTATAGATCATGTTATGTAAGATCATAGTTGAGTGCTCTCTATGATTTGTTTATAGATCTTGTTATGTAAGATCATAGTTGAGTGCTCTCTATGATTGTTTATAGATCTTGTTATGTAAGATCATAGTTGAGCGTTCTCCATGATTTGTTTATAGATCTTGTTATGTAATATCATAGTTGAGCGCTCTCTATGATTTGTTTATAGAACTTGTTATGTAAGATCATAGTTGAGCGCTCTCTATGATTTGTTTATAGATCTTGTTATGTAAGATCATAGTTGAGCACTCCATGATTTGTTTATAGATCTTGTTATGTAAGATCATAGTTGAGCGCTCTCTATGAATTCCTCTTCTTAGAGTTTTTGTTTGTTTGGTCTTCTTTGTTTTTTTTTTCTATTGGTTACCCGACGTCGACGTGAAGACCTGGCTTAGAAGTCTTATTTTGTCCTTTCTCATAACATGATCAACCTACATTATCCAACCTCTTTTCTGTTTTTTGTTTTGATAAGTATCTTGTTTGCTTTCTTCTCTCATATTTTTGTAAAGCCTCTCTAATTTGTTTAGAGGTCGTCAGATGTATTTACTAATCAAGACAATTAGTCTCTCTATTCTAGAGCTTCAGTGGATCTCCACACTAGCATCCATGTTAGGGCGGGTATCGCCCCAAATTTGAACAGAATATACGTTTTGTGTAGCGATAGCTCAGTGGTTAGTGAAATGGACTACAAAGGACAAGACAAGAGGTAGGGTTCGATCCCTACCGACGGCTTCAGTGTTCACCCATCCTTAAATGGGTACCGGATTTTTTTTCAGGGAAAGTTAAGCGGCACGGGCATAATACCGACCACATTACCACAAAGATTATGTGCTGAAAGTTTGTAAAATGTATGGTCACTAACGCCATATTCCCTATACGCCACTTGACGTGACGGTGGCTCTTTATTTTTCTTACTATGCGTTTTGTGTGCTTGCTAATATTTCTCATTTTCAAATACTTGTCAGTTTGTTTGTTTGTACAAGGTAAAAGAGGCAGAGGCAAGACTAACATAGACGAGTAACATCAAAAGATGGACAAGTCAATCTATGACAACATGCACCATCAAAGCAAGAAATAGAGTGGAATGGCGATCAATGGTAGCCAACCTTCGTTGCGGAGACGGCACTCGATGATGATGATGATGATGTCAGTTTGTTAAAGGCACTTGATGCCAACCAGATACGGGTCATAATTTCAGTTGACGTGTTTATATCCCTTGGAATATATACCCTTGGGTAAAGTTGGTAACTGTTTTATATATTTCTTTATTGAGTGTCATTGATTGTATCGACAAAATTTATAAGTTTTATTTTGTCCATGTTGATCTGGAGATTTGTTTGCCTCGCAAAGTTGTGGCGTCCATCTGTTTTTTGTTTACTTGTGTGTCTAAGTGTAATAATAGCTGTAGAAGCTATACTAACAACAATAGTTGTAGTTATGATAATTGTGAGAATTGTAATAGTAACAGTAGTGGAAACATGATTAATTTAGACTTGGTCACATCACTGGACATGTTTATATATGTCTAGTCTCGCAAATAGCATGTGGTAGTGGCTGGGAGAAAGTAGAGAAAGTAGAAACGGCTGGCATTAGTTTTGAGCGAGTTGAAGTTGTTCGCGTCACAGGTACCTAGCTCAAAACGCATGCCAGCCAATCAAATTCTCTCCAGAGACCCATGATCTTAAGATATTAAGTCTAGTCTAGCTAGTGACGGACGCAAGAACGTAGATTCCGTGTTGAAGTTCCGGTCTTAGCATATAGGATCTTCTTCACTGTACTCAGACAGTTTCCCATTAGCACTCAGATTTTCTTATTTGATTATTCAGGAAGATTTAGCACAGTGAACGAATTCCGAAGCACATCCATGGGCCACTTAAATCCTTTACAATATGCAAATACAATGATTCCACAGTTAAGCAAGTATTCATTAGCCGACAAACAGACTTCGAGCGAGCTTTTACCGATCGGGCATCTCAAACCGAGGGACCGGGCATTCGGTAGGAGCGTGCACGTACCTCTTTATGACGCTGGAAAAAAAAAAAAACTGACCAGTGAAAACTCGTACATCACAAAGACTGCCATGCCAGTATTCAATTTCCGAGTTAGAGGTCAGAACGTAGTTCACGTGTCAGCGGCCATTTTCTTACGGAGTCATTTTCTACCAGAAGGACAAAGGTCACATTGGGTCAGCGATTATTTGTTGGTAATATCCATTAAAAAAAAAATTATCCCCCCCCCGGGTCTCCGTGACCTCTTTTTGGTCCTCACGAATTCACAAATTACCACCAATTCCTGAGGGACTGGTTGGTATCGAGGCAAGACGGCGGCCTCGAGACAGAGAGGTTGTGGGTTCAAATTCTGCCACCTACACTGGTTGGGATTTATATTTATGATTTCTCTCTGCGGCAACCACCCCTGGTCTCAGTAGCGAAGCCGGCTAGAAATGTCAATTACTCATCAACGGAAAAAAATTTAAGTACCTCCGAAGTCGGAGTTATCTACCTGTGCGCCGAGGAACCCCTGTGTACACGGCTGCCAGGGAAAAACGGATTAACACGCAAAATTCAGTTCCTAGTATCTATGGACTTCGTCAGAGGTAAAAACTGGCGAACGAAAAAAAAACCAAAAAAAAAATCCCGAATGAAGCTGTTGAAATATGTGTCCTAGTTATGGTCAGGTGAGAACATTAGACTCAGGGACAAGTTCACGGTAAATGTGGAGAAGATAGATGGGAGCAGAGATGAAGAAGATGAGGAAGACATGGAGCGATCCTAAGAGAATGACATAAAACATGATATTTGGAAAGTATTTGCTGAAGACTTATGCTGCACGGGGAAATGAAATAAGAGACAGAGCAGAATGGCGCTCCATGGTAGCCAACCTTCGATGCGGAGATGGCACCCGATGATGATGATGACATTCACAGTTAATAATGCTAATGCTTTTAATTAGGTTGGTTAGATGTTGGCTTACTCCGTATGTTGTTAGTATCTCCCACAGTTGTTCTCTGTTTACTCTGTCGAATGCTTTTTCCTGGTCAATGAAGGCTATGTATAAGTTTTGATTGTGTTTTGTCGTTTTTTTTCTACAAGCTGTTTTAATGTGAATCAATATATTCTCTGTTTTTTTTCGGAATCCCATTTGAGAATCGCTTAAATGTAGTTCTATTATTGGTCTCAGCCTTTTTTCCAAGATCTTGGCGTATAGCTTTCCTACATGGCTGAGAAGAGATATACCTCTATATTGATTGCAGTCTCTTTTGCTACCCTTCTTTTTCCATATTGGTATGATGATTGCCTGTTGCCAGTCTTCTGGGACTTGTTGTTGGTGCCATGCTGCATTACATATTCTGTGCAGCCATTGCATTCCTGTTTCTTCTGCTGCTGCTATTATTTCTATTGGTATGTTATCTACCCCGGTGCTTATTTCTTGGTGCATATTTGATTACTTCTTCGATTTCAACTTTCATGATGTTGGGTCAGCATTTGTGAGTTTTAGCGTGGTTTTTGTTGTCTTATTGGTAGTTGGTATGTTTAAACAGGTCTTCAAATATTCTTTCCATCTCTGTTGCATACATTGGTTATTTGATATTGGCTGTCCGTCTTTGTCATTTATCAGCTCAGTAGGATCATGGTTTTCTTTCTCGCTCTTGTGGCTTTTACTGCTTTGTAGAAATCTCTTGTGGTTGTCTTGAAGTCCCTGCTCATGTTTTGTCCGAATTCTGTCCAATTCTTTTGCTTAGCTTCTTTGATCAACATTTTAACTCTTTTTCAAACTAAGGCATATTTTTCTTATTTTTCTTTGTTTCTTGTTCTCCCTCCAATTTTTAAACAGTTTCTTCTTTCTTTAATTGCTTCTCTGATTGTTTCGTTCCACCACGGGGTGCTCTTTTTCCCTTCTCTTGTTCTTAGCTTCGTTCCACAAACTGTTTTAGAGATGTTTGTTACTTCCTTTTTAAATTGTTTCCACTCTTCTTCTACTGTACATACTTCGTTAGGGAGTTTCTTGAATTCCTCTGTTAGTTTCTCTTCTAGGGTTTTCCTTGTTTCTTGATCTTTAATTGTTTTATTTTTATTGTCTGCTCTTTTCGCTTCTTTTGTTTGTTTTCGTTTGTTTTCTTTATTTTGGCTGTCTTAGTGTGATCATAACCATCTTGTGATCCGTGTCGTCTGTAATATTTGGGATTGCTCTGCTGTCGGTTACTCTTTTCTTGTTCTGTTTCTTGTTAGTATAAAATCTTCTTTCTTGTTATGAACTATGTGTGTTATGTCATTCCATTTGTACCAGGTGTATACTTGTGACTCTCTGTGTTTGGAGAATGTGTTGGTGATAAATAAATTATTTTGATTGCATAGTTCCAGCAGTCTGCTTCCGTTTTCGTTTATTTCAGTTGTTTTATCGCCAAAGGGTCCTAAGATGTCACTGTTCTCACTGTTGCGTTTCCCAAGCCTTCCATTAAAATCTCCCATCACTAACATGTCGTCGCTTTCGTCATTTTTGTTAATGATTTCACTCAGTGTGTCGTAGAATTCTTCGCTGTCTCTTTCATTGTTGTCGCATGGTAAATAGATTTGAATTTAATTTGTTTTTCGAGCGTCTTCTAGTAGTTTAATTGTGATAATTCTTTCTGAATGGTATTTTATTTCTAGAATGTTCTTTGTGTGTTCTGGGTCGATGATAAAACCTACTCCATGTGTTGCTCTTTCTGTGTTGTCAACTCCTGAGAATATTTTCTTGTAGTTCATGTGTGTTTTCTTATATGTTGTCCTTTTACTCTGGTGTCCGCTAATCCTAGTATTATAATTTTCCTTTTTGTCATTCCTTCTATAAGTTCGACTTTTTTATTTTTTTATCCCGCATATGTTTATCGTTGCTACTTTAATCTCCATCTTCTGTGTGTTTCTCTGAGCATAAAAAATGTATCCCTTACCGACCTGCTGAGTCAGTCGTACGTTAAGGGCTTAACTTAAGAAAACACATGATGGGGGTTTAGCCAGGCTGATGTTTCCTCCCACGTGTTTGATCGCTAAGGTCTCACATGCGATCTTTTACAATCTAAATATAAAACTTTAGCTGGTTACATTTAAAAAATTACTTATCAGTTCTTATCCTCCTCCTTATTAGAAAACTTTACTATTATTATTATTACTACCTATTACAACTACTTCTATTAAAATTTACTATCACTTTCAGCACTAACACTATTACAACTATTACTATTGTTAATGCTCCAAATAATATTTTTCCTACTACTGCTGTAACTACTACTACTACTATGGCAGTGTAAACTTACACTTTTCAACAACTACACTATTACCACTAGTACTATTATTAGTACAACAACTACTATACTCAGATTGGTGGAACATGTATGTGGTTCTTAGGGATAGGTGGAACATGTATATGTTTCTTAGGCATTGGTTCAACATTTTTGTGGTTCTCAGGGATTGATTAAACATGTATGTGGTTCTCGAGGATTGGTTGAAAATGTTTGTTGTTCTCTTGGATTAGTTCAGTATGCATGTGGGTTCTTGTTTCAGATCAACGTTAAAAAAAAAAAAAACATAAGAAAACAATGAGGTTGTGAATTACATGAAGGGAGAAGATCAGAAGAGTGAACAAAATAAGAAGAAATAATAAACAGGTTAAAGAAAACGATGGGTTATTATCACACGGATCCAGATTGTGCACGTTGGTCCTCGGAGATTGACATTTATTTGTGGAGAACGGAGGAGCACCTATGGGTGAGTCAAGAATGCAGAAATAATGCATTTCTGTTCAAATTAAAGTATCAACATTTATTATATAGCTTTATGTTGATTTATTGTCCGCTAGATATTTCCCTTTGCTACCGCACGACTTTTAAACTGGATGTTCTCCCCTGCTTTTCTGTGAATAGCTGTAGATAGAGTTTCATTAGTATGCACATTATACAGCCATTTGAGCTTCAATTTTCGTCTCTACCCACTCAATTCTTCTGTAAATCAACATTTTAAATGCTTCAATTTTCTTCTCTACCCACTCAATTCTTCTATAAATCAACATTTTAAATGCTTCAATTTTCTTCTCTACCCACTCAATTCTTCTATAAATCAACATTTTAAATGCTTCAATTTTCTTCTCTACCCACTCAATTCTTCTATAAATCAACATTTTAAATGCTTCAATTTTCTTCTCTACCCACTCAATTCTTCTATAAATCAACATTTTAAATGCTTCAATTTTCTTCTCTACCCACTCAATTCTTCTATAAATCAACATTTTAAATGCTTCAATTTTCTTCTCTACCCACTCAATTCTTCTATAAATCAACATTTTAAATGCTTCAATTTCTTCTCTACCCACTCAATTCTTCTATAAATCAACATTTTAAATGCTTCAATTTTCTTCTCTACCCACTCAATTCTTCTATAAATCAACATTTTAAATGCTTCAATTTTCTTCTCTACCCACTCAATTCTTCTATAAATCAACATTTTAAATGCTTCAATTTTCTTCTCTACCCACTCAATTCTTCTATAAATCAAACTTTTAAATGCTTCAATTTTCTTCTCTACCCACTCAATTCTTCTATAAATCAACATTTTAAATGCTTCAATTTTGTCTCTACCCACTCAATTCTTCTGTAAATCAACATTTTAATTGCTTCAATTTCTTCTCTACCCACCCAATTCTTATAAATCAACATTTTAAATGCTTCAATTTTTGTCTCTACCCACTCAATTCTTCTGTAAATCAACATTTTAAATGCTTCAATTTTCTTCTCTACCCACCCAATTGTTCTGTAAATCAACATTTTAAATGCTTCAATTTTTGTCTCTACCCACCAATTCTTCTGTAAATCAACATTTGAAATGCTTCAATTTTTGTCTCTACCCACTCAATTCTTCTGTAAATCAACATTTTAAATGCTTCCATTTTCTTCTCTACCCACCCAATTCTTCTATAAATCAACATTTCAAATGCTTCAATTTTTGTCTCTACCCACTCAATTCTTCTGTAAATCAACATTTTAAATGCTTCAATTTTTTCTCTACCCACTCAATTCTTCTGTAAATCAACATTTTAAATGCTTCAATTTTTGTCTCTACCCACCCAATTCTTCTGTAAATCAACATTTTAAATGCTTCAATTTTCTTCTCTACCCACCCAATTCTTCTGTAAATCAACATTTTAAATGCTTCAATTTTCTTCTCTACCCACTCAAATTCTTCTATAAATCAACATTTTAAATGCTTCAATTTTTGTCTCTACCCACTCAATTTCTTCTGTAAATCAACATTTTAAATGCTTCAATTTTTCTCTACCCACTCAATTCTTCTATAAATCAACATTTTAAATGCTTCAATTTTCTTCTCTACCCACTCAATTCTTCTGTAAATCAACATTTTAAATGCTTCAATTTTTTTCTCTACCCACTCAATTCTTCTATAAATCAACATTTTAAATGCTTCAATTTTCTTCTCTACCCACTCAATTCTTCTATAAATCAAATTTTAAATGCTTCAATTTTTTTCTCTACCCACTCAATTCTTCTATAAATCAACATTTTAAATGCTTCAATTTCTTCTCTACCCACCCATTCTTCTATAAATCAACATTTTAAAAGCTTCAACTTTCATCGCCAGCAGAAAGTAGCCACCCTTGCCGCACCCATCTCACAGCATGACTTGTCGCTGAGGGAAACAGGAAATTAACCAGTGATTCAATGTACATTATCCACAGTTTGAAATAATTAAGTCAAAAACATTTCAGTGTGAAAATTTGCATATAAACCGCACGGTATTGTGGTAGGTTGTATTGTGTAGGCTTCTATGTAAATAAGGGATTAACATTTAGCTAAGGTGCGTGCATGTAAAAATGACACTAGGGACAATAAAATGAAAAACTAATGCACGTATTTTAACAGCTGTACGGCATCAAAGGTCACCATAATGTAAAGTCACAACATTAAGATAAACGACTTTCATCAGGAAAGATTTAGTTTAGTCGGCAGGTCATCATCATCTACACACAGATAAGGTCACCACACGTCCCGGTTTTTCCGGGACAGTCCCGATTTTTTAGCGTTTTTTTTTCAACCTTTGTCCGATTGTTACTGTCCCGATTTTAGGCGATTTTTAACTTTTGTTCCGGATTTGTTTAAAATATATTAGGGACACAAACGTTTACCGATTCTGCCAATATGGTAAATGTCTCTTCGACTTAAAAATAGATATTATCCGTTGTTGTGTAGAAAATGTTTAAAAAGTAGAACTGGCTGTTCATTTGGTGAAATAATAACAGTTTAATGCGCTCCAAGTTTTAAATCTATATACTGAAACTAAAACTCAATCACGTTTAATTCAATAACTCCTGATAACGTTTTGTAATTCTATATTGTTAGGTGTTTAATTAGTTTTAAAATATTTGTATTATTCACTTCAAAAAGACGGAAGAAATTTCATTTTAATGATGGACAATTAAGTCAAATTAATCCGTCCCGGAATAGGTTTCAAAAATATGGTCACCTAACACTTTCCGTACGATTCGTCGCACCGTGCGTCACTCTCAATTTGATTAGGGTGAACCATCATCAAACCATATTCTTTTTACATATCTTGTATCATCTTGTATTGATGAAATCTAATCCCTTATTCAGTTATCTAATAATTCATATATAATATATTATATATTAGCTAAATATAAAAAATGTAGATTGATTCTTAAAACCATGAACAATTTGTCTCTGAAATCTCTTCCATGGCGCCGATAAAAAGCTTCTGTACGTAAAGAGTTAACATAGAACAAGTCCATGGTAAATCGATCTCTGAAGTCCTTCAACGTGTAGAGACTAACGACACCGGTGTTGTGTTGGTTGACAGGTTGTGTTTTTATTCCTGCATAGCACTCACGTATGCATGTCTCACTTGACATATTTGTGCAGTCTGTTCATAGTTGCGTACACAAGGACATATTTGTGCAGTCTGTTCATAGTTGCGTGCACAAGGAAATAGCGGGGCATTGTGTTCAATAGTTGCGTACACAAGTACATATTTGGGCAGGTGTTTCATAGTGCGTACACAAGACATATTTGGGCAGTCTGTTCATAGTTGCGTACAT